>JAYKKI010000053.1:2657500-3257500 GCA_039881145.1 Druceiella hillmani | reverse complement strand
AAATAGCAGAGTGAAGACGGACGACAAAAAATTACGAAGTGGAAATAACGTTTTCCTACGTTTTATGCTGCTTCTATACATAGTAATGACATGGTTTTAAGAATTAATTTTAATTCATGCCATATTTAAGGAATGCAATGTTTTATTTGCCAAGTTTTGCTGTGAATGAGAAATGAGAAAACTGGAAATGAGAAAGCATATATATAAGCTTCCCATTTCTACTCGACTATGGCATTCTAATGGGGGGGGGGGGGGGGTATTGTGTTTATCTGTATGTGTGTGTGTACGTGGCACGCGTGCGTTTGTGCGGGCGTGTACAAATGTTGCTTTCTAGATCCGAAAAGGGTATTCTTTATAAAAGTGAAATGTCGTTAAAATTCTTAATATTGCGTATATATTTAAGTAGGTGATGTCACGATGCAATCTGTCAGCTAAGAATCGCAATTTTGGTCTTCACGAAAAAATAAAAATTTCATAAAAAAAAGTTCAAAACACAGATTTCATAAATATAAAATATTTTTGACTTTAGGTTCAAAAAGGTAAGGTTCAAATTAAAAATTTGATTTTCATCCTTAAAAGTTTTAGTTAAATTACGTAAAAGTCCCTAGAAAATCGAGAAAAAATGGTTTATTCCAACAATGTTTCCCTTACACAAATGAAAGGCTTTAAAAAACCGCTTTAATATGTATGTCTCGTGTGGAAATATTGAATAAAAGCTAAATTGAAATGAATTTGTCTGAATCCACTATGAATATTTATTTAGAAAATGCAGGATAAATTTATGGGATTGTGACAGGTGACAAAGTTTGTTTAGAATTTGTTTTCAAAAACTTCTGTCGCAGTCGGGATTTTTTCCTTAAGGGGCCTAATTTGTTAATCCACCCGTGACTTTGTTTCCATTGAATGTTGATATCGAGTGTAGAATTCATGACAATTCGAATGAAATATATTATTAATGGGGCTTTGATCGTATACTAAAGGGTAAATTAAAAGAGTAATTGCAAGAAAATTAAAAAGCATGAAAATATCGAAATCCGCTGGAAATTAATTTTGTTAAGAGTTGATTTTAAAAAGAAGTCTTTTAGGATATTTTGTCTCAGATAATTTAAGTGTTTAGATATTTGTGTGATATTTGAACTTCGAGTGAGTTAAAATTTAAACAAAATTAATTAAATGATTTATGTATGTTAAGTTTTGCGTTACTTTCTGAAAATTTATTCACGTTTTTATTCTGAAACAAAAAAAAGTCAATTAATGTCTTAGCCGAAAACGGGTAGAAACCTGTATCCTATATAAATTAAATTGACATTGTTTTACAATCGGTGACATTCCCATTAACGATTCAATATTTTAGTAATGATCCAGGATAAAGGCCTTTGTTGAAAAAAAATGAACTTATTTGCTATTCTATAATCGACAATCGTTGTGCTATCAAACATTGTATCTGCACTTTCGGATGTATTATTCTTGAACTGTCTGTCTAATAATATCATAAATCTGAACGTATTTTAAAAAAAATCATTAATCAATAAATGCGAATTGCAGGTTTTTAGATATCACATAATAAAGTTAATTAGTCTCAAAGAGGTACCTTAAGGTCAGAAGTTATGTAGCTCAAGCAAATTTCTTGTAGGTTTTAAAAAAAAAACATCGAAGTGTCGAACGACACCCGGTTGGAACGAAGTTCCTTTCGCTATATATTATGTATTAAATAACAGACACAATGAAATAAGTTCACAACGTTTGAGAGTAAATAAATGAAAAATTAAAAGAAATACCCGAAGAAATCACGATATTCTTTACATCTTTACGCATTAGTTTTCTTTTTTGATCTTTTAAGTTGTGTCTCAATCGTCGATGCTTTAAGTAATTCGCTATGGAAATAAAATATTTTTCTATTGTCTACAGAAATAAAAATATTTCAGCATAATAAAACATTGTTTATTGTAAGATATGAAAAAAATAATAAGGACAATGAAGGGACCCGAGCAACATCTTTTAATTAAACAAAACTTGCATAATACGTGAACAGCATTGCGTGATTTAATTTTGGTATCAGTTAATATATGTGTGAACTTTTGTCGATGCAAATAACATATGATACCAAAAATATAATTTAAAATAAATCACTCATTTACTGTCACTTTAACACTGGTACGTAATCATCATCTTCAACTTATACTGAATCACTTTCGCAATTCATTCTATATTGATAATAATGACATACCTATACATTAACATACGTTTGTAAACACGCAAACGCTTATACTGTAGTAAAGGTGTCAGTCGAAATCTTACACTTTTTTCGGGCTAGCTCTCATTCGTAAAGTACCTATGTAACCTGCGATAAGGAACTTCGTTCCAATAATTATTTTTTATTACTTATTTGGCTCTACTCTATCCAAACCGTGTATAAAATAAACTCTTTTATTATTTAAATATGCTAGTAAATAAATAGAAATAAAAATCGAAAGTCGAAATTCCAGATGCAACATCATAGAAATACAAATATATCGTAACTCCATTAAAAACTTTTGTGACGCATGTTAAGTAGAAATTAATAGCAAAAAGTTTACGTATACTTGAGCAACGTCATGCTGTGAGCTCTTTAACCAAGGTCCGTTAGCTGGAGTAAAAATTAGTAAATTTCTTTTCTATCGTTTATTCTGTAGTGAATTTAGCATTAAAATAATGTATGAAGATATTGTAAACATGAAATACAAAAAAGTATAACGCTGTAAATTTATTTCATATGTATGTGTATATTTCATGTAGCAACATTAAAATAATGTATGAAGATATTGTAAACATGAAATACAAAAAAGTATAACGCTGTAAATTTATTTCATATGTATGTGTATATTTCATTATTTCAGACTATCCTCTATGTTCCGTTTTCCAATATAATATCGGATTATAAATATATTCTTGAGTTAGTCAAGCTAAACCGTGATAGCCACATCAGAATAGTCATGTACTTGACTAACGCAAAGGAAAAATAAGTACACCGTTAATTACGAAAACCGCTAATAATTGTTATATGTATCGAAAAAAAGCGATCAAAACAAAATGCAGTCATCCGCCCCTTTTTTTCCGGTTAAAGCCACTACTCGTCCTAATAAAAAACAGCTAGAAAATAAACTAATTAGAATAAACATCATCAATATTTACAGCAGTAAATATTTAAAAGTTTAATATGAAAATTCACCCAGCACAGTTCGTTATTGTGCCATTACTCACACGTTCTTAAATATATTGTATATCCATGTGGATACTACAACGGTGAAAGTTTTAGGTCAATAGATAAAAATATTAGAACAGTTATAGTATTACTCATGATTACCCTACCGCATTGTGGGGCGAGACAAATAAAGAGGATTACAGCAAAGGAAATATCTATGTTGAATTAACGTAACGAAAATTCATTCAGCAGGCGTTAATGATTTTCATCGTCGTGTACAAGAAAATTATTTGCAATTTTATTGTTTTGCATCATATTGTTTTACACAAATATTTTGTCTCGTCAAAAATGATTTTGAAATTATATTGATTTTGATTTAATTTTGCGGATTAATTAAATAAAAGTGGTTCGTCCGATCTATAGGAGTATTAATGAACGTTTCGATACTGTTGCGCGGTAGGCAGCCCTACGGAACGACCGTATCGGGTGGCGTGATTAGACATCGCTGGAGAGCCGCCTCGGGCCGTGTAATTGGAATTTAATGGTTCAATATTACGAGACGGAAGGAAGCGAGTGTCTGAGCGTCGCTAATTGATTCATTTTCGCAGCGACTACCTCCCAGAGTTACTCTTTATGGCAGCCTGCGGTCGCTGTGTCTCGTGTAATCGGGCTACGCGCTTGTGTATGTACGGGTCTTTGTCTGTCTCGGTGGCTAGTCGATAGAGACTGTTTGGAGTTTTGTTCATGAATGGCGTTTCCATCACGCGTGAAGGGTTTCAAAAGTTTAAGGGAAATAAGTAGAAACCTGACCAACTGGCTGCGGTTACGATACTGTACTCTTTCCAAAAGCTCTCATTTTACTTGTTAAGAAAATATCTTTATTGAATGTTCTTTATTGCATTATACAATTATATCAATTTATGTAATGGCTTAATTGAGATGTTGGATTATATTTAATTATTGGTTTTTCAGTATCGTTAAAACTTGGTTACAAAACAAATAAAGAGGCAATACAACCAATTTTGTTAACAGCGTTAACTTGGTTTTATATGTTGGCATATGGAGTATCAAAATAAATATCAATATCTTTATCGGGCAATGAATGCATAGTTTTTTGGATGTAAAATGAAACGAAATTAAACATTTAGAATATTTTTTGTTCATTTTAAAATATTTTTTAACAAATCAAATGATTCTGAATTGAACTGAATAGGGAGTCGAATAAAAAACGTGACAGTATGCATCACTGTTAGGAATGACTTTTAGGAAGGAAGTAATTAAATATGATAGAATATATTCAGTTGTCTTCTGTTGGTGCTTTTATCTTCTTTTCGTTTGATATGGAATGGCAATGTTGTGTTATTTGATGCGTCTGGTTTACGCGAGCTTAACTGACACCATCGTAAGGTATCTCAGTTATTGTCAAAGCGAACACGGTTATTTTAAGGCGTTTACTTTATGAAAGTCAGCCTTACCCTTATACCAAAAAATGTGGTATAGACGTTTTGACACGAGTAGTAATTTTTGAATAACGAGAACGCGTTCCGCATTGATGTAAAATGTTACTTGAAAAAATTAAGTTTTTAACTCTCTTTTCACGGTCCTTAACTCGATAATACTAAAAGCTCTTAGCGAATTTCCTCTAAGGAGAATTGCGCTATTGGGTCCACTCAAATGTCGAATATTTTCAAAAATTCGCTATGTTCACCGATTATGGATAACAGAACTTGAAAAACTGGGTCGTTATATATTCATGTATTACAAAATTTCCCCCTATGATAAAGACCATAATTTGTGAATAATTGTTTTTGATTTTAAAATTTGGACTAAAAATAGTTCTTTGGAGAATGGTTAGTCACTATATAAAATGAGCAAAATTGGTAAAAGGTGAAAGATAAGTGTTTTGAACTATAAAATTGCAAAAATATCACCACTTTTGTGTTTTTTTTAGGTCTTAAAATTAATATTTAAACTTAATAGACACAAAATTGATTGCCTCCGGTCTGGTCTGAGCTAACTATGACCAACTGTTTTCGAGAAATCGTCTTACCAAATAATGGTTAATTCATTTTGAACATTGTATTCGTAGAAAGTTATTATGGTATTTATGATTGCAGGGATTGATGATGATCTTACGCATATCTAAATCGATTCTTGAGCAGTTGCTAAATTATTGGTATTATATATATTAGTGACAAATAATTAAGTTTTACTGTTAGATACTTCCCGGGGAACAATATTTTTTCATATTCAGAAACAAATATTGAAGATATAAATTTCTTATTACAAAAGCGTTTTTTTGTTAATAGTACTACCTTTTCCACTACATGTTTTGTAGAAAAATTGTAAAATGTATTTTGTGGTAAAATGTAGTCGATTGAAAGGGTTAATGTTGCTCGTGAGAATTGTGAAACCTGAGCTATAATTCTGTTAGTGTTATTTGGGTATTTGGTTCTTCGAACAATTTATTTTTAGTTTAAACCTTTAACGTTAATTGTTTTTACCTTAAGCTTACGTAGCTATATTCCCAAGGTAGAAATAAGTTAGCGTAGGCCGTATCAAAATTTATACTTCATGCCTATAATTTCAACGCACTTTGCTCAAAATGTTCAACCCTCGACTAACGGAATGTTAACGTATAAGATTATATAGGAGAGCGGATTCGACTACCCGACGCGCTGCGTACCGTGATTATGCACGCAATATGAGATTGCCCCTATTTTTCGAAACTTTGTGTGCAATTATGCGCTACGCCGTACAAGGAGCTCTGTATACTGGTAGCGAAACAGAATGGAGGAAGGCTATTATCGAAAGCGCGATTCGCCGTGGGAGCGGGCGAATAAACGGCACGCGAGTCTAGCTCATCAAGTGAACTCCTAGATATCGTTCCTTGTTCTGTCCCCTCTAATATGCCTTGATGGGGCACGATCATTGGTTTGATAGCTCGAGTGCGTCGGCTCGTAAACATTTTACATAATCAGCCTAGTTTTAGCTGACGACAAGACGTATTCGGTATGATTGAAGGATATTTTATAACGCCATCATTTCCAAGAATATTTACTGTGCGCTCTGTTTTATGATTGCATCCATATTTTATTGACGTCTCAGTATGATTGGAAAGTAGACTTATGACCATTTTACAGCTTTAAAAGTGTCCAAAATCTATTGTGAGGAGGATCAGTCACTGAGGCGTTATTGAATGAGCGGATGTATTTTGAGATTTTGAATTCATCACCACAAGCCAAGTCAGTATTAATTTATATACAAATGAAACCGCATCTAAAAGCGAACTGAAGAGAAATTGGGGCCAAGATATTGCTCGGCGTCGTGCTACATCCTCGCAATGAATTTTATTTCTACAATAAAAGTGCGCCGTATAAACAGTTGCCAGTACCGTTTATGCCCAGGCGGCCGAGGCGAGCGGCGGGGGCACTACAGAAAGTTACAGATCGTGCACGTCAATATATGCATGCGCTAATAAAAATTGATATCGCCGCGTTGAAGTATCTTCCCTCACACGTCATTACGGTTTATGATATCCGCCTTAGATAGGCGTTTATGCCTAAAATTTCTTTGACAAAATGCCAACGCGGCCCTTCTTTCCGGCGCACAATGTGTTTGTTCGGCGTCAGGCGACAACGGCGGTGGCGGCATTATCGCGACCTTTCGGCGGGCGACATTTGGCCGCGGGGCGGGCGCGCCGGAGCCTGACCGGGCGAATGTCGCGGAGGGGTTCGTTACGGCGCCCGCTCGTTACGATGACGCATCGCAGGCGGCCGGCCGTTTGTCTATCGTTACATTTGTCACTTGTCGCACGTGCGGTCGACGATATATACACTGGCTGGCCCTATTAGCCGCGCGCCGCCCAATGATGACCGTCGCACTGCGTGCGGTTTGACGATGTGTGTCGCGGGCGGCTGTCTTCTGTTGTTAGGCAAGTGATGAGGGACGTTTTGTAGTGGCGCTCGTCGAGTAGTAGATGCGGGGGGGGGGGGGTTTCGTAAGATGTCTTGTCAGGATTTTTTATGGTGGTGGAGAACGAACAGAGATTTTATTTTTGCTTTTCAGTTAACCGTTTTTGAAAACTCGGTGTAATGAGGATACGCGAAATCAAAAAGACCCATTCATGTACGGAAAGATATATCTAATAAATTGTCGAGTAATTAATATGGTCGATAATAAAGTTTATGAAATAATTTCTTTGTTTATTACATTTTTTTACACAAATGGGAAGGCATACTACTTAATGAATGCCAAGTTATTATTTGGCGCCGCTTACACATTGTTTATTACCTTTTTAAAAATAAAAAGTTCGCCTTTTTTTGGATTATTATTTGTGAGTTTACAATATTCTCCGAAAATGGTGGGAGGTAGAGGTGCGGTATTTTTTTTTAATTTGTGGTGTATCGCATAAACGGTGAGGTTTATTTACAATAAATATATATGAACATTTTATATAGAAATAAATTCTCTATAATTTTTGTTTAAAACATTTTTTCAAATAATTAATATTTTTGAAATCTCAGCGTATTGAAGGTTTTCAAAAATATTTTCCGCAACATAACTTTTAAATAAACAAATTTCAAAACCAAATTTATTCCATAAACTTTTAGGCCATTCAATTTACTGCAAATTTGGTCATATTATTTTTTTTCTCTAGTTATAGAGTCTCAAAGTACTTCGTGATGCTGCTCAAACGTATACTATTTATATAATATATATACGCACTAATATATACAAAGCTAGTGTAGGTCTCATGTGTATGTATTCATGTGTGTTGCGTGCTTGCGTTTGTATTCAGATGATTTAACACGTTTCAGTAGCTTGACCTGTAACTTTGTAACATCGTGAGCAAATCTCACAATTCACTTTGCATTCACTTATAAGTGTATCGATTTGAAACTTCGCAAACTTATGCATTTCTGATTATAATATTATAATACACTACTATTGAGCTGATATGATGACAGATTAAGGGACGCATGGAGATGGATAGGAACTTTTCAGTGGCTAACAGTAAAGCTTTCGGCTCGTTTGACTTACGCCAATGAGCTGTATGGTTATATATTGTGTATATATTGTATTTTTTTTCGTAATTATATATTTTATTCAGATTGTTGATGGGCACCTTGAAGTGGGCAAAATCTATGACTTCCTATCATTATTTGGTATATCATCGCTCACTCTTAACATGTGATCTTGACATCCATTTTGTTATGATATGACGTAGTTCATGTCAATAAGAGTCCGATTCACGCATTATGAATTTGCTAAATGTCCGCAAACACTTCAAAAATGTTTACCATTGTAATTTGCAAACGATTGATAGTTTAGACACTGTAATGTACCTATAAGGCTTTCACTTTTTTCAATTTTTATCCAGGAACGTAGCAAGCACCGTGCGTGCGTATATTATGTGGGGAACGATTGTCATACTTAATACTCAAGTGCCATTTGCGGTATCGGTTCTTTCTCGTCTAGTATAGTTTATAGACGGGTTAATGAACTTTGCAATCGTTTCGCCTGGCGTCCGCAAATTATTTATTCTGCGCTCGGTTATTAGTGAACCCGTCGCTTTCGAGTGACGCGGAGCAATTACCGTGTCAGCGGCGGAGGTCGGTTCGCGAGGAGAGCGCCGAGCGGGAATATAAGTATTGCGGACTGCGGGGAGAGTCGCCATGAATAATGGATACGAGCGGGTTCGGCGCCGCCCCAAACTATCGGACTATCTATCTGCGTGTACGAACGGTGCGCCACCGCCGACCGCTTCCGTCTGTCTTTTGTTTGCAATTTTTTTTTGTGTCCCCGGTTACGGAAAATATTATACATAATAATGTTTTTAGGCACGGTCGTTTATGTATAAACGTTTTCGTTCCCTTGTGCGATGAATATATTCGTCTGAAGAATGGATTTATGTTAAGAAGGCAGAGTGAATATTTTTCTAAGTAGGATGCATCGAGAAAACTGAAGCTGTGTTCTGGGAGAATAAGCTAACTTTTTAGAGATATATGTTGATCTATTGAGTAGTCACACAATGTTGCAAAGGTAATTTTTGAGTATTAGGAATCTGATTTCTAAATTCTTATGTATCTTGTCGGATTTAGCGTGAAGTTATATTGGAAAAGTAGATATGAGTAATTCGTGACTATTTAATCTGTCGTACATTTTCCTGTTTAACAGTTGCAACTACCTACCAACTAACTGCTAAATCGTGGATAGTTTGTGGATATTTGCAAGTCCGTTGCAGAATTTTGAATTTTTCGCGACATAAATTTAAAAATAGTTTTAATGTTTGAGTAGTGTAGAGTCGATGGACTGTGTATAAATATGTATATCATTGTTGGCTATGTGATAATCATGACTGATGAAGAATGACAAATAACTAATGATTGAAAATTTCAATCAGTAGTAGTAAGTAATGACTAATTTAGTATTATTCGTATTCATTACTATAATATTTCTTGTCAGTATATTTGGTAAAATCCATTTACGGGTAAAAAAATATTACAAAGATACTGGAAATATTCAAATTAATATAAAAAAAACAAAAATATTAATCAATTTTGACAACTATCATTTTATTTTTAATTTTTTCGTGAAATTGTTACTCTTCATATTAAACTTTTTGAAAAAAAATCGTCGAATAATCTGTCGAATTTTAGACCGACAAAATGAAAACATTATTTTGTCCAAATGATGGCATAGGTTTTATTTAGAAATACATTTTTATCGTAGTATACCGTTGTTACGTAAGACGCGCGACTCGCACGCTGTTGTAACTTTGATTAACATTTATTACGATTTTATGACAGAAAAAATTTAATTTTAGTCATTTTTTTAAATTATAAATCATTTAACCTTGAATAATTTTAGTAGGCTAAAACTTTCAATTGTTTATTTAATTAAGAACAAAGTATTTATATTTGTATTTATATTTTTAAGAAAGTAAATAATATTTTATTATATTTATTTTTAAAGATATCTTCTGTATTCGCACTTTATTTCACGTTCCATTACTATATCTTAATTACCATCGAAAATCGCGTGCAAACGTTTGTCGCGACGCAGCACTACCTTATCCATATTTTAATGGATCAGAAAGTACTTTTCGCATAAATGACCTTTACTAAGGAATACGGCATTCTTTTAGGTCCAGTCTGCCACAAGCAAGTTTTTCTCTGCAATTTTCTGGGCTGATTTATGAAACTAATAAAATAAGTAGAATAAATAATACTCTAAATGTCGAATGTATTTAAAGTAGAAGCGAAAATAGTGTTTTAAAAATCGCGAATGGGGTATTATTTTAGAGATCTAAAGAAAAAATACTGAAACATGTGATGTCAAACATAATTCTCGTTAAAATACTATATTGAATGGTACAGCCACGCTGTGCATATTTTCTCGCGAAATGCAAACGCCGTGTGTGTGTTTCTTTTATAATGCCACAAGAAGATTGTATTCTTTTATTTTATTCTTGGACTTATAAAATAAAAGAATACAATCTTCTATTACAATTTGTTAAGTGCGAAAAAATGGTTATAGACATTTTTTGCGAAAATCCACTTTTGTTGTTTTTTTGGAGATTTTCGTCATATTTGCTTTTCGTCGTATTAATTTATACAATTTTGCTATGTTTATAATTTTGAACGAGATATTCTTTAATTAGATTTTGTTAGGCAAATTGAGTAATGACATTTTGTTTACCTTATCAAAATAATAACAATTTGTTAAGTGCGAAAGAATGGTTAGACATTTTTTGCAAAAATCCACGTTTGTTTTTTTTTTTGGAGAAATTCGTCATACTAATTTTTCGTCGGATTAATTTATACAATTTACTTATGTTTATAATTTTGAATGAGATATTCTTTAATTAGATTTTGCTAGCAAAATAAGTAATGACATGACATATCGTTAGACATTTTTTGCGAAAATCCATTTTTATTGTGTTTTTTTTTTGGAGAAATTCCCGAAATCTTACGAAAAAGGTATATTTATTATATTATGATTTTTATAAAGAAAACTCCCAAATACACAATTTTATTCAAGTCGACCCCAACGGTTTTGGGAGCGAGGCCGCGAAACGGTCATGTAAACATACTCGTACGTTTCTTAATTTTTATCGCTTTATAATCGACTGCAATAGAAATTTCAACTTCGGTTTTTAGGCGAATGCCGTAACTTTACATTCTCACGTCAAATAAAAAGTACAATATTTATTTCTCACATAATTCGGTAGGCAGCATTTTGAAAACGACAAACAATTATGCCGGTATGAGACGTAATGCACAAATAAAAAGATTATATGAATATGTTTGATTAGGAGAATCAATTTTCGAAGTCTCAATTGTCAATTTCCAATTAAGTTCAATACACGATTGGTATATACAATTGATCTTCAGTTTTTGGGCGTTATTGATTTTGTTAATTTTTCAAAGTTTTTGTATTCGGACCCGCGACGAAAGTTTCAGGCATTTGATTTTTTCTGGGTGAGACGGTTCAGGTAAAAGTAAAAATAAATTTCAATAATTAGAAAAGTAATTCTGAAGTATTCGCACCGCGCTGTAAGCGCAACGAACGAACGAGTCGGGGTATCGAGGTTAGTTCGCCATAATACATTCAAAATACAGTTTGAAAATAGGTATTTTAAAAAAATGGTTGCCATATTACGCATTCGTACTGTGTAGCGTAATGTACAGTACAAAATGTAGGTGTACTTTTTCATTTTTGAAAAGCGTTATTGTTATTAACACACATTCACATTATTATTTGATACCCCGAATAAAAATGCCACCCGTATATCTTCCTCGCATTTCGTGCGATTCTTTTTCGTTTAGCTTTTTCTTACCTGATTAAGTAAGTCATCCGGTTAAATACGTGCTTTAATTATTTTCGTGCTTTATGGCATAGTTTTCCCCGTGGCGTGCGTTAACTCGGCGGACGGACGGCGGGCGGGCGAAATATATGGCGCGGCACCGGCCGCCGGCCGGGACGGTGTCGTCACGCCATTCCGTAATGTATCAGCGTACGTACCGATGATAGTACCCGTTCGTGTACGCTCACCGTTAAACCGGGCCGATGTCTATTGAACCGCCGGCGTTGGAATTCGTTCTCGAGGCCGGAGTAGATGGCGGTGTCCCGATAGGCGCGTTCGACCACCCTACTTTGAAGTGATATTCAGAGATAATGTTGTTTATGGGGTAATATTTTGGTGGTAATAACCCGTTAGGGGTTTGAATAAGATCGAGGAGTGAGTTTTACGGCTGTTCCGCTTGCGTAAAATTAGTGGAATTAAAGTAAGGTTATATAAATATGAAATAGCTGTTACAAGTAAAAACTTTCTTGCGGTCTCGAAAGGAGAAACGGTGGGGGAAAAGGGCAGTACATAAATCCAGAAGTTTTATATTGTAAATTGAAATTTCGATAAAAAAAGTAGGCAGAGGTGTAAAATGTTATTGAATCTATGAAGATCAACTTAGCCCTTAGAAGCATTAAAATTAAAACAATTTGCTTTTTTCCTAATTATTACTGGTGGTATAGTTGATACAGTTTAATTTTATCTGATTTAATTGACTTCATTTGTTATGATTTAATTTGTATTCATTTTAAATTGTTTTACTGCAATTGGGTTTGACTCCATTGAGTATTGATTTTATTTTATTGCATATTTTATGATTTATTAATGATGTAATTATTCACTATTTATACTAACATTAGATTAAGAATATTGACTATGTCTGAAATAAAATATTATTATTATTATAAAATCAGATTACGATTAATACTGAAGCGTCTGGATATATCCGCCGCATTCAACGAAAGCAGGCATAGCGTCACGATGTGGAGAGTAGTTTAGTGCCGGCAAACGCGGTGTGGCGCTTTGTCATTGCTGTCTATTCCACCACAGTGGGAAACAGAAGTATAAGCTGCGTATAGGTACTGTATGTACTATCGTTTATACTCATACTAAGTTGTGTAATAAGGAAGCATGTTTCAGTATTCGGCACCGATTGCATTATTTTTATCTGGTTTTGCTCATCGTTTTACGCAACAGATATCAGTTATTAACATAAAAAAAATATATTACAATTATTAAACTAAATGCTGTTAGATTATTATCCAACAATTTTGTAGAGCGTAATGGATATCTTGTCCAGTTGAAGACTCGATATTATCATCTGCTCGCTGTCAGCCGAAGTAATATTCTTTAAAATTATTAACTCACTAACAAATGACACTGCTTGTATTATTCTAATAGGTTAGTGCTATTAATTAAGTTGGTATTATTACTTTCGTTAATAATGACTTCGGTTCAACGATAAACGAATCTAGACACGAATATAGTGATAGTTTGTTATCGTGTTTGCTCATTGTTGTTGTCGCATTCGTGTGTTAAGTACTGTATAGCAACATGCTAAGTTTTCCGTTGGCGGGGATTTACGTAACGCAGGCACGTGAAAAGGCAGTTGTTTGCGCTTTATCTTTTTCATTTGTTTTCGAGTGCGTCGATAACGGAAATCGATATCGGCGTTGGACTTTGGACGCTTTTCAATAGAGAGTGGTATAGTGTGAACCTTCCAAGTGATGATGCAATTTGTGCTCCGTTTGTTGGCTATAAGTATTGCTATATGTTTGTTGTTTCTTTCATCAATTGTTTACGAATCGTATGATTAATGTTGCCACTAAGACAATTAATTTTTTATTTAACTTTTTTTGGAATATATAAGTTAACATATATTTCATAATTTGTAATTTCCAAAATAAATTACAACTGTGTTTTGTCGTTTTATTTTATTTATGTTCTTTCTTCAAATGCTGTAAATCGAATATTAAAAATTCGAAATTGACTCATTTTGAATTGTAATCTCAGCGAAACTGGCTATCGCTTGAAGATGGTCTAGTTTTCGAGAGTATTTCCTTATTAATGTATTGTCCGTCAGTTTAAAATAGTTCGTAGGCTTAATTCAATGAGAGGCAATTTTGCGAAGCGGTAATGTATTTTGACGTAGATCTATGTATTTTCCGACATTAAAAAGAGAAGGGTTTAAGAGTACAATGCAACGAAAATATTTAGCTCTGTGACCTTCCGTATCTCAAAAACGAAAAATGGTAGAACCATAAAAATCACATTTTGCCATAATGTGATTACATCATGTCATTTTGTATATTACGAAATTTAGTTATCTTATATCCATCATGTCATTTTGTATATTACGAAATTTAATTATCTTATATCCATCGTAATTTTGTATATTACGAAATTTAGTTATCTTATATCCATCATGTCATTTTGTATATTACGAAATTTAATTATCTTATATCCATCGTAATTTTGTATATTACGAAATTTAGTTATCTTATATCCATCATGGCATTTTGTATATTACGAAATTTAGTTATCTTATATCCATCATGTCATTTTGTATATTACGAAATTTAATTATCTTATATCCATCGTAATTTTGTATATTACGAAATTTAGTTATCTTATATCCATCATGTCATTTTGTATATTACGAAATTTAGTTATCTTATATCCATCATGTCATTTTGTATATTACGAAATTTAATTATCTTATATCCATCGTAATTTTGTATATTACGAAATTTAGTTATCTTATATCCATCATGTCATTTTGTATATTACGAAATTTAATTATCTTATATCCATCGTAATTTTGTATATTACGAAATTTAGTTATCTTATATCCATCATGTCATTTTGTATATTACGAAATTTAATTATCTTATATCCATCGTAATTTTGTATATTACGAAATTTAGTTATCTTATATCCATCATGTCATTTTGTATATTACGAAATTTAGTTATCTTATATCCATCATGTCATTTTGTATATTACGAAATTTAGTTATCTTATATCCATCGTAATTTTGTATATTACGAAATTTAGTTATCTTATATCCATCATGTCATTTTGTATATTACGAAATTTAATTATCTTATATCCATCGTAATTTTGTATATTACGAAATTTAGTTATCTTATATCCATCATGTCATTTTGTATATTACGAAATTTAATTATCTTATATCCATCGTAATTTTGTATATTACGAAATTTAGTTATCTTATATCCATCATGTCATTTTGTATATTACGAAATTTAGTTATCTTATGTCCATCGTAATTTTGTATATTACGAAATTTAGTTATCTTATATCCATCATGTCATTTTGTATATTACGAAATTTAGTTATCTTATATCCATCGTAATTTTGTATATTACGAAATTTAGTTATCTTATATCCATCATGTCATTTTGTATATTACGAAATTTAATTATCTTATATCCATCGTAATTTTGTATATTACGAAATTTAGTTATCTTATATCCATCATGTCATTTTGTATATTACGAAATTTAATTATCTTATATCCATCGTAATTTTGTATATTACGAAATTTAGTTATCTTATATCCATCATGTCATTTTGTATATTACGAAATTTAGTTATCTTATGTCCATCGTAATTTTGTATATTACGAAATTTAGTTATCTTATATCCATCATGTCATTTTGTATATTACGAAATTTAATTATCTTATATCCATCGTAATTTTGTATATTACGAAATTTAGTTATCTTATATCCATCATGTCATTTTGTATATTACGAAATTTAATTATCTTATATCCATCGTAATTTTGTATATTACGAAATTTAGTTATCTTATATCCATCATGTCATTTTGTATATTACGAAATTTAGTTATCTTATGTCCATCATGTCATTTTGTATATTACGAAATTTAGTTATCTTATGTCCATCATGTCATTTTGTATATTACGAAATTTAGTTATCTTATGTCCATCATGTCATTATGTATATTACGAAATTTAGTTATCTTATATCCATCATGCCATTTTGTATATTACGATATTTAGTTATATTCATCATGTCATTTTGTGTTACGAAATTTAGTTACCTTATAAACATCATATAATTTGTTATATTAGGTTCTCCTATAGCACAAATAAAATGAGTGGTGGGAAACTAATTCCATCTATTCCAAATTTTAAGTACTTTACTTCATTTTATTGATTTGCTTAAAAACAATTTTAAAATTGTGGAACAGATGCTGTGTCCCTTTCGGTATTTGTTTTTAATCCATTTGTCATCGAGGACGCATAAGTGCGTCATAGGTAGTCGATCTAAGTGACCCATTCATCATAAGCGATTTTAGTTATTTTTATCCATTAGCGATTTTAATTACTTTTATCCATTTTAGTTGCTATTAAAGGAAAAAAAAACGGTTTCCACCAAATACAAACAAATTACTATTTAGAAGAGCTTCATCGAAGTTTTTTTTAATGGATTAAGGTGATCCTTTAATTTCTCTCTTTTTATTTAATTTAAAATATTATTAGAAAGATTTAAAAATGGTCGATGCATTATTATCATTACGGTATTAAATATTTCAATTTATTTAATATAAACTGTGTTAACGTAAAACATACTTTTAAATTTATGTAAATGTTTGGTATTTAACGTGATCACAATCGTGTTCTCAGTATGTTTCAACATCGGACTGCAACAAATTTATTAAGCAGTTACTTGATAGTTGTGAAACTATTGATTCGACCTGTGTGCATTTCCGTGTATCGTTCATATTTGTTCTCGAGTAATTTTCGAATGAATAGTAATGTGTGGTGTGGAGTAGACGTTAAATTTGGATGTAATTATTGTACGACTGCTTAAAAAGGCGGGGTTAAGTATAATTATAATTTTTATAATACAGTTTTTAATATAATTTTTTGATATTTTTTATTAATTAAATTGTTACATCAATCGTCGACCTGAATATTACATTTATATCAATGGCCTTCTATTACAGGGCCCACGGTTGCTATGAAAATTTAATTAGAAAAGTTATCTGTTTAGAGCACGATTCTCATGCTTGAGAATTTGTAGCAAGTCTGATCTCAGAACAGACCTACCGACTGTGATGCAAAGGATCCCGGGAATAAGCCTTAGTTCTTTAGACCCATTTGTAAATAACAATGTATTACAATAAAAATGCAGATATTAGGACTATAAATACACATTTAAAATCTTGCAAAGAATGAAAGATTTGCTAGTTATTGTATGAAAATAATATTAAGTATAATCACAGCGTACAGACAGTGTCGCTACTTTGTCGTATGGAGGACGATAACAATGATTAATCAGAGCGACCCTGCGGCCTTACGTAACGTGCTTGCGTAGCGGCACATCATTTTGGCAGCTCGCGCACACAATACACCGCGATTGTCGATGAAGTGGGAGGCGTTATGCGTAAGAGGTTCGCGCCGATCTCTCCCTGTGGCCCTTGTTTATTTATACTCGACACGACGGTCTCGGCGAGTACGCGACGGGCGAGCGCACTGCCAGCTCGTATGATTCATGTCGTATTTGTGTGCTGAGAATTGAATTAGTTATCCCACAGTCGACCTACTATTAGCTGGCGCACTTTGGCAAGACGGCGGCCTATGAGTCGACGAGACGGAATTGTCTTTTGTACAGGTGTGTTTGGTAAACAATTTTTTTTTCGTTTATGATTAATCTATCACTGTCGGCCGCGTGAAGTTATTCGCTACAACTCTTGGTTATTTTGTCTGCGGCATTCTCGGTGGGCTGTGATTGAAAGGAATTTATTATTCAGGCGGCCTTGTGGCATGATAGCAGTGTAGCTCGCAATGTCGATTTTTAAAGTTTCCAATGGCAAAAACGGAACCTTTGCATTTTCATGTCCCTTTGTCAATCCGTATATAACAGAATTGTGCTGTCAGTTTAAAACTGAATATGAATAAATTTACAGACACAATGAAATTACATGAAGCTATTTAACAAAAATATTTACAAAATGGTCGTCACACATCGAACTGGCAATAAATTTTATTTGGACCCCATTGAATGTTATCAAAGAGGTCTTTCTAAATGTAATCGAAAATGTTTTTGATGCGGCGAGATATTAATCTCCAAAACTTTTTGTGTTGTCTCTCTTCCCTCTCACTTTTGTACCATGTACGTCCAGCATCTGAAAAACATGAGGATAACAGCATTTAGTGGTACTGGTGAATTTTCAATGCAAAATGGTTATTAATAAATTTAAACAAAAGGTGCAAAAAAACACGTGTACATGTGTGCATATATACATATATATATATATATATATATATATATATATATATATATATATATATATATATATATATATAGGTGTGTGTGTGTGTGCGTGCGTGTGCGCGTGTGTGTGTGTGCGTATGAATATGGAAGTTTACAAAAATGGTACAGTTACTTATTGGTCGGTACCTAGTGATGATTATACAAAAAAGTCTCGAAAAATCTGGGGTATAAATGAATGTAAACCGCGAGAATCTCGCTTGAAAATGGTCACTTGAAACTTCTTTAATATATAAACCTCTTTCTTCCTTTGTGGATGATAAATCCTCATATTTTTGTAGTTTAGTATCTTATTTTCATTAAGAATTAATTTACAAAACAGAAGTTAAAAACAACATTTCGTAATTCAACATTAGGCAAAATGTAGGTAGTTAAGATATTTACGATAGTTAGCTAGAAATAAATAATGAAACTCACAATAACATAGTATGTGTCTCACGTACAACTTAATATTTTTGACATTTGAATTCAGTTGCCAGCGCCTGGAAACTTCTAACTTATAAAGTCAGCACAATTTTATTTAGTACTATTTGGAGTACTTGCACAAGAAACTCTTTCAGCAGACATCGCTGCCATTCATCCACAAAGTCTGCGAACAGAGGTTTTTTTTGAGGAATTCAGGAAAAAACAACTGTATGTTTTAAGATAGCAGCTATAGGTCACCGAGAATTCCTCGGAACTTTTGCTAAAATGACCAACTACTAAATAAATACCTATAAACAAGTGTATCAAGTTTCATAACTTTCATATTTACTCCGCCCAAATAATCACCCTGAGCCTTTCGTTGTTTAGTCTTTTAAGTCAACATCATGTTTATGAAGTAAGCGACATTCGGCGTTGGATTTACTTTTGATTTGTAAAAAGTCCGTAACAAAAGTCAGTCATAATTAGCTTAAATATAGATTACTTTTAAATTCCATTTTTACTTGTTCATTTGAAGTTAGTTTAAAAATCGCCCATAATAATATTTGGTCGCCCATAATAAATTAATCTACAATTTTGAAATTGTCGCTCACTCTGAAAGTACGTCGAAAAGTAGCAGTGAATAGAAATATTTTGAAAATGATTTCAAAATGACTTCGCTACAATTTTATCTAGTGGGATATGGAAATATATAAAATTAAATTATGTTCATATTTATCTGGAAATTACCATTCTACTTGTTATAAATGCACCATTATATTTGAATAGTGAGAAGAGAAGCGGGCGAGGTCGCGTTTAAATTTGCCTTTGCAACGATTCGTTTTGTTTCAATTCGGCAATTGCCGGCGTTGCATTTGTTTGAGTTGGAAAGTATTGTTTGATGTCTACGTCCGCGCTGTTCGACGTCTCTGCATTCATTTCGCATCAACATTTTTTACGGCCGGCGCGCATATTAATATCGTAATGGAAATGTTAATTTTTAATTTACCTGCGTCTCTTTTCCTTTCGAGTTAATTAATTAATTTTTAAGTGTTTTTTAAATAGCATCCTTGGCTCACTTTGGTTTCGTATACAGTTATTTACTTTCTTTACTTACTGTATAAATTTCGAAATATTGCGGTTGTTGACTCGAAATAAATTGTTAGTAATTGAGTAAGAGCCTTTTTCAATATTTCTTACTTCTTAATTCCATTGTTTAAATGTTATGCTACGTTTGTGCGAATAGATCAGTTTATTAGTTGCGTTATCTATTTATAATAGAATAATTTTACGTGAGGAGTGTCTCAAAATGGATTTTTAATGTGTTGACAATCACAAGAATAATAATATACTAGTGGTTGCCCGGTTGTCGAAATTCGACCATAATTCATTAAATTTATAAGTTTGAACGTGTTCTTTTGTCCAAGATATATATATGTATATATATATATATATATATATATATATAAGCTTTAATCATTTTATATAAAAACATGTCATGAAATTACTGTAACTCTGAACTGAAATTACGAAACGGGTAGGCGGAAATGAGTCAATTCAGATTGCTTCTAAAAAATTTTCGAAGAACAAGGTTTCATGAAAAAATATTGTGTGTGTCAGCTCCAACGCGCGACTGGAGTTTACTCCTTAAGTACGGTTATATTGTATAAAATACTCATAAAACTTCATACAGTGTGCTATACATGAAAATCGATTCTTAAGGAGAAAACTCCAAAAAAAAAGAAAAATGTGTCTCGAACTCGTAGTGTTAGGAGTGGAATAATTATTTTGCATTATTTAAACATGTGTTGAACTTGACATGAAACAGTAAATAACATACTAACCTTTCCACTAGAACCCATTTATCAATGTAGACGTTGAAATAAGTGCAGACATTTGTATTAAGTCTTGAAATGACGTCGCAAATGACACACGCAGCGGCGGCCACCACCTACAGACTTTTCGAAGGACGTTTTTGATGTTTTAAATAATGAATATGCAACGTTTTTGTATATTTTGACTATAAAGCAAGTCGTAAGAGCTCGCGTCAGTGCTTGCGGAAGTCCACGGCCCGGAGGGTTTGACGGCTCCCTACTTTCCCTCCCTCTGAACTCGCGGCAAATTCACCCGCCGAAGAGGGGCTGTAGTCGTAGGGCATTATTTGAATAGGATTCCAAGTTGTAAATTAATAGCAGTGACAACAATGGCGGCGCTAGCAGTAAAGACTATGCAACTCGTCGTTATTTTATATTTAATCTTGTCGTTTTAATGCAGTTTATGGTGAAGCTCACATTCCCAGTAGTCGAAGTCAGAGGCTGGAAAAATTGAAATTCGTAAAATCGACGGCGTTCCTTTATTAGCGTTGATGTAAAATAAAGATTTTACATATATATTAGAATCTAATTATCTACGTGAGATTCTTCTGTAGCTATAATTTTATATAAATTAGTCCAGAAGTATTATTCCTATTATTGTAGTGAAAATAGTTTATCTACAAAAGTTACTGAAATCTGCTTCCCCAAAAACGATTTGAACGATTTTTTTTTCAAATTATTCACATTATTAGTATTTGGTAAACTCAGTAATAATCTATAAATCGGTTTCTGGAGAAAAATTCAGTTAAGGATACCTCTCATACAAGACTGAACAAATTGTACGTTTTCGAATCGGGAGAGCGTGACGCGGGGCACGTAGTGATACTGCAATGAGTGTTTTGTAAGTTCATCAATAGTTTTTTCATCCGATTCCTCAGTAAAAGTTAGTGCACTGGTTATTTTCTTTTCTTTTTGATTATTTCTATTGAGCAAAGTTTGAGGGTCACAAGAGGTACGTTCTTCTGTAGCTTCCAGCATGACTGCAAGTTTGAAATTTTCTGTTATCGAGTGTACGCCGGTATCATTTACTTATTAGGTGCGTTCTTGCGAAGAGCAGTGGAAAATATAATAATGGCGAAATGTGACGTAAAAGTATGGAGAAATATTTTAACATGTGTAAGTCGGTAATAGGTGGAAGATGATGGAAATGATGGAACATCCTGTAACTAGAAAATCTTGTAACAGAAGTTGCTGTGTAGAAATTAGTGGTGTTGGCAGAAATTTTGTAAAACCTCTCTAGGCGTTAATCAAACCACAGAAACAACCATATTTAATTAAAAAGCAAACCTTTTCTCATTGTAGGAACTGATTGCTACGAGATAACCCTATCATTTGCACATGTCTTAAAAGAAGACGGAGCATCTCATCTGCCGTTGAATGGTTGGACGAGATTGGCCCGAGATGATTGTTCCCTGTGACCGCAGCGAGGTAGGGGGGAGGGAGGCGGGGTTGGGCCGCCATCGCTCACGGCGGCGACGATCTGTCACTCGGACGGATAGCTCTGCGTCTGGCCGACTTGGGCTGTCGGAGTTGGGATCACCGACATTTGTCGTTAGATTACGGCGTGTCGATGGTTTGCACTGTGCGACACCTTGCGGTCAGAGGTCGAGATAGCCGGACTTGAATGTTGAATGCTTCTGTCACGGGATACTGAGCATCGGTGATGCGTTTTTGCCGTCCTTTATCGATAATTGTCCATTGGACCAGTTTTGTACTTCATCGATAATCCTTTATCGTCTTTTTCTTTATTCTTAAATGTTAAAATAAATTATCCTTTAGTTTTTGTCTTCTCAGTATTTCATTGGATAATATGGGAAGATGTTGACTGCCCTTATATAGTCTTCACGATAAGTATTCTAGAGAGAACAAGGGCATTTAAAATAAATGTTGCCTTTTCTTATAAGTGGTCATTTCTCATATAAGTCAGCACCAAATACCTCCTTGAACATCAAGTAAGTCTATTCATAATAACGACTACGCTTTTGAATAATAAAATTTAAAAAAATATTGTAACGAAACTAATTGTCGAGAAGCTAACTGAGATTAACAATGTCTAAACAAATTCACACAGTGCAGAAATTTAAACGGCGCATATACTGGTATTTTATTAAAAAACTTTTTCAAAAGAGTAAATGAATTATTCCTTTTATATAAAAAAAACAGGGGCATAGTGAGATAGCTCTTCTGCGCTGCCCTCTATCGGAACAGACGAGGCGCATATGCTAGTCTCATTATCAGTGACGGTGCTCGTATTGCTACTTTAAAACAATTCGTTGTTGGTCCATACATAGACATTTTTTTATTAATCTTTTTCATGAGAGGAAAGAAGGTATTTATACTATTAAACATATTGTTTAACTTATATTACTAACAGTTTCATATAAAAAATAAAACTTAAAATTTTTAAGTTTATAGTTACAACTATTTATGTTTATGAGTTAAAATTAGTTCAACATTATTTGCTGTTGTAATGTAATCTTTAGATATACATGAACATATATTTAAATGATAGTAGCAGACAAAAAAATGCATTCAAGATGATTTTAAGCAAAAATGTTCATGGGTGGATATTCTGAAAGCTGGTTTCGGAAACACAAATGATATATCGAGAATATATTTTCAGATCCATAAACTCCCTTGAAATACTAGAGGTAGATAGATATAATTCTTACAATAAAATTAAAATCATATTAGAAGCGTTGTCAAATGGACACAAGATTAACATTGAAGAAGCGCAGCACTTTGTGTTCATCTCTGTGACTGGCATCTGATGTCGACTTTGAAACATGGTGCCACAGAGATAGATGTATTAAACAGACTTTTATTAACTTTTGACTCTATTTAAGAAATATCACACCAAGACCTACGAAAAAAGTAAGCCATTTTCTTATGAAACGTTGGAACTTCTACTTCGAAATGAATGAGATTTAAATTTTGTTAGTAAATTGTACAGAAGAAAGAGAACTAGAAGAATAATTTTTAGTTGTATTATGGATAATTATTTGTACTTGTAGTTGTTATTTTTTAATTACAATTATTCAAAATAATATATTTTGATTTCATATTAATTTTTCTTGCTAATAAATAATTTTGATCAACTTTAGTCGTCTGATATTTGTATGTGCGGCGAACTAATAAACATTATCACCATAAAGTCAACAACACGACACATAGACAATCTACTATAGACTCGCGGATTTATATATACTTTTGGCTCGAAGCAGTCAGTAATTTTAGGATCATTTGCCGTAATTATCATCGAACGAAATTTTCGACCTACGTCTTGAATATTCTGGGCCTTTTATTTGCCATCTGATGGATATTTTCCGTTGAAACATTATTTTTACAAGAAATATTACATGTACTGTAAATAGACAATTTTCGTAATATCACATTGTGTCTATGACGTCACACTATTATCTATATACATGGGCTCTGGTGTGATGGAAAATCAAGCCTTCTAATCTAGACATATCTTACTTTCTTCATTTATGTTTAAGAATAATATCACCTGACGTTTTATAAGTCTGTCTAATATTACGCTTTTAGTAAAAACGCTAGTCTATCTGACGGCCTATGCCTTTTTTGTGTACTATTTCTTTTATTTTCGTCGTCTACTGGGTGTTCTGTAGATGGTAACGGGAAATGATCTATCAGTTTTAAAGTATATTTGACATCTTAAGGGGCCGTGAACAACGTCTCTTCGACTACTTTGGATTTTTGTGGCGCTATAAATAAAATAGTCACGTGAAAATGGTACTCGTGTTAAATATGGAAGGCAGATGTGTTCGGTTCATATTGATATATACCTGACTCGGTAGGGCGAACAAATGAAAGAAATTATATATAAAACCATCAAACATCTCTTCCCTACTAAAAATTCTTGTTTTAAACATTTTCAACCGTATCTTTATTTATTTTATAATCTTTTGAGTTTTATTTCAAATAATAAAATTGTAAGTTAGGATATTATGCGCATAATATTTTTAACATATGTACATAGTCCTGTGACCATTTAATCGGTATTTGGGAAAAATGAGGTTTAAAATAGTCGTTTAAGCCGTATCGTGATTGTATTAATCATATCATCAATTATATTTTTATTAATAGCACTACGTAAAGAATGCACAATAAAAATTAACCCGACGACATTCGGGAAAATCGTATGTATACGAATCTTGGTAAATGTTGCTTGATTGTACACGATTTAAAGAAAATTTGTACTAATTTGAACGGCATGCGAATGTATGTATTACAATACCAAACAAAAAAATTATAGTTAGTACAATTTTGAAATAAAACCTAGAAAGTAAACTACTAATTCTCATTGTGTTGCCTTCTTCTATTTTGTTTGTTTAGGTTAAAAATGAAACTTAACGGAATTTATAAATGATTTATACTTTGTACCGAGTCTTGACACTTACCAACATTAATACAATTATTTTCCCAAAAATGAGTAAATCATGGTGACTCGGAAACGAGTAACTCATTTGTGTATATATATGTATGTATGTATGTATATATATATATATATATATATATATATATATATATATATATATATATATATATTATTTTAAATTAAAAAAGTTTAAATTTATAAAAAAAGCTTTAAAACAATTTTTATATGTTTAGTTAACACTCACTATATACTACTGTGAGATATGCGATACTTTTGATTAAAGGCAAAATAAAAGAAAAGTCAACTTCGTAAAAATAATGCGCTAATAGTGATAAATTTTTCATGTTTAACTGAGACTAAAAAATCACAGCAATGACTTATAAACGTCATACATGATATTAGAAATGTACATAAGTAAATAAATAATTACGTACTGTGTCTTTCTGCACCACTGGAAATGAATTCAATTACAATGTAGAGCACTGTGGAATGCGCTACCGCATTATGGTTCATTATTACAGTTTTTAGCATTTCCACTCCCGTAATGTGATAAATTGAGTAGTGGCACTATGGAGATTAACGCGACCCGAATGGACCGAGATGAAACTGTCATTGCATTGCTAATACAGTGTAGCTGTGGCGAGCGGCTGCTCTTTGCAGCTGAACAACGTTTATCAATGTCTTTTTCATTATTAATAACTGGGCAGAAATTAATTGTTGATGTCATTTAAAGGCTTATGTTATTTTTAAATCGATTACGCTAAATAACCTAATATTATAATTATAAAAGCCGTTCAGCCGTGGTATTGCTGCAATATTATTTTGAAATATACGTATTACATTTTTTACAACAAAAATGATTAAATATGCTTAGTAGATATAGAATTGTATATAACCTTTGAAAACCATCTGGATGTGAGGTTAAGTGAAAAAGAAGTACAAATATTTGGGATCCGCTTTAGTTGTATAAACGCTCAAAATGTGACAATTCGCTGTTTAACGCAAATATCACTCTGAAGAAATATTTTTTCCTTGAATCAGGTATTTTATTGCCATAAGTCTACAATTGATCCTACCATTCAGAGTCGACGCAAATTTGTAGTTCTTCAAATTTATATCTACCTATTTGTGAAGCAGTTTCCATAGTTTGCTCTTCTGATTGATATTCGCAACTGAAGTTTAGAAATGAGTAATTCGTATGTTCGTTGGATTTCAACTACCGTTAGCCGTCGATGCCGAGATTTGAGTTTACTGCCTGTAGATTTTTTGCCTACTAAGCAGGCTTATTCAAACACATTGGCCATTAAGAAATGATGCAAAGAAAAATTAAAACCAGAAGAAAAATTCTCTTCAGGTTTTCATAACGGTATATATTTCGGTATTAAATAACCGTACCATTCTCCAAATATACAGGTGTCCAGTGGCAGATTTCAAAGTTTGAACAAACATAGTTTCTGAACGCAACACATAAGAGGAGCGCGGGGGGCGTCGTTAGATGCGCAAGCGGTGCCGATGTTTTAGTAGCTATGGAACAGTGGAGTGGAGAGCACCGCGCTTTTGCCGCCGAGACGTATATTTCGAGTGGATTTTCGCTGTCTGTAGCACGCCGTCGATTTAATAATCGTTACAGTATTCGTCGATTACATGTTGGACCATCGATCAATCTCATTCAGTCATGGGTAGCAAGGTTCAGAGCTATAGGATCAACATTAAATAGGCCCAGGCCAGGACCTACACCATTGGTAGCCACGGATGAAAATGTCGAGCGTGTTATGGTTTCTGCCGTTGAAAATCCCCGTTTATCACTGCGTACACGTTCATCGATATTGGAAATTCCGAAATCAACTTTACAGGTAATAATGCGAAAAAAGCTCAAGTTCCGTCCATATCAAATTCAAATTGTTCAAGATTTACACGTTTCTGATTTTGAATTAAGAAAAACTTACGCGGAGGTGATGTTGTTGAGATTTCGTACTGCTACCCAGACGGGCAACATATTCTTTAGTGACGAAGCTCACTTTCAAATTGGAGGATATGTGAATAAGCAGAACTTTCGTTACTGGGATGTCCACAACCCAAGACAAATGCATCAAGAGCCTTTACATAAGCCTAAAGTATCAGTCTGGTGTGCCATGTCTGCATCTGCAATCATAGGGCCTTATTTCTTTGAAAATCAACGTGGCCAAACTGTTACTGTGAATTCGGAGAGATATGCCCAGATGTTAAATGACTTTTTCAGAGTAGAACTACAGAGTAGTCCATCCTTCAACCAAAACACATGGTTCTAGCAGGACGGGGCCACAGCTCACTGTGCTAATGTGTCCATGAATGCAGTGCGGCAGTTATTTCCAGAAAAAACATATCCCGAAACGGTACCGCACCGTGGCCACCTAGGTCACCCGATTTAAGCCCATGTGACTTTTTCTTATGGGGATACTTAAAATCCGTTGTTTACAAAACAAATCCGAGCACTGTGACACAACTTAAAGAAAATATTCGAGCCGAAGTCAGTAGAATACAGTGTCAGTGTCAGACTCGATGGCCGCCATTTGGAAAACGTGGTTTTTAAAAAATGAAATCCGCATTTGTTGTTATAAAGTTAAAATAAACCTACTTTGTATTAGAGGTGTAGTTTTTTTTTACAATTTTTGAAACATTGAAATCTGCCACTAGTACAGGTGTCCGTACTTGCAATGTGAACTTGAATTCGAACTGCATAAATTTAAGTTTGTTTACTTATACAAATTTAAGTTTTTTTTTACTGATACTGATACCAAAAATAGTACGTATCTTATTGTTTTTGCTTAAAATCTATATAGCAGTTTCAGATATATGGGAAAAAATGGAAAATTTAGCACTAAAAGGGTATCTAAGACTCTCTGGTTTTCAGCAGACTCTGGCTTGTAGTATTCTAACGCGTGGTAAATATAATATAATGTTAAGGATTTTTTTCTGTGTGTTACTTAAGAACTGTAAATATACGAAACTATTGCAGTGATTTTTTACTTTAGTCACAATTTTCTCCACATCGTTGCTCATTTCTATTCAAGTGCAATATGCTAAAGACAAATTTTAATTTTTTACCTTTAGATGTTTAAATAATTTATTTCAAGGTTATATTTGTGATAATATTAATGCATTTGTGTAGGAAGACCTGCTAACTGTACGTTTCCTTTTAACATTGCATGGAATATTTTACACGGAGCTACAGAACAAGATAAATAATTGTAAGGATTTTATTTTATTATGTTGAGTGGAAACTTCTCAAATTCGGCCATACCATAGTTACAGGCGGAAAATGTGATTAATAGAGGAAAATGTGATTAAAGCTGTTAAATATTAATATGTTTAATCAATATACTCAATCCTCGACGCCGCGACGATGTATTTTGATCAGAGAACCTATGTGTGCGCGATTTCTTATTTCATTGTATCGTTGGCGCGATACTATGCAGATCAATATTTCGCTTTCAGTTTTTATTATAAGGTATTATTACTTGTATACTAATGTAATGTTATGTAGTTTCCTTATTATTCGCTTTTTGCTGTATGTATACCTTCCAAACCATTCGATAAAACTCTCTGCGAAGACTTCTTTTGGTATATTTTTTTATGGGGAAAGATTTTCGATTTTGCGTACTCCAAGCGAACGTGCTTCGGATATACTCGGTGGTAGGCCGAGAATGGTCGAACGGATTGTATTACGAGTATACTCCGCACTTGGTGGAGTTCAACCCAAACGAGAGGGATGTACAGCGTCCGAGTTAGTAAATATATTTACACTTCGTCACTTTGTCTAATGAGTCGTTTTGGGCAGCGATAAAGCACTGGATTACGTATGGAAAGCGATGAAACTCGCTGTTTCTTTTTTGCTTTTTTCTTATGTTATTATTAATAAAAGTATTATTTATTAACACAATTCAAATAAAACTGTCGCGCGCTTGGGGTGTTACTACTTAGTATATAAATCTACATTTATAATGAAGACATTTATTTTGTCTTTAGACAAATGTATTTAATTGCAAGATGTTTATAAATTAATTGAGTATTTGTATACATTAATGTATCATATTTATTACATTATTTTAGTGTCAAAGATGGATAAAATCGGTATAAGCTGAATGTACGCTGCAATGGTTTGGTTTGTTCACATGTCTCCGTGAATACTTTTCTTTTAAACAGTAGATAGTTACTTTTCTTTTTAATTTTCGTATTGAAAATTTCCCCTACACACACTGTGATTATATTGGTAGCTAAAGTATTTACTTTTACAGTTGACCTTAAGAAAACCATTTTTTTAAATTCGAATAGCGCCTTAATATATATTGCATCGTGTTATTGACGTTCTGATTTCTTTGTTGAACGTATTTTATAATTTAATTAGGCCTGAATTTCAATATTTTTTTATGTGAATCATCTAATCGCGCGTTTTGGATGAGGGAATTAAAATGATCTGATGGCACCTCGCGACCTGTCGTTCGACTAAGTTCGTGCCTTGTCGGCTATCAGTATTATAAAATTAAATATATATATTTCCAATATATTGTTAAGAAATATTTCTGTGATAATTATTATTAACAACTATCTATAATGTATCTATGTGTAAATTTACTTTTTAGTTATACCTTCGTTTAAAGTATGAATTTCATATGATAAATCGCTTACCTTGCTGGCAAGTTTAAAAACAGAGATATGTTAACCAGTTTATTTATGTTACAAAACTACTTCTAATTATTTACTACATCAATATTTACGCTAAGCTTAACGTTCATTTTTCGCGTATCCCGTTTCTCTTTATATTTAGTGCTGCGTTATCGTGGGCTTTCCAGTATTCATCCTACAATTTATAAGTAGAGTTGAGGTTGAGAGATTTGCAGCCAGTCTTCTATTCTCCAGCACGCAATTGATCAGAGCTCGACAATTCGTAGTATAAGTAGCACGGTTTTTTATTGGAATTTGACATTTACCATGTTTGTCTCCTGAAGTCGTGCTAATTTATAATTGTGAAACTATTTCTATATCAGCAATGCCCTTTGGATATTGTTTGCATATAAATATGCAAAGTTCACATAAACATTCTTATGTTATATATCATACAGTCTAAAAATTAACTTATTAATGTATCTCCTTATGGACATAGTACTAATTAATCTTACAAAGGCAAATAACATGAAAGTAATTTCTATATATTTTTCGATTATATTTCGATATTTTATGACTATAAATTTTTTTCGGAAGTATCCTTGTGTTAAATACGAGCAGTGGTATCAAATATTTTGAAAAATGAATTAGTTTAACCAATTTGCCGATGGCAAATTTAACCTTGACCGGTGTGGAAGTTTTTAATAATAATATGGAATCCGTATTTGATTAACGAAATGTGACATTAAGAGTCTACACACTGCAAAACATCAAATGTTTATGTCAAACGATATGGAAAATATAATATAATGGAAAATGAAACTATGGAAGTAAAGGTTACGTACGTGTAGATTAGAAACACATCATCGCGTTGTTCCAAATTTTATTAAGTTTAACATTTAGGACAATTATGTTATTCACTTTTCTAACATCTTTAGTTCTCTTAGACCAATTTTTACGTTTCTACCTTTTTACCCCTGTATAATGAATTAAATTGATCTCGATAGTTTCAACATTTCTCTTCGTATTTAATCTTAGCAAAATTCAACATATCAGTTCTTTAGTATTGCAAATAAAGCATACGGCTTTTGTGAATATACATTCATGAAACGAAATACTACTTGAGGCGAAAATTCACCTATGAGCGATTTTAATCCCGATGCGCCACCATCGGCTTATGATCATCGTATGCTGTTATGCTTGCGATTGTGCGTGGCAGTGCAAGCGTAAGAACCATCTGTGCATACTTTGTGCAAGTTTGGATTGTGCACTTTTGCGAGCTAGACTCTCCAGCTCCTTATTGCTCTGCAGATGTTGCGCTAGATGCGATTATACGGAGCACGAAGGACGGGAATTTTGTTATCGTTTGCTGCTTTAGATGATTTTTGCGGGGAAGACGGTTCTGTGCTGAGTTTAGATGTTCATAGGTAGGTATTTTATATTGAGCAAAGTTGAGGAGATTTATTTGCGGTGTCGTGAATATGTAAGCGGTAGAATGGAAGAAAGTATGATTTTACGGAGATTATATGTATGTTAGGTACCTATATAAAAGAGACATTCGTACTAATAGGATGTTTAAGCGTAGAAATTGCAAAGCTTGCAGAATTTATATTTGATGTTTATTATGCTCGCTTCTGAAAATGGCCTGTTTATTCACTTCGGTTTTGATCGTAATAAAGTAAACGGCGATAGTTAAAGTTCATTTAATATTAAAGATGTTACCTGTCCTACTGCAGTTATAGTTATCATAGTGTGGTACAAATACATAATTTGTTTTATTTTATTTTTCTTTATTTTATTTATCTTTAAAATTATGGCGGAAATACGGAAATCTTATAAATCTTTATAAAAATAACAAATTTTGTCGCATACGAGTCATAATGAAAAAATATTAAATTATTGTTTAACTTTAATTTGATTAAAATTTTGTCTAAATTCTGATATTGATCAATGATTCTAACTCCTACATTTTATTCAGATTGAAAAGAAATTAAGTTAGTTCTAGAAACTTCTTTCGAAGATTCTTTGTTATTTTGACCCCACTACGTCGGATAAATCGATTGTAGATTTAATATACCAATGTAAAATTAAACATGTTCACTTTAAATGCGGAGCAGCTGTTAACCAAAAAGTTAAAAATTATTTCTTCATACATACATACGTTAAGTTAAACTAATACATAGTGTGTAAATTAATTTAAGCACTGGTGTTTTTATTTGTATACTCATAATGTGTAGTAAATATTATATGGTTAGTGCAAGTTTTGTTTAATCTATTAGTTCAAAATTATCGTTTCGAGAATACAAAACGCTATACCATTTCAGTGATATGACAGATACATTAAACTTTCATTAGTTTTGCTTTCATTTGTAATTCTCCAGTGAAGTGGTTTTGATTAGTGTGGATTGGTGCTTTTTGATGAAAAACAAATAGAGCTCCCCCCTATTTGGCCGTGGTCGCATGTCCCGAGTCCAGATTTCAATTTATTTTGCACGGAGAATATTTGCCTTTTCGGTCAGGTTAATGGCGAAGGGTTTTATTTTTTAACTAGCTTCAATTTAAATGTTGCACCCATAGCTGTTTTTAGGATTTACTGAAAATAGTATTTTCAGTTTGTTTGCAAAAAAGTACAGGAAGTTTGTTTACATAGATACCGGACGCGGCATAAATTAGTATAATTGTGTTTGACTTACATATTATATTTACCTGTAAGTGTCGTTAGAACATAGTTGAAAGAAAATATTACACGGATTAATGTCTTACAGGGATGTTTCTGGAGTGTAATAGAATTTGAACCAAATAGTATTTGAATTTGTCATGACCATTTTATTAGCGAGTACTCACGTTTCGTTTGTGTAGAAGATCGACGCGTTTCAGATACATTAAAAAAATATAATCTCGGTGAAAAACACCACAATGTGTCCCATGAAAAACATCATATATATTTAGGAGCGATTCAGAACCCTGACGTCATTGCTAACCCCACTTTGGGGGAGACCGTGAACAAATAGATAGTTTATTAGGAGTACTCGGCATTACCTTTCACCTTTACCTGGTAAAGCGAGACTCAATTTGCAGTCGTTCCACGTTAACGCGCACCGGCCGACTAATAACGCTAACATCGTTTGTTTTTCCGCCCGTCATTGACATTTGCACAACCTTCGCGCGGCCGCGCCGCGCCTAATGGAGATAGCCCGCGCTCTGCAGGTTGTAAAGTGGGGCGCGCGCTCCGCGTCCGAGATTTATCGCCGCCCGTCCGCCTATAGATAGTCGGCGCGCCCTTTTATCGTCTAATAAAATATGGCGCGCGTTAATTTGTTTGCGGCCTTAACGAATTTCCCCCGCGTTTTGTTTTCGTGTCCACGCGCGGCGCTCGCACTCTACCTGCCGGCAGTCTTATCTCACGCCGATCGATATGTTATCGATTAGATGTGTTTTTATATGGCACAAACTGTCCTAAAATAAATCGTCTTCGACCAATGTATTTTTTGCATTTCATTTTGAATCTAAATATAAATTATTACGCGTTTTTAAAATTGTATTTCTGTTACCAATCATTGATGATGGTTGATATATAACTTAGATCAAATGTTCCTGTATTTAAATGTTACTTTGTTAATATTTTTTCCCGCCACAGATTAGTAGCCAAAAGCTAGTTTTTCGGAGTTGCGCAAGCATTATTTTAACGCCACATAGTGCAGTCGATTATGCGGGTGAACAGAGAAATAAAAGACTTTCTGTTCAATTTTCCACCTCATCAACTTTGTGTTACGTGGTTCTAGTTAGTCTTCTCGTTCAGTTAGCAGGTTGATTTCAAAATCGTTGAAACCAAATACAAATGTCAATATCGAAGACAATTGTTCGCATATATACGGATCAACAGTCATTCGTACTCGATAGGGAATGAAAATACATTGGTTAGTATCCAAATTTAAGTTAACGTATAGTATAAGTTTTCAGCGTTACACATTTCTGGTCTTCTTACTTTCTGTCTGTGGGGTGCAATCAACAGGTTGCTCTAGAATCTGATAAGTACCCATGACACTGTAGGTACTAGTACCTAAATATAAATGCGTTATTAAACACATCTTTAAAAAATAACAATACCGACATCTACTGCAGAATTGTAAATTTACAAGTTTAGGATGGCTACTAATAAAAGAAACAGTATGGCTGTCAATTAACTAAATGGTGCTCTTTTTTAACAATTAAATAGTAATGGTTATGATTTTTATTGCATCTATCAACCAAGTAACTAAAGTACCGTACACGCAAACGCCACAGGAAAGATTGAAATCCGTCCAGTGCATTTTGCATAATTCACTACGACTTTGATATTATTTCATTAGATTATAGACTTATATCTCGTCTTTAGTCGGTAAATATTTTCGTAGTTTTATATAAATAATACATGAAATTTTATCATTGTATACATAAAAATAATCAGTAATATTGGTGCCAAAGTTTACGTTCCATTACAAATGCGTTTATTGTATAATTTATATCTAGTATTAATTTAAGTAATAATAACATTAGGTTTATATGCAACGCCAGTGTCTAATCGGGTTAGCCACAAATCACATGTTGACTTGAATTTAACATAATTTTTCTTAAGAGTTCCAGTGATTTATAGTGTTTACTGAGCAGTGATATGTTCCCGGGAGAATTATGACGAGACGTTGTAATTTCTGGTCGTGAAGTGGGACACTCACTAGCGAATGTATTTATTAACGCTCCATTAAATTTGGTGAAATAATATCGTCGATCTAGATTTCGGAAATTGCTCGTTTGATTTAATGTAGTGTTTCAATCTTATTATTTTTCCATTATGTAAAGGACGTTGTTTGAAAAAAGGTTAAATGTTGTTTATTTTGGAAACATATTAATATTTTGATTTAATAATAAGTAGTAATAATTAGTCGATAAAACGAGAAAATATGCTTATAGGAAATAATACATTGTTTTACTGCAGCCGTAATTTGAAAGTACAATCGCATCGTAGTCGTTGAGTATAACATAATTAACTCCCCTAGTGTTTGCCGCTCTGTGAGAGCTATGACGAATTCTTTAAGAGCTAATTAGTGACCGAGTAAAAAAGTTTACAATTTCATAAAGTATGGCAAAATTGAATATAACCGATTGCTATATTCTATTATACATATGTTCATCTACCATATTATTTGTTTGTATACGCATATAGCTGATTTCTATAAAAATATATAAGAATGATATAATTATATTAATTCGGTTGAATATATCGTTTTCTTGATTTAATCCTTTAATTGCAACAGAGTATAATTGTATTATATATGTATTGTTTATACATATTTATATATATATGGGGCTTAATTGATTCACATTTTATAAACATTAATATATTCATCGTGTTTGTTTTATTTTATTATAAAATTGTTCCTTTTTCGGAGTCCGCCGTATAAGTTGACTAAAAGTATTGAAGTGACATTGTTATTTAGATTTGAGTATTTTCATTAAACAAACGTTAAAGTATGAAAAATAACCAAGAAAGCGTATTTATGGCAAACAAAAGTAAAGAGATTTCCACAGAGTAACAAATAATCCAACTTGTTACATCGACCAGAGAATATTTTAATTGTCTTCCGTTCTTAGTGAACTATTTCTGTAAATAAAAATACAAGTTGAACATATAACTCTTATTATAATTAGGATCAAATATATTAAGTGTATATTACTAATAAAATAGGAAATATGGTTTTATGACGTTTATATCATAGTTTATCTGCCTTTGTTATGAAATTGCAATAATATCACGCGTTTTGCTATTTTGTTTACAATTCCACGTTGTCATTGCCGAGAACCGACCGAGACAGTAAAAGCAATCGTAGGAAACATCACAGAGCATAAAATACAACTAGAAATATGTAGCGTGGTACGCGCGCGCACGCCGCGAATATGATCCGCGTATCGTATGTCGTTTTCTGTACGACGACGTATACTTAGTCACAGATCGAATGCGATTAGTGGTATAGCTTCGTCGTTCATTATCCATCAGGTCTCAAAAATGTACTTTTGTGCCATAATTACAAGCAAAAGCAAAAGCCAGCAAAAGAACGTAACCAATTACAGAATTATCTATAATCGATAAGTTAATTTGAATATATTGGTTGGATTTTAAATGAAAACGTAACTAGCGTCGTCGTTGCACTGGTACGCGTTACTAATACAGGACACTTGGTGTTATTGTAGCATAAATATCGATAACGTGAAGGCGTTTGGAGATTGTCATATTAATGAGATAAAAGTTTCATACTGCATAGCAGTTGAATTTAAATAATAATTCTACAGTATAGTAATTATGTGAAAATTGAAGATCGATATGTGTACTCTTCACTCGTTTCATGGAATAGATTAGAAAATAAAAAAGTTTATTTATGCTAAAATTGTGAAATATACATTGTTTGAACCAATACATAAGACTAATTAAAAAAGTTCTATTAAAAAATATTATACACATGCGTACATCTAGACGAGTAACAGATTTTGTTTTACGACTCATGGCAATTCGTGAAAGAGCTAAATTGTTAAGTTGTGGACGTTTAATATTTTGGCCCTTACATAATATTTTACGTCTGAAATGAATGGGTTGTTTCATTGAAATACGTGCCGTGAGAAACACTTCTATGAAGGAAAAATGGATTAAAACCCTGGATAGAAAAATTGGTTTCCTGCAAAGATAGGTTCAGTTTGCTCAGTATATTTTTTAGAACAAGATTTTGATGTATCAGTCCAGTAGAAGATATTTGTACCGAAAAACAGTTATTGATGAAAGGGCAGTAGATCTGCGCCGATCGGAACGGAAAACATTTTCATGGCTAGGTAGATAAAGACATTGGTTTAAGTGGTGCCTATCTGGCATAAGGTAAAGAGGCTCTTACGGCCATTAATTCAATTTGGAACTCGATTCCGATAAAAAAAATATCTCTCTAAGTTCAATAAGAAAAAATTATAATCGAGGATTTAAATCCTAAATTGACAAAACTTCAAATATTTAATAAATATGTATGAGTTCCGTTTTTTTTAATATAACGCTTATTCATTCCGTATTACTTTTATTTTAGTACTCATAACCATATGCACATATTGTCACTATGTTGTGTAAAATGTAAATAATAAATATTTTTGTAAATATAAATATTACAATTGAACATTTATTTTTCTTAATTAAATTTACATTGGAAAATATCAATTTATATTATTACGCCGCTTTAATTTGAGACCGTGGTGGGCGATCAATAAATGTGTAACAACACCGAAGTTTTAGAACACCTGTTGGGAGCAGGAGAATTATATGCGACTCGAGCGTTCGGAAACGAGAACGCATATAACACGTCGGGTTAGGGGCGTAGGTCACAATGTAACTGGCAAGTTTAAAGTTCATTCGTTTCAAATTGGCGGCATGTGTATTCATAGCGTTCTTCGAACATACCGTTCTATCTTGGTTTTATATTCTGTGTGATAAATATCATTCACGATTTTTGAAGTGAAAACATCTATGGGCGCACCTGCACCCTTTTTAGAGTAGTGAACTAAACTGAGTCGTCAGGTCGGTGACGCTGAATCGGATAAGCTCCTTCCCTTCGGCATCGGCCAAGCGAGTTCCAAATTTAAAAATGACGAAATGTGACCACTTGAATGTGCACTGCATTTTTCTGATAAACTCTGCCTCTTCGGCGTCGGCCGAGCAAGTTCATCGTCTAAAACAGAGTGCAGACTTTCAAGAATTGCATTCTATTTTTGAATAATGTTTTATACGAGTATGATTTAATTATATTACGCGTATATTATTTTTATTTTTTAATATTCGTATTAAAATATTCTCACACACGCAGTACGGTTATATTGGCTGCCAAAGTTATCATTTCAACATTGTTGTGTTAAGTACGCCAATTTTTTTTGTTGGATTTCGGCTTTAACTAATAATTTACTGACATCAACTTTATCTTGGTTACTCTCTAGCGATACTAATCTAATATAAAATGGCACGAATGAAAGAAGTGTAAAAGATTGTATGGAACATACAGTCTTCGACTGTATGTTCCATACGAAATATTTGTGACAAATTATGGTTTACCAAACGCGCTAACATAATGTCATTTTTTCACCAATCAGTTTGTTTTCGCCTAAGGATTTTATGTGCGTAATGCTCTTAGAGTATCGTTATTTACGGTTATTGCGTTCTTCGATATTGCGTGCGTTCATAGAGGGTTCATTAATTTTGCCAACTAAAAAGCACTCATCTCTCGTGTCATATTCTTGGTTTCCGTTAGTCGAAAATAAATTTTATATTTATAGTTACTCTTGTACGTTCGTTAGTTATTATTAAGTCGGCATTATTAAAAAAACAGCTTTACCGCTCGTTACTATAAATATATTAGGAGTAGAAGTAAATATTTAATTGTAAATTGTTAGTGAAGGTGAATGTGACGGATGTTTCCCGTGATGAAAATTATTTTCAAATTCAACAGCTAACTGCCTGAATATGTACATGTAAATGAAAGTTGAATTTGCACTTAAAAATGATCGGTCCTGAAACGATTACGTAATTAATATAATCTATTTATTTATGTGAAATACCCAAAGGGACCGTTGTATTAACCCTTTCTTCGACGAATTTCACGTTTTGTAAAGTTGCATTGAGAAACTTGCAGTTTTATGCTCATTTGGAACGTTAGCAAAAATAGTACTTACGGTTTGTTTCAACGAAATGCAAGTCTTTGAATCAATAATAATTCTAGGAAAAAAATGTTTATTCCGCCTTAGTATACTAAAGTCGGATGTTAGGCTGTTAAAACCGGCCGTCTGAACATATTTAAATTATGATTTTACTTTGCATTTAATCGCGATAATTTTCTTTTGATCCCAATCTGTTTTATTTTGGAAGAGTCGAATCGAACCACGATTCGAATGAAAGCGGACGAGCGCGCGCGATGATGCGTCAGTTTGACGCGCGCAGTCAGGTGAGCGCGGTGGGCGTCGGAATGTGCTGCTACCTGTGGCGGCGCGTTCTATTCCCGGCGTCGGCGCGGCTGCACGCGGCTATTTTGGCCGGTCGCCGCATGACTAAAGCCCGCCCGCTTGCCGGAAGAATGTGTTGTTTGCTCGCCCGCTGACATAATTGCTCAATATTGTTTATTTATAGGTGCGTCTGTCGCTACCGCGCTCGCGCATGCTCCGAGCGCTTGTCGCGATTACGCTTCGCCGTGTTATTTAATAAGGGGCCTATTGTTCGTCGTGTTCAAGTGTTCCCTCGAAGGTTGTTTTTACTTCGTTTCATAGTAAAAGAAGGTGCACGGCTTACTAATGCTGGCCAGTACACGGCAAACACTGATCAAAAATGTTAGTTAATAGTTTCAAAATAAACTTAAGATTCTGCTGTTAAAATTCTTTCACTGGGATTAAACATTGTCCACTATTGTTTTCATGTGGGAGCAGAGACAAGGAGGCCAGATTTTTGCATTCGTAATTGTTTTCTGTAGAATTGCTCCTCTCGTATAACTAAATATGTCGTCTTTTTGTTTAGCGAGGTAAGTTGACGGTAAAAGTTGTGTAAATAAAATACAAAAATAAATTTAGGTTTTCTTTTGCCACAAGAAAGTCACTCGGGGAAGTCAGTAAACAAATGGAACGGGAACAGAATGGTAGCGCAGAGTAATTAAAATAGCGCGTTGCTCGCCAGCTATCGGCGTTGCTCCTCTTCGTTTCACCGAGACGTGCTGTAACGAAGTGCGGGTGGGGTGTCCGTCTGGCGCGGAAGGGCGCCGGTCGACTTTTAATAGGATGCGAGATGCGGGCCGCGGCGCGGCGGGACGGCTTTACGAGCTGCCCCTAATGAAGTGGCCGCGGTAACGACGCGCGCCGCCGCCGCACCCAATTTGCGCCGCCGACCGGCGGACGATTAACCGACGCAATCGGCCGAAATAGGTAGCTCGTTCTGTTCGTCTGCTTTGCGGGGAGGGTGCGTCCGGGTACTTGTTTGTTTGGAGAGATTCATTGGCGAATTGCAAAAGAGAAGGTGGTTCTTGAAGTGTACGAAATTTCTCAAAGAAAACTCATTTTTAATAGATCACATTATATATATAAAAAGTCTAGTACATAACTCCCTTTTACAGTGGTCCTCTCTCTACATCTCCGGTGAGCCAGATTTTTCTTCGTCATAAAATACAAAATCTTACATACTCATTACCTGTAAGCAAACCAGGTGGTGTAATATAACTTACATTCAATTAAAAACACGTAGCATTTGGACTGAATATAAGTTAGATTACACCGGCTGGTTTGCTTACTTGCTAATAGAGCATGTAAAATTTTGTATTTTATGATGAATAAAAATATCATTTTATCTCTTCCCCGCACTACGTATCGTCGCTATATTTTTAATATGTTAGTTATAGCCGAATATATCAAATAAGTAGAAAATGAGCTTTCAAGATAAAATGTATCTATCTTTCCGGAAAACCGACTTATGATGAGATGACAGTACGGTTAAAACAGGTTTTTCTAATTTTAATTCTGAATAATAATGTTTTTATTTATACAATTTGAACCATTTTCCTTATATTGTAATGGCAGTATGCTAGAGGGAAAACGTGTCCGTTTTTGATTCCAAGTTTCTTTCGAGGGATCTCTAAAAAGAGTTTATTCATGTCCAAATACGATACGTTGAAATAACCGACTTTATAAAAATTCAAATGCAAATTTTTTTATTTCTTTGTTATCGTAATATACGAATATTTCAACTCATGATTTAGATTCTAATAATTAAAGGGAATCTGTATAAATGTTTAACATGTACATAGTGTCTTACAGAATAAGTATTTTCTATATAGGGATGTAATTAAATTAACCTATATGATGTTTTACGATTTCTGTATGTATATGGTATCGGATTATATGTGTAGGGACGCGTCTCCTGGGACTATCCGAAAACAGTGTAATCTTGCCGGCATTAGTACGTTGCCCTCTTGATTACCTGCTACCTCTACTCTCCAGGTTACGAAACTTATTCACGCACAAATTAGAAGATTATGTTCTTGTTCAATATGCTTTGAGTATTTTTTCGCCTGGGTTTAGAATAGATATGAGTTAATGTTGGAAGCGTAATTTTACCTATGACTACATCAGTTTCTGTAAGAGTTATGAAAATAGTTCTAGTTCATGTTCACGTCTCGTCGGCCAAGTATATAGTTTTTTTTTTTTATTTTTCCCTGTTAGACCAAATTGTCATGAAATAAAGAATCCTACACATATAATTTAATAAAGAGGAACTATATATCTGTCATATTTTCGCAATCAGGTTTTGCGTTCGGGCGAAAGGGCAAATGAGACGAGTTTGGATTAATTGACAAAAGTGAATGAGAGCGTTTTACAATTCATATATTGTTTCGCGTGCGGTCACCGGCGGTCCAGTCGAGTGGTCATCCGCTTTTACACACATCACTATCGACGTTTCATTACTCGCGTGCTACTCAAAGCGAACCGGAAGTGGCTGTCTGTGGAGTCTAATGTTATTTTCGACAGTTCGATTGACAATTTTAATTATGAGCATATAGCGACATTTTCATTTAGGTATTATCGAGAATAATTTTATTTTTCGTGATGAATGTGTATATACTGTGGGATTTCCCATCACGCTGTGCGGTCTATTCAGAATAAGGTCTATTCAGAATTTCAACTCAAAACTTTCATACTGAATGTCGTATAAAGTAAAAGTCATTAATGTCCACATGCCTCATATCCAAAATTTGTCAACTAATAGATGAAAAGGGGCAAAAGCAGTAATTTTTTCTAACGGTGGTTCTATCCAGATGGTTTCATTATTTTATGAAAAGACGTTCTGAAGGACTTAGTTTTATATTGTTTTGTAGTGGAAGATTTGAGTTTCTGATTTCAATTAGGATGCATATGTTTTTTACCAAATTAGTTATTTTTAATAAATCGTGTCATTCGGTCCGAGTGTTTGAACACAAATGGCAACATTGGGAATAATTGAACTCTGATTAAAGTTTTGTTGTTACCAAATACAGTACAATGCCACTTAAAGACGTAGATGCGCAGTTTTCTTTATATTGAAACAAATTTTTGCTTCATGTCGACTCCGATAAAATAACGGAAGTTGTTACCCCTTTAAATTTAGTTGTTACCTTGAACTTTGTAATTTTTTTACGACTTGCGCTATCTGCGCATCCAGCCGTAAGAAAAATCGTCTCACACTGCGATTCTGGAACAATTGTTGAGAGAAATAACTCGTTTGCGGCAATGACCGCAGCCGCCTTTTCCCATCGGCTGCGTCGGGCTGGAGTGCGTGTCCGCTATCGCCGCCCATCTGCGCTTTAATTAGGCGCCGTCCGCGCGCGCGACATTGTTTCCCTGTCGCTTGTTGTAATTATAAATTTGAGATAACGAATGGGTCCACAGACCACGCTCATTGTGTGTAATGTTCACACGTGTGGGACGCGACCCTGCGCGCACCTCATTACGCCGAATTAGTGAATTATTAACGACGGCGGATGCTGCCCGCTCGGGGCGGTGCGCCATTTTCGTGCACTGCGGACATATACTTCCAAGTCGCTTCAGCCTTTTTTTATCTTGCGTATTTTTTCTGAAGTCGGGGTGTAAGTGGGAATTTCTGCTTAAGTGATTATAAATATAAATTGGACTTTCCAATTACTACTGGACTAGAGAAGGCACTCGAAACGACGCTCGCTCGAACACTCACAGAGCCTCTGGTAGCGCAGTTGTGGATAATTTCATTTTACCGTACTGTACGAGATATTTTTTTTATTAGTAGCGCTAGCCAGCGTTATCGGCAAGTAAATTGTGCCTATTACCTTTCCTAGTATAAATCGATTGAGGTAATGCGGAATCGCATACAGTTCTATATTGAGATGTTAATGGAGTCTGAACATAAGTGTCTACCTGCTAATCCCAACACAAACATTGAAGGTCGACAGTCAATAAAAAAGACAGAAAATTGGGGAACCAATTAGTATCTTCATTCGAAAGAGTTGAAATTTCGAAAAATATTCAACGTTAGGGGAGTTTGAACTAAGCCCGACCCAGAGATTGAAGGTGTCGGTCAATAAAAATGCATAAAATTGAAGTACCAATTAGATCCCACCATTCGAATGAGTTGAAGTTTCGAAAAATGTGCAGATGCTAATGGAATTTGAACCTAAGTGTTTACCTATTAAACCCAATCCAGAAATTGAAGGTGACATTCAATAACAAGAGTATAAAATTACCTATTAAACCCAATCCAGAAATTGAAGGTGACATTCAATAACAAGAGTATAAAATTAGAGAACCGATGAGGTCCCACCATACGAAGAGTTGAAGTGACGAAAAATATTCAGATGTTAATGGAGTTTTCATACGAGTGTTTAACCTACTAAATACAACCTAGAAATAATTGGAGAACCAATTCGAAGTCTAAAAACTATCGTATCGTATTTTTCATGTCATACGTCACCTCCCTTATACCTTTCCATCTTACGTTTCTGTGTTATAAAAGATAGCATAGACGGCATTTATTTTGGATGAAAGGTAACCGCGCAGTATTCTTGGAAATGCGTGTAATGCATACGTTCGTTCAAAATTGCAAATGTTTTAAAAACGAATAAACGACGTGATGATAAATTTACAATGACGCCTAAAATTGTTTATACGTTCAGTAGAATCTGCGCGTGTTTCGGCATTGCGTGGTTGGTGTATAACGTTAGAATACATAATATGTTGATAGCGTTTTTAATCCGAATATCGTGTGTCCAGTCGTAATTTGTAAATGAAATATTTTTATTGTTTAATTTTATAAATAAACATTTTAAGTTTAATGTACAATATTTTATTATCAACTCATATATAATCTGTAAAGCTGAATGACTTATGCAATTTTCTCAAAACACTAGATGTAAACTATATTTTGACATATCGCTCAATAAGAGATTGCAAAGCTCCACGTTTTATTCACGAGTCTGTACGGATCCACTTTTGTGAAACATGCGGCGACTAGTGGCGATCATTCTTATGCATTATTTGCTCCAAGTTTGCTTCATGTTCAATATAATCTTTACCAAGCCGCTGTGGTAAATGTGTGTCCTCATCGGCATCTAATATTCAGCACGGCAGAACAACAATTTACAAATCATTTTAATGAGGTGTAAAGAATTAATTTATATTACATGCTTTAGATTTCGTAGAGTACAATAGTGGTTACTATGGCGAATTAGCGCGTCATGGAAAACATAGGTTGTTTACGACACTTCGTTCATATAATCGTCAGGACATCTTGCTATTTTGCTCACACGACCCGTATTGATTAGCAATATTTTGTTATCATGGCAACATAGCTGATTTGAGGGTGGTGCAAGAATGCGCGGTACGATCGATAGTGCGCGATGCCTGATAGCGTATCTCGCGCCGACACCTGATTAATGCGGACAGTTCCGGCGCGCTATGGGGGCGGGCGCCGCGGGAGACTACGCCGCCCTTGATGTGGGTTCGCCCTGCGGCAAGACGCTTTATTTTAATTGCTGTTTCGAACGATATATATATCGAGTGGATTTGGATATTGCTACGTGGCCGAGGAAAGAATTTAGTTTCATTGAACTTTATATATAGAAGTAATCCTCTTGATACATAAGACGAAAAAGGCACAACCTTTGTTAAAAACATTATAGTTTTATTTAAATTGTATGACTTGTATTTTAAAGAATGAAATTGAAATGGCAAGCTAGTTATAATTTTAACAGATTGTTTGTAAATCTGAATAATCTTATACTATTAAACGAGCAATTCTTGTATGTATATATGTAAATGGTTTCTCGGAAACGGCTCTAAAGATTTCGTTGAAATTTGGTACATTTATTGCGTGGGTGATTATATTGAATAATTCCATGATGAGCCATGTATGTTAATTATTTTGGAAACGGCTGCCATTTAAAATTTTCAAAATTACTATGAGCACTATTGTATGACTTAATAACTTTTGAATGGAAAAATATAAGAGAACGGGTGGGGAAGGGTAGGTAGGGAAAGGGAAGTGAAAGGGGAAGGGGAAGTGGAAGGCGAACGCGAGGGCGAACGCGAACACAAAGGCGAAGGCGAAAATGCGAAGGTGACGCGAACGTGAACGGAAAGGCAAGAGCGAAAGCGAGACCGAAGGCCGAAGGCGAAAGCAAAGGCAAAGAGGAAAGGGAAAGGGACGGGGAAATCTAATACCATGAAACAAGCAATTTCACTTTCCTATGGGAAACTCGAAATACACCGAGCATCGCTCGGTAACCTGGTACTTTATATTTATACAGCATTAGTTTACATGTACAGCTATACTTTTCGCAACGTCGTTTTCCCATGAGGCTTCTACCGTTGTCAATTATTCACCAATTATTACTATGTGATGATTTCTATTGGATAACTAGCACATAGATCAAATTAATAGTAACTATAATCTGCTTCTTAACATATGCATATTAATACTTAGAAATTGTTACATTCAATAATCTTGTATGTATATAATACCATACACTAGTCGCTGGAAATATTATCTGAGCGAGTATCACGTATAGGTTGTGTTATCGAATATTCAATTTTTTAAAAAAAAGTAGGAAAATACCAATGAAAAGGGCAACTTCCGTTATTTCTTATTAAGGTGTACAACTCAACAATAGAATTATAAATACAAATAGGATCCCCTTCAGTCGATGAATGAATGAAAAATATAGAAGAAATCTGATGGAAGTTCACTTTCAGAGAGCTACAGGGAATAATTATGAAGAGACTTGCATGGAATGAAGGATAACGAATGAAAAGACATCCTTTCAACTGAGTTGTCATGTAAGTGGTACGAGTACGTTTCGCATTGAGTGCGCGTCGGGTCGTCGCGGCGTGCTATCGCTGTCGTCGGCCGCTCGGCCGACCGGTAATGCAATCGCGTTGCATATATTTTTAGTTTTTAGTACCTGAATGAAGTAAGCCCCTCGGCGAGGTGTTGCGTGCTATTTATAGACGGCCGAGTCACGGGCGGAAAATAGCTTTTAGGGCACCTTGGCGCTTTCTTCTTTCAACCTGTGCCCGTCGCGTTTGTTTGAATTGTTCGAGTCGATTTACGAGCTTCGGCCGTTGGACGGGCGCGTGTGGCGCGTCCGTTGACTCACGTACTTATGTGGCTTCTTTACGTAATTCGCCAAAGATCGAGTGTAATTTAACACTGGGAAATGCTTCCACCGCTCAAATGGGTGTGTATAATTAGAATTTCGGGTTTTGTTTTTGTTATGAAACACATCCTGACGTTATTTTTTTTTCTAATAATCAGGGGATGATTGTTCAGTTGCAGATTTACACTCATGCACTTTTTCTCATACTACATGACATTAAAATGAGTAAAAGACATGGCTTTGGTTGTTTTTCATGGATTACGTAAAGTGTAAATAATTTGATGTTCTCATTCAATGTTCACATTCATTGGTAAATACTCTCAAAGTAAGTAGCTTCTAGTATATTGTCATCTTTAGTCACGTCAAAAATATGTCCAAAAAGATACTAAAGATTAGCCTGAGTATTAAGATAGGCAAAACTAAATTATAGTTTACAGGGATGCTGCAGACCTAGATAACCTAGAAAATCTGGAAAAACCATTGCAAATTGAAATTGCATTGCACCGCTTGAGAAAAGTGGTTGGGTTCTCACGAAATTCCTGGAGCTTTCAATAATCTAGCGCACCTATTCGAATATTATTGCTCAAGTCGTATCAAACGTAAATGAATTGAGGTAATTACTTGCTTCCACTAGATAACACATATACTGCACACTGCATCTGTGTTACTGTAGCTAATATATCGGTGTTTGTTATTGAGAAAGGCATGCACGTCGAGCAAGAAGTCACATTATTGTATTTTAACACAAATATGGATAAATTGCTTAATTCGATGTTTTAAATTTATTACTTATTAAAATATTCTCACTCCTGAAGTCTTCGTCGTATATAATAAACTCGAAAACTTGAAATGTTGCAGAGCGTGCAAAAACTCTGTTAGGTATAAAAGTTATTCTTATTTATTTTCAAAACCTAGAACCAGGAGTCGAGTTATATTTTAACTTTCATTTTACGTGGAAAACAATGAATTTTTTCCTGAAAATTCTTGGATCATGCAATAGTTTTTTTAAACTCTTGTTTATCCGCAATACACCAATTTGCCATTTAGAGTTATGTTTATGCCATTTTGAAAATTGAATATACCTTTGAACTATTCTACAACTACTACTACTACTAATTATACTACTACTACACTTTTTATAGATGTTTAATTACAATTATTTAAACAAATTTAGAGCTGTTTTGCTTAAAAATATATATTCGTCAGAACAGTATTGTAGGTCTATACGTGATTCTAATCCGTAACAGTGAAAATGCACTCTAACTTACGATTTTATTGATTATTTTTAGGTGTCTATTAATTACACTTCCAAAAGCAGAATGATTTATCGAAGTTGTCAGTGGGACAATAATAACATAATCTACATCTAGATTCGCGCGCTCTTCCTTTTGTGGGGCGACTTCATTGTTTCGTGATTATTATTTTTGTGTTGCGCGCCGCACCTCGCCTGTAATTTGTGGAAGCTACCGCCGCAACACTTGCGAATAGGCTTTTTTGAAACAAAAGATCTGATGGCGAATGCAGGTAAGGGCGGCGGGGTGTCGTTAGACGCGCGCGCCCCGTGATTGATTGCCGCTCGTTCGCTCGCCGTTGCGTTACGCAACACGCACGAACTAACGAATTGGGCTGTCTGTGATGCGCCGCCGCGTCGCTTTTAATTAGGGCAGCGTCACCCCGCCGGGACGCGACTTCTCGGACGTCCTCCATTATTCACTGCGAGTGAAATGAGAATTTGAGTTAATAAACAGGCGGCGGAGGTTGTGCACTCGGTGTCTTTGCTCAAAGGACGGCGCCGTGTAAGGCAGTATTGTGTTGGACTTCCGTTTGTTTTGTTCCTCGGAGCGTACATAGGAAGGTCGATGTTGCAGTGAGAAAAATAAAAATTCAGTATTACTAAGTCGTACTCGTATTTCTAATTATTTTTTTTATTAATTCTGCGCGTAGTATATATTGTATTATGAGTAAAATTATTATTCAAGAATGGAAACAGATAAGAAATTTATTTCCGATTAAACAATGACGGTAAAACTTTTTTTCGGGTTGCTTCAAGATATTATTGACGTAATTTTTAAGTTATTCGTCTTTATTTTTGGAATTTGATATGGGTTTATCAATTTGTAGTGTAGAAAATCAATCTCCATTAGAAATTTCTTTGATCTGCCTAAAACTGTTCGAAGATTACGAATCTGTAATAGACAAACAGCTTATCAAAATAGGCTTTGGAAGAAGAGAACTTCGGATATTCCTAAACTTGATACACTTTATTTTTCTATGTAGTCACCATTCGATTGGCTTTGCTTGTCGGTAACTGGTAAGATGCCAGTTTTCATTGTATTAATCCTTGTTTATATCATTAACCAGGATTAATGCAGCAAGAACTGACATATTACCAGTTTATGTAGTTGCTATCGAAATTCTGCGGCACAAATTTTTGCTTTATAGTACGCGTATTGTCTGTCGTAGGTTTCTTTAAGTATACGTTTTCTTTTCGAATTTTATGATTATGACGTGTAGTGTTTGTCGTATGTCGCTTTATTATACGGTTTCTGTTCGAAGTTTAAGGTTATGAAGTGTGTCTGTCGTATGTCCCTTTAGTAAATGCTATCTTTTCGAAGTTTAAGATTATGGCGTGTAGTGTCTGTCGTAGGTCCCTTTAGTATACGTTTTCTTTTCGAAGTTTATGTTTATGACGTGTGGGTGTCTGTCGTATGTCCCTTTAGTGTATATGCTTTCTTTTCCAAGTTTAATATTACGACGTGTGTAGTGTCTATCGTAGCTCCCTTTAGTATATGGTTTCTTTTCGAAATTTAATATTTACGACTTGTAGTGTTTGTCGTAGGTCCCTTTAGTATATGGTTTCTTTTCGAAATTTAATATTTACGACTTGTAGTGTTTGTCGTAGGTCCCTTTAGTATATGGTTTCTTTTCGAAATTTAGTATTTACAACTTGTAGTGTTTGTCGTAGGTCCCTTTAGTATATGGTTTCTTTTCGAAATTTAGTATTTACAACTTGTAGTGTTTGTCGTAGGTGCCTTTAGTATATGGTTTCTTTTCGAAATTTAAATTTTTCGAAGTTTAACATTATGGCTGGTGTTGTTAATAAAATTTTACTTTTATATCTCTCGAAACTGTTGGCCGTTTGAGTTTGGATCCTATTCGTAAAATGGGACTGATTAAAAGAACCGATTGAACGCTTTATATTTAAAAATTGTCTTATATGAACTTCAATTATATACTCGATTGTTTTGATAAAAATGACTGAGGTAATATGATTAACAGACATTTTGTGTGCTGAAATTAAAGCATGAAAATCGTTTTGCTTTCGACAAATGAATTTGTTCTCTCTGGGGCTTACGTAACTATTATTATAATTACTGAATTATAAAAATATAGTTACGGAGAGTATCGCGTTAACGCATTGGTTATCACGTCCATGCAATAAAGTGCCAAATGTTTGCAATGTGCACAGTTGACTCATATTTTTAATATACGAGATGACAGATTGTGGATGGCGACGAAGCTCATTTGTTACACGTACGTTAGTGTGCCTTAACGATGTGTATTATTAATTTGACGTATATGATGTAAGTAATGGGCGCGATACTAAATTATTTATTCGGCCTTTTTCGTTTGTCACATTGGCCAGTGGAAGGCGGCGCACCGGGAGCAATATTTTTTATTAATCGCTCTGTTGATACACGGGACGAGGGCTAGTTTGTTGTAAAATAATTAATAATAGTCGTTACGGTGGTAGTTTTGGGTCGGGCAACCGGCGGTGGCTATTAGTTCATTAATTTACGAGGCGGTCGGAATGGAACGCACAATAACACTACGTCATGCTTTGCCAGGGTGCGACCGTAGGTTAAGTTCGCGTGCTCCAGCCGCGCCGCGCCTCTGTGCGGACGTTTCGCGCGACACTTTTGTCACAAACTATCTACCTAATCGGCTCTGGGGGGATAGTACTATCTGCTCAGGTAATTCGACCTTAACGTGGTTAAATGACACCGGATTTTTTTTCGAGCATTTAAATTTTTAGGTATATTAATATTAATCTCTTATAATGATCGACGAACACGCGAGAGCTTAGATTTTAGGCGGGGTGCAAGTATGTTTTATGTTTTTCTAATATCCATTTTAATCACGATCGGTTAAGTATTAACGTCTGTACGAATATAGGTTGGATAATTTAAACCCATATGTTTTTTGTAGGTCTACATTTAATTTGCGCACTCTTCCTTTAAATTTCAATACTTGACATATTGTATTGTGTGAACGACTACTCGGTTGGGAAAAGCGTTACGCCAAGTCTAAGCTACACACGCTTCTCCTCCATCCGTTCGTAGGAGCTGTAAGTGTCGATGCCTTAACGCGAAGGAAGGCGGGCACAAAGAAGAATTGTTTCTGTAGACCTTTTTCGGATAGTTTTACCGTAGCAGTCGGGGTCGGGACCGCGCGCTCGCGCCGTGCGAGCGTCGATTTGTTTTTTTAATGAAGACGAATTCGGCGCGTACGAGGTGCGGCCGACGGCAGTTCCGTGCCCCTTGACCGTTTATTATTGTAAGTAATGGCAATGATAGCGATAAATTTTGCACCGCTGCCGCCCTGTTAATAATTTACATTGTTTTCGGCCGCGTGCCGTCGATTTACGGCCGCCCACGGCATGATTATTATCGAGCATTATCCCTCCTAATGAAGTTGTATAGGGGCGGCGGCGGCGGCGGGATGACCGCGCCGCGGAGGAGATACTCCGTCGTTGCGCATTCGTCGCGCGAGGTCGCTCTAGCTCCTTCGAGCGCTGCGGCTGATTTATTGACGGGTCACACGTGTGTTGAAATTAGATCACGGCGTGAATGAGTAACTCGAATGTCTGATGGATCGATCCTGCCTCCGTCGTTTGAGATTTTGATAATATCCCTTTTTTTACGGTCATTTTTCTTTGGTGTGAATGGGTAACGACGCTCGCTTTACTGTTCCACTGCTTTAATAGGACTGATATCCATTGGTGTTCTGCTGAAATAGTTTCACCGCCCTTGAAAATTCGAGCGAATTTGTCTCTATCGGGCCAGTCTGCCAAGAATGTCGAATTTGTATGTGTGGAAATGAAGTAATATTAGTGACCAGAGCAGTAACCAGATTGTGAATAGATAATGATGTCTTCTTTTTAATTTTTTTAGTGTTGTCAATGTGAACAGGATATTTTGAAGACAATTGTATATTATGCGATTTTAAAATAAAATTGTTTACATATCGATTTTAAAATTTCATTGAAATAAAGATATTACTTTTGGGGACACATGACATATACTTATTGCTGTATAAGAAACATGTTTCAATTAATATGTATGCATTTATCCACAACTTTTTTTAATAACTGGAAAGCAATAAAACCCACAGTTTATAAACCGCACTTGACAAATAGACCACACCATATAGTGACAGTTTCCGTCACATTGTTTGCTATATGGGTTTTAACGTATTGAAATGATTTTTACCAAAAATACTTTGTAATTTAAATACTACTCGGAAAACGAAGTAACGAAGCAGGCCAAGATCAGTTTCATATAATACTTGAGCGTTATCTGAATCTAATGAAAGAGCTAAATTTATTAGCCAATTGATTGTTTTATTGTGGGTGTTTTGATGTAGCTAATTTATTAGTATGCATATGGAGATTATTTTCTACTGTATATCGATCCATAAATAAATGGCGACATAAGGCAGAGGTGAAAATACGTTTAGATTATTTGGAATAATATTATAATTTAGTGACATTTAATAAAACGTAACATTTCATTTCATTATCTTATCACCTCATAATACCGCTCACCTATAGAGACTAAATTGACAATTTAATTGCAGCGAATAAAGAATAAGACAAATTATTTTTACTTTCTTCAGCTACAGGATAGAAGAAAAAAAATTCTAGAGGATCCTTAATCTTGAACAGCTATATTGACGTTAATAAATATATGTTATGCGATCTTCTAGTTACTTTCTACAATATATCATTTTTGTTAATTTTACAAAGTAGCAAAAAATACAATAACCATTTTTTAGGGTTCGGTTCCTCAAATTGAAAAAAAAAACCTTTATATGACTACTTTGTTATCCGTTCCTTCGTCCGTCCGTCTATCTTTCAAAGCCGTTTTGTCGAAAATGGCTTGACGTGTCAAGTTGAAATTAGTATCGTATATTGAGGTTTTTAAATTCTGTATTTTTTTTGTTTCGGTTCAACGACTTCCGGTCGACCTACAATCTTGAGAGTCGGTATAATGGTAGATCCTTGTACTGAAAGCAAAAATCCGAAAATCTCATTCAGATCAAAATCTCATTTTAGCGCAGAAATAGAATATGGCGGCTGCGACGGAAGTCAGAAGAGGTCATGGAGTCGTGAAGTATAAAAAATTATGGGGGGTTACTTTCAGGTGAGAAAAAAATTACCTTTCAGGGTTATCTCGCAGGTTGTCAACTGAAAATTTACTGAAATAATGAATGTGCAAATGTATATGATGCACTTTTTTATAAAATTGTTTAACAATTTCTCGGGAAAAACGCAAAAAAATAGCAGAAAAAAATCTATAAGAAAAAACGATTATTGAGAATTGAAGCACGATCATTAAGAAATCGCGATCATACAGATTGAACCAAAATCATCAGGATATAATTTTTTTAAGTCAGAATAGAATAATTTGTTTTTTTCCTTGTAACTGCCGAACTGTTGGTTTTGGTTTTACAGAATTTTCTTAAAAAAATATTTTTCAAAATGGAAGAAAGAACTTTTTTCCTTACACATTTTAAAATTGTTTAATTTGGTTCAATTGAAACGCTACCCACTCGGTCCCGCGCGTATACATTGTGATACGGCGGTATCGGTGCGGTCGGCGGCAGGGGAGAATAGCGCGGCAGGAGTCGGAATGCATTACTATTAATAATTTAATTGGGTGGGGGGGGGGGCTGATAGCACAAAACACTAATTGTGTAAGTATTGCTTGCACTTGACCGATTTTTGTTATGTACTAATATTATGTGAAACTCAAAAATGTTGTTCATGTGAAGTCTAAAAACTATGTTGTAAAATATATAAACTTCTAAACTCTATTTTTACAATTTAAAAGGGCTTACAGTTCATGTGGGCAAAGCGCAATCTTTATGACGTTATTGTAGAAACTTGATTTAATGGCATCTCTGTCAAAAAATAGTTCAAAGTAAATAGATCTTTACGTAATACTTCTAATTTTTGTATGTTCCAAATGTCTTTCTTGTGGTCGACTATAATCCATTTTAATATTCTTACGTCAATGTTTGCAGCGGCGTTTCATACTGCGGGCGCGTAAATGTTATTTATTGTATTTGATAATGGTTAATAAAAGGTCCGGCCGCGCCAATAAAGTTTTATTATGGGCGTCGATGATGCCGCGTCTAGTCTCGTTACCTTCGTAACGCCTTTGCTTAGGTCAATATTTACCTCCGTGGTAAATGAATTTGTTTTATCGTCAGGACTGTCTGCCCTTCTTGCGGGCCGATGCGTATTTTATATAGGTCATCTGGCTAGAATTAAACTGGCGCGCATGTACTCTTCTTATCCACAAAACGAAACTCCACAAGAGTCGTGCTACAATTTTAAGCAAAAGACAGGCTAGTCTTTTGCTTATAATTGTCGTTAAAATATTCAAAATGTTTGCGAAATACATAAAATTTTTCCCTAATTTGTTTTGATAAAAATTAACACTTTCATATTTAAATTTAGGCAAACAGACAAAAATCCTTTGAAAAATATATTTTACTGCTGGTAGAATAGAAGTAAACTTTCGGTCTATTTAAAAAGTACTGGGAATGTATCAGTTAAGTTTCTATTAAGTGGGATTAACGGATGTTGAGATTATCGATAGTAAACATATAATAAGTGGGATTAACGGATGTTAAGACTATCGATAGTAAACATATCAATTTTGTTGGTAACATTAGAACGTAGAAGTAATATGTATCAGTGTTCTTCATTTTGATTATTCACATTTGATTGCGATTGGTATGTTATGTGGAGACGTTATACCTCCTACGCATAAAAACTTTGCCTTTAAGTTATAGTTAGTCTACAAATGATTTAATGAGAGAAGTTTATAATCTGATTTTGCAACTGACTTGAAAATGTTGTCTACTAATTTACTTGACGAAACTGTCGAAATATAGAAAGTAGTGCCTGGTTTGGGAGTTTATGAACGCTCCTCTTATCTTTCTAACTTTAGCCTAAAATGAGAAATTGATTGCTATAGTTTTATTTCGAAACATTATTTTTATACTGAAACCGTCTGACTTATTTTGCTCCAAAACATATTTAATCTTCGCATCGTGGTTAATTTTCCGCTGATTTATAAATGTTACCTCTAATGTGTTTACGTGAAAGGAATTTAATATTAATGTAACTTACAATTGCATCTGGTATATGCTATTTGTTCCCGCACCCGTGCACCGTGAGTCTCACGGAAAAATGTTGCTCCGCAAGCAATGAGGCGGGTAGGAGTCGGTCGCCGCTTAGATTTATTGCGTTATTCCCGCCGGGGGCGAGCGGAGTGTTGGGGTCCGTCGTGTAAATGAATATATAATGAGCGGGGCAGGCGATGCGGGCGCACGCGATGAGGCCGGCGACGTCGCCGCCCCGCCACCGCGCCCTCGCCGCTGGGCTTTAGCGGCGCGCATCACCCGCCCGAACGGTGCGGCGAGGCTCGAGCCGGTGCTGCTGCAGGTCAGCTTTGCTGGAAATAGGTACCTTCTTGTGTAAAGGTTCTAGTGAATTTTTAATTTACCCAGAGTAAATCTCTAGAAAGTTTTAATCCTAACATAGTTTACCTTAATTTCTTGTTTAATTGGAACCTCAATGTAACATTAATCCTGCACCACCTTAAATTTAGTTTAAAATAAGCTTCAAAGAAATTGAGTTCTTATTATAAAAATAAAGTTTGTCTTTTGCCCGTTGTTTGTTTTTGGAACTGCGTATCCCGTCAACACAAAACTTTCAAGAAAATGTAATTTTGCGAGCAAGAAATCTCTGTTAAATAGTCAAAATGTATGTATAGTTAAATTTCGGGTAGTCCAAAGTAAAAACTTCACCGTTCTTGTAGTAATATACATTTTATAACAAGATTCCATAAAATTGAGACCCTAAGGAAATAAGTGGCAGTGGATTCGAGAAATGAAAAATATCAACATAGATTTTTATAAGTCGAAAAAATACATTTTAAAAATTAATTCTGCTTTCTATTTTAATTTACTATCTCGAAAGTTACGGTATAGTTTTGAGTTAAGTGCAAGTCTCAAGAGAAGTTTTTTTAACCATATGAAATAAAGTTCCAACAATATTTCATTGTAACTTCTAATACTACTTCTAAACCGTGACAGTTAAAAATAGTACATATAACAACGTCGCAGTTCCCCACGATAGCGGAACACGAAATATCCATCGTCAGGAAAATACTTTTGAAGTTATTTTGTCGGGTCTGCTGTACCCAATATATTCTACAAAATATATATATATATATATATATATATATATATATATGTGTGTGTGTGTGTGTATATTCAATTTAAAATAGTCGAAGTAAATATATAATCCAAATAGAATTGTTCTAGATTAAGTGGACTTGAAAAAAATATGCGTTGATTAATCGTATACTCGCTCTTGCCGTGTCTATGAAGTTTGATTATGACGCAATTCTTTACATACATTTTGGAACTAGTAATGTATTGTTAACGGTTTCAAAGAAGTCTATGAAAGGTTTAAAGAATGTTCTGGGTACTAATTTTGTCCCGAAGCGTCTACTTAAAAATAAATCCGAAAATATATTTTTTAAATTATATTATCGTTCACATATAGTTTCGTTAATATTTTTTAATATAAATATGTAAAAAAACATTTTGCTGTAAATGTTTTTACATATTTACATGAAATATAGCTTTCAAAGTTAACAACACTCATTAAGTTACACAGTTTTTAAAAAATTGTTACCAACCCAAACTTCCATAATACAGTAACTACATATGCAGTTGTAGATTTACTCGTTGCAATATTATAAAAAGCATCATGAATGCAATTGTGTGTGTATTCAAAGTTCGGTGTATTTATGCGTCAAATTTGTGTTCTCATTGGACGGTACGTATGAGTAACCTGGACTAATCTCGTAGCGTCGACGGAATATGGGCGGGAGGCCAATTCGTGCTTCAGAACGTCGCTGCAGAGAATAAATCAAAGGCCGGTGCTTATTCACGCTGCCCGCAATAAAACCGTCTTCTGTATTCTATCAACACCCAATATATTGTATATTTGTTCATCTGTTGAAGTATATGATACAGAATTGTTACTTAATTGCCTCATTTTCTCTTTGTTGCAGGTATGAAATATTTTGATACGCTTTCATCACGGTGAACTGTAAGTGTTTGCTCAAATTTCGTGAATTTTATTTACTTATTCAATTTAATCAATTTAAAGTAGTCGACGTAAATATTGATATTAGTGAGTAGTCGTTTGAAGCTGATTAATTGATCTCATACTCGAAGTCTATGAATAGTACGTCTAGATTTCCGACATCGAATACTTATTCAGTTGGTTTTTATGTAAACAGTATGTAAGGTGATGAGAGAAGTATAATTCCCATATTGTTGGAACTGGTGAAGTATTGGCCCAAAATTGAAAATAGGATATTTAATGTGCCACTATTTTCACCTGACAGCGGTAGACCGTATCCTCCCCCTCTGGTGAGCGGCGTGTCCCAAGCACAGTCAGAGACGAAAAATATACGGAAGCAATGTTTTCAGAAACAAGGAATTCTGAGAAACAGACGCCGTTGGCTTTTATAATCCATTCGAGAAAACTTGTTTTTCAGTCGCATATCGTTCCAAGTTCGATTATTCATAGGTCACTGGGCGTTTAGTGGGTTTATTTAAATCTGAATTAGTAAACCTGTGAATATTTACCTGCGACGTTGAGACGCAGTATATGACACATTTTATGCCACTATCGCGAATTCGCTGATCTACATTTGTTTGAAAAAATGTGTCATTGAGACAGTGGCGATGATAGAGGACACATGAAACATGCTGTATCTTTACTTACTTGAGAATGATGTATGTAAAGAAGAATGATGTATGTTATTGAACGGCATTTAACGTTTAATTATCTATACTAATATTACAGAGTGTTAATTTGTTTTTGTTTGGTCATAAGTAAAAAATAAACTCTGAACAAATTCCAGTAAATCATCACTGTTTGAATACTACATTATTCAAGATGAACATAGGCTTATATTCCGTCTCAAATTTAAAGGCTCCATAAGATATGGCAATATTTTAATAGTAATTTTTGAAGTTTCAAACTATGTGTCTACCTTTTGTGAAAAATAAGTAATATTCTTTATTTAAAAATCAGTAATATTCGGATTAAAACAATAATATTGCCTCTGAACTTTACGGCTCTGTTTCGTCATTTCAATCGGTTTTTAGCAAAATAAACACATAGCATCAGTATTTCATGTAAATAAATAATCGAATAATTAATGGAAAAGAAAATCGTGAAGATAATTAATGCAAAAGATATAATAGTGTTTTTGCATGTGCAAAAATAAATTGCTTTGTGAGCAGCGTGGCTGTGGTGCCAGCGGCAAGCGCGGGTTCGAGAAGTTCCCCAACTTAGGGGCGTGTACAATTTTATAATACAATGTCTTACTAATTCTAAGCGAACGGGTGCTAGTGCAAAATAAATTGCAATGCAAGTGGAAGTATTGATAACTAGGAATTTTTACTTTTCTATTTCAATACGGCATCTGTAAAGAAAATATATTGTAAAAGTTCCCACTGTACAATCTCCTTAGAATATAGTTCAGTGTTTAGTATCTTGGTTTCAGTGTGTATCCAAATAGCGTCCGTTCAAAAGAGAAGTCTTGCGTCCGCTATCGAGAAATGTTTTCAGTAGTTGAAATTTAGTAAAGAAAAGATCGCTAATAGGTTTTTTCCAAATGTTGAATTTTCAGCAATAAAATTTAAGGTTATTCCGTAGTAAGCTTGACATAAAGTGGTATATAGGGCTACCATCGATAGATTTTTCATTTTTTATTAAAAACTCTCGAGAGTGGTTAGAACTTGAGGAAACTAATATTTTTAACTAATATTGTTTAATCTCCCATATCAGCACAGAATATATAAATAATATCACTACACTTGTTACGTTTTATTACATCAATACTGTTCTCAAATCTTGTTGATTTCAACAACTGTAGCAATAAAACCGGTGTCTGTTGAAAGTTAAAAGCCTTTCCTAGTTGAAAGTGATTTATGTAATTGATTTTTTTTTTGTATTCGCCAATGAACGTTTGTTCTCCTTCGATAGATTTCAAGTCGTCACGGCTTTCATACCGTTGTTCGTCTAAAGTCGGTGAGTTAAGCGAACTGATCGTCGCTTTTGTCGTTTTGTCCGGCAATAAACATCACGTCGCGACTCGCCGTGCCGCTGCAATTTTAATTCGTAATAACGCCGCTATGTCATTGCCCGTGCGGACGTCAGACAGCCCGTTTTGGGGCTGTGGAGGTTGTGAAGCTGTCTGCATTTTTATGAGAAAATTTGTGCGCGTTTTTGTTTAAAGAAATGGTCACCATATCATCCTCCTAAACATCGTCTTTTATCTGTCTACTTTATGTAAAGTTCCTTGTGTGTGTTATTTGCTCCTTCAAGGCTTTTATCCTTGATTTCATTACCTTTATCACAAGAGTGCCACTTCGGCCAAAACTTTTAGAATATAGTCTTAAAAATGTCTATAGATTACTGAACACTAAAATTCTTTCGGCTGAAACTTCTAGAATATAGTCTTAAAAATATCTATAAATTACAGAACACTAAAATTCTTTCGGCCAAAACTTCTTTAATATAGTCTTAAAAATGTCTATAGATTACTGAACACTAAAATTGTTTCGGCCAAAATTTCTTGAATTATAGTCTTAAAAACGTCTATAGATTTGCTGAACACTAAATGCAAAAAAACACTACTTCCCTATGACTCGCGTATGGAACGTTCATCTTATGAATTTCCAAGCAATACTAAAGCTGTGCCTATATTACGTCATAGACTTCTATGTCGAACATTATTCTCGTAATATTTTCCACCATTCTTAGCTCTTTAGTGCAACTGAATATATATTATACAAGACATAACTTTAGCTGCAATGTAAAGAAAAACTAAAAGTTTATCTGTTAATTTCCAACTTAAAGTATTTAAATTGATACAAATGGCTTAATTCTGCATAAGCATATGGGGAATATCGTTGAAAGATCGTTTTGAGTAGCGTGCAAATCTAGTATATGTAAATTATTTTGTTTTACTAAATATTAACATTTTTACCATCAAACTTGGAGCCATTTTGCTATCATAGTTATCTCAAAAACGCTATTACATAGCAACTTGTAATTCTCGCGTCTTGTACTTGAGCAACACATAAAGAAGCTAAATATAACAAATAAATAATCTTGTTAGTAAGAAAAAATACCAAAGTATTTTTGAGAAATTCACGATAATTTTACGATTGTAAAAGACATTTTGATTACAATATTTTCGTAGTGAGAAATAACCTATCTGCAAACACGTTAACAATAACGCTATTTTACCATTGCATGTTAAAATTTTATATGCACGTAACTGTATGTGGAATGCTGCAGGTTCCAGTTATACTTAACAGGTTTGTGACAGTAACGTGATTTAACATTTTTAGACTTATAAATCAATCGAAAAAAGATACCGGAACAAGTGAATAGAAATTGTTTTATCCACTTGTACTTATTCAGTATTTTCAAATCGTTTGTGAGTAGGAGCTTGTCGGTTTAATCGACGGAGAATTTATGCGATAGGCTTCTGCATGGAGGTTATATTCACTGCATTGTGCTTAATCGCGCTCAACCCCGGGGAGAGAATGAGACGAACGTTTCGTCTGGCGTTCGATCTGATGGAATTACGGCAGAGAGCTCTCCAACTACTATATTGGATATCGTTTTAGGTACGTGGTCGTCGCGTCGTGCCAATGCCGAATTAGTGTCCAGTGGAATCTACCTGGAATGCTAACGATACGGTCTCGTTTCATTTTCTAATTTTCTTTGTGTGACATGCTACTTTTTGTATAAAGTGGTGAGAAAAAATTAGGAATATTTAATTCGACGTTTAGTGGTTTCAAGGTTTTTGCCCTCTCTTCAGTTGTTTTTCAGTGTATCGGCTTTAAAAAATAGAAAATTAGAGTTATTTAGATCGTTACAATTAGTACTGTAATGAGTTTACGTAAATTGTGGAATCGAATGGTAGTAGGTCTGGTCTAAACTGGCTCTTTTAGAATCAAGCTTGTTTAATTCATATTGTACAATCGCAAGAATAAAGACAGTTTTTTTAGTTTTTAATTAGTGCCTTTAAAGGAACTCCGAGTTTATTTGAAATTCATACTTATATTTTTTAGAGTAACTAAAAGTCTATTTCAATTTCTTAAGTCCTTGGGCAATTGCGAACTGAATTTTTAATATTATGATTAAGGCCCGATATTAGTAACTTACAATTGAATTGAGGGAGGAAAACAAAAAAGAACACAAATTAAGCATTTGGTTTAAATGTGAAATCATTCATTTTTCAACAGAGTTGTAGAAAGACACGATCGGCATGTAGGAAACAATTCATATAATGAACGTAGGTATATTTTCAGTTTGAAGTTTTGTTCAATGTTGTATATTTCTATGTAGCAACGAGCAGATTTGTAAATTTGATATTTTCGTCTACGACAATTAGATCCACGTTCACATTTTGCGGTTGGCAAGTATGCCGGCCAATTAGCGCGCTCGGCCCGCGCCCGGCACGCGCCCCTCTAATGAATTAGCGTGCTCCGCCTACCGCCCGCCCGTTCGCCCGTCCGCCGCCTGCACTTCCGCGGCCCGATGTCGACTTATGATTTTGCGCTTTGCACCGTTACTCTGAACGTTAGCATTACTTTACGTAACGGTGTTTCGTTTAGCACTCTTATTTAAAGAAGCGTATCGCTAGCTGGTAAATTTTGTAATTATGATGTTGCGTCAAAAGGTAATGAATATGATTTTATTGCATTCTACTTTTGTGGTTATTATGTGATAATCCACGGTGGTACAATGAGATGTTACTTTAAATGTAACCAATAATACGTCCATAAACGATGAATTATTGAATAGTGACTCAGCAAAAATATGAGTATAAATTTGTTTAAGACGATATGAGCCGTTCACTGAAAGAATTGTCGAAGAGTTGTTTTTAGGAAATAAATTATTGGTATAATTGTTCAAAATAAGTGCAACTAGTTACCGTAGTTTTGAATTTTAACTACGTAGCCGTTCATTAAATTTTCACGCGCATCAGACTTTAAGAGCGTCGTAAAATTTTTGTTTTGCGAAACATAACGTTGGAATTACCAGAATGAGGCCACCGATTTTCCATATAGATGAAAAGAGATTAATAATCTCTAATTGATAATTGATTAGTAATGATTTTTTGATGACTTACGTGTTTCATTCTTTAATTTAGACATTAGTCGTAATAATGGCAGCTTTTTTACAAACTACAATTTTATCAATATTTTCTTTTTGTGGTCGAATAACCATTTTAACGTCATTACAACATACCCGCGCGTTGATTAATTCAGTAACCGATAGTTAACGTTATCTGGCCTATGTAAATATCCATTAGCGTTAACGAGTAAATTCATTGATTGGGATTACGAACGCGAGGACGGATTGTGGCCGGACGGCGCGGGCTGCGTACGATGGCGATCGAGAGGCGGCCACGGCGTAAATCTCTCCGGTGTCCCCCGCTCGAGTACGTCGGTTAGGGCGAGCGGGCGGAATGCGCATACCGGGAGGAAACATGACGCCGTAGGTAATGTGTAGGGCGTCGCGACACATCGATGCGCGTCGATACGGATTTAATGCGCGATGATGACTGGCGAGCACGGCACGCGTGGTGCATGCGTTCGGCGGCGATCGAGCGGCGTGGATTGTTTCGATTATGAAGTTGAATTGTTGTAAAGAACAGTCTCTTCCATCATAGACTTTGCCTCAGTTAGTGATCTGGGTTCCTCGTCACAAATCTGTAACAGTCAGTTTTTTTTTTAAATTTCGTAATTTGTTTTTGTACTTACATGTTTACTTTTTGCTATAAGGTCTTTCCCAGCATGCAACTGAGCATCTAAATGTATGGAGCTAATTAATATAAGTCGAACATCATAAAATGCGTCACGAATGAATACATTCGTGGAGAACACAAAGCTACCATTTTTAAACTAAAACTAAACTAAATCAGTAATCATTGTTACTCTATTTCTTAGCTATCTTACGCAATTTTTTAGCTAAATTGAATAGTTTTTAACGCTTATGGTTTATTGTAATCTGAAACTATGTGCATCAGTAGTAGAAGACCCAGTGATATTTATTAAACCAAGTAAAATTTAAGTAACCAAAAGCATAAGCAAACAGCTCTTACACTGTGTATTATTATCGTATTTGGGATATAGAAAAAGAGCTCTGGTGAACTTACTTGAGAATAGAGTAGTCAAGAATGAATGACTTCTCATTGTTAAGAATCCAAAGTGTTTCAGTTTATAAAAAAATACCAATCTTGATGAGGGTTGTGAATTATTTAAAAATGAAGTAACGTAAAAATCGACAGCTTTTTTATATGATCGGTAAACTAACTAGAACAAAGATTTATACGTTTTGAACCGTTTCTTCGTGTAAGACTTACTATACATTAATACGTAATACTTTTCAACACAATTCTACGTGTTTTAAATATGCAGTAATGGTGATGTCTAATGTTTTATTGCTATCTGAATGTATCCTCTTTCAGGTATTTAAAAAAATACCCAGGTGTTTATACATAGGATAACTCCTTGTTGAACTTGTTTGAAATTTTCATTTATGACTCTTGAATATCGAAATTAGATTTTAAGTAAGTTGCAAAAGCACCACAGAAATTAATCTCTAATAAGTTCAAAGCTTTGGTCGCGAGCCTGTGCTGAATCCGATATTGGCTAGAGGGTCGATATCTACTAGTTAGAAAGCCCGCTGTCCCGGTGGAGGCGTCGTGCATCGTATTGGTTTTAGCGAGCGGACGGGCGACTCTAGACCGTACCGCTGCATTAGCCTGATTGGCGGTCGGCGGTTCGTTCATTACCTGATTGTTTAGGGCGCCAGTGGGCGATGTGAATGTTCCTGATACGGACTGTCGGGCCTGAACATGGCATTTGACGCTGGCACTCTACGTAAAAATGTTTTGTTATCAGAACCTACCCTCGCTTTCGGTTGCCCCAAACTATTCAATATATTTCCGCTTCAGTCTAATTTCAGTACCTAAGCTCGTACTTAATGTAAATTTTAAAAACAGTGAGCCGTCACGGGACGCCTGGCAGATATGAAACATCGTGTTCATACAAGTAATATGCATAAAAGACAAGATTATTACAGGAACTAAATATAAAATAAAGTATTACGAATTTCTTACAGAAAATGGTGACTTTATTTAATAAACGTTTATTTACAATTAATACAAAAATAATAAACTACAGGTTATGTGTACCGTAGTAAACAACAGCGTCGAACTGAGTGAGGAGGGGGTCGCGTAGTCGGTTGCGCATGGCGACACGTCGCCATACCGTGCACTCTATTACATATAGACTATATATATATACCTTAGTATAGCGTGGCGACCCGTCGCCACGGGAAGCGTCGCCACGCCAACGATCCGGTTTATACCTGCGCCTATAGATGTTTCACATCAATAAGGTTTTTTTGAAAAAATCATACAAATTATCGTATATATATAACTGTATCTTATTTTCGTATATGTACATAACAGTAAATTTAGGATAAGAACGTTTACTTATATATCGCTCCTTATAACGGTTGAATCATTCCACGTAACACTTTCAAATATAATATCAAGATTATAAGATCCTTTATTGCTGTAATAGTGAAATAATTTACAGAATAAACTGTTTAAACATGAAATATTTATTAGTTTCTCTATGATGGTCCGTTTTTCATTTATGTTTCATTTAGATATAGATCGCTATAGAACACTGCGTTACGATGTCGGAGAGTAGCAATCATTTAAATAGGTTATTATAAAGAAATCGTGCGAATGTCGAGATGAGAATTGTAACGAAAAACGTATATAGTGTAAAATACTTCTTTGTAATTTGTGCACTGCAGTAAGAATGCAATGAAGCGACCGAACTTGTCCCATGTATGGACATGCAACCGTGCGTTGAGGTCGTCCACGGGCGCTCGGCGCAATGTCGAAAACGGCATTTTTCCCTGATTGGGTCGCGTGCCGTGGTCGCGCTTTCCGACCACAGCTTTGCAAGTCGAGGGCGGTGAGCGTGTTGTCATCAATTTGTTGTAGCGTTCACTACTACATACGTATATTGTCTCATTTTTATTTACGTTGAATTTGAATGTGAAACACGGCTCGGTCCGTGAAATCGGAAAAGTATATGTTGTATTCAGGGCATAGTAGTTTTGATAGTTTGTGACTTGTTTTTATTACGTAACGTGTTAATCTACGTAAGTAATGTGTTTTGACCACGACAAAAAGAAAAAATAATGAATACGTGGGCTGAAAGAAAAAAATGTGTGCTAGTTTTTTTTACATCAATTTTCGAAGCGAATAAATCGACATTAATGCTAATTTGTATATAAGATAGCATACATATAAAACCCTAGAAAAGATTACGTACGTTCAATCTTCAAAGTGGATGAATCGACATCAATGCGATTTTGTGTACAACGTAGACAAGATAAATAAAATTATGATTACAAATTGTCGTTTTTCTATCGTAGCGCATTTCATGGAATTATTGGTTTTAAAATATTAGATAGAATCATATAATACTGTCTCATTAAAAACTGATTTTTGGCATGAAACACTAGGGGAATAATATATAGTTGAATTTCTTTTAAAGCTGAAAATAGCTGGAAATTGCTTTCTAATTACATTAATTCTTACGAATTTGGTCTTTCATGTTTTATAATCTTATTTGATATTACTTAATAAATTTTCATTTAAATATTTTCTGTTCCGGTAAAAACTATTTAACGTGGACGCTGTTTTTTTAATTTAATCTGCAGTTCAACATTAAATTCATTATGAAACAAATACTTTAGTGTGTGTGTGAATTGATTTTTATGTTATATTGATCATAAAAGCTTGAAATTAATCTTAATGTGGTTTAACTTTTGGCAAGAATTACATTTGGCGTGGTGGGTGTATGGTATCATCTTTAAACCGTTTATAAACATTTTCCAAAATTTCTTGGCGTATCTTATTTACCAGGTTGTCTGATTTTCGAGTAAAAAATCAGCTTTACAAGCTGATTTAGTTTCCACATAATTTAATTACTGTAATTAAAGAAATGATTACTAATAAAATTCTCAGACCTTTACATAGTTATTACTTTAGTATTACCAATCTCTGGTACAAGGTCTATGTTAGGATTAATGACTTTTAATAAAAGTATAGCTCAAAGGTTCAGATATTGACGGCTTTATTTAATAGTCATCATTCGTCACACGGCTAATAAAAATATAAATAAGTAGTCAAATTGTAAACGAGTCAATTAGTTACCTATCGAGATACTACGTTCAGTTAGTTATTAAATCATTAATCACGAGCTGTCTAAACTAATGTGCGTATTTACTATCCATATATGTTTTCATCGTTATAAACCCATATTGAAAAATTATTATCACCTATTAGTGTGCAGAGGTAATTTGATTAATATTTGGACAAAGCTCTTTTTCAACGTCTCGCTCGGGACTATATTTACCGGGCGTAAAGTTAAGTGTCCACTGAGCTGTTTATATTGCAACCAAGTTAATATTTTACAAAAAAGTTTTTCCTGTTGATGCTTGGTGAGTAAATTTTGTTACTGCGTTTGTTGCAAAGAGATATGTTACAAACATTTCTTATCTGTCAATCTAAGTGTATGAAACACAACATCCGTCTTTTCATTATGTATTTATTTCCTTAGAATATTTTAAAATTCATTGAATTAATATTAGCGTAAACGTACAACATTTTTGTACAAATTTTTGGTACATACGAACTTTAAAGGTTTCATTGTTTTCAAAAATTGTACTTAAATTCAGCATATAGCTAGACCATACGAAATTGATTACTAAAGACTAGTATAAACATAGGATATTTAAAAACATGCAATTTGTAGCCGTAATTTAAATACTTATGAATAATCGGCAGCCAAATATGCTCTAATTATTATTACAAATATATTCATTATTCCTCTACATTCACTTGCCACAATTATTCGTTCGTGTTTCATTGTTTGTGGTGTCTGCTAATAGAGTTATTAGTGTCTTACTTATTTCGTAAAGACGAAAGTTTTGTTTGTTTTTGGGATTCGGCACAAAAAAAAGTTTTACTGTCCAGGTGGACATAGAGTATATATTCTTATATAACTTACATGTATACCGATTTAAAGCAGAAGGATGTGAAAAAGCTTTCTTTGAGTTAAATCTTCATATATTAAAATAATTTTTGTCCGTCTCTATTTTCCTTCAACGAGCAACTAGTTGTTATAATTTCAAATTTATTTCATTTTTAAACATTTTCTTTCAAGTAATAAAATCGCCGCTTGTCGCGGATCAAGTGTATACACGACCTAACTGACTGAGGGTCGCAGAATTGCGCGGCGCCGGGTTCATGCACCCGCGAACTTGACGCTCAGCCGTCGCGTGCCGCCGGAACGGAGGAGGGGGACAAATTGCCGCATTTCATTCCGCGCCGGGCGAAAAGTCGCTAAGCGGCGCGTTGATTGACTTGTATTAATAACGGTATGGGGAAGTGGAACTGCGCTAACTAAAATAACTCTCGTCCCGCCGAGTCAACTCTTTATTGCCTTCCGTCGGCTTCGGTTGTGATAGCGCCGCACGCGTGCGATGTATTCGTGTTTTGCTTGTAAAGTATCCGTGCGATTTCGCATTCGCTTCACCGAAGTGGCGATGATTTATGACGTTTGGTAAGTTTCAGTGTTTCCAATTCACATCACATTGGTGGTTGGAAAAGTTTCCACTGCCTTTACGCTAATGTGTTTTTTATCAAAATACTCAAGTAATTTGATAAAAAATACTGTCAGTGTAGTTGTGGGAATGTTTTGAATTTGATTCAAACCAGAAGACAAGTTTAATAAATCAAGTAGGGTTTTCAATACCAAATCGTGTGATTGAAAGACAAATTAACACACAGGCAGACAACAATTCTAGAAACTGTTCTTCTGTCTTCTATTATCATTCTATACGCTAAATCAATCAGTTTCTTATAATTAAATCTTCTGCTATTGATGAATTGGAATTAATTATATTTGCGAATTTGAAGCTGTTCCATTGTTATTATTTTCAGCCTTAAAGCGGACGCAAAACTGAAATAAATTGGCAGGTTCAGTATTTCCCCCGCATAAAATACTTTTAAGTTTGTAATGTAAAAAAGAAATTTAAATCTATCTCACAATTGTTGGTGGATTTATATTGAGTTTTCTAAACGGGCGACAACTTTGAAAGAATTAAACCTATTATATATAATTAAACGTATGAGTTTTGTGAAAAAATCATAAATTTGTAAACACGGCGTCACAGAAATAGAATATCATTTTTGAAAAAAAAAAAGTAGTTTCTCTTTTCTGATCTTCTTACAGGGATTAGACATTATTCTTCCTGATAGTCGTTGGTCTGATGATTAATTGGTTAAATATTACTTATTTCAACAGAGATTTATGGTAACTCTTCACAATTGTGTAGCCTTAGTTTCAGTCAAAGTTAAGATCGATTCGACACTAAGTAAGCAAGTCGAGTACGACTCAGCATTTCTATGTTTCGTTAGGCAAGTTACTTTTGAACTTGTTACCCAAAACATTTCGACAACCTATTGGTATTAAAGTGAAATGAACACTGAGCCGTTTCTCGGTTTTCAAGTTGAAGGACAAAATATGCCCCGTCAGATGCCGCAGCGTTGCTATTAACTTGCGCCGTAAGTCGGACGGTGTGTAAGACCCTAATCAAACTGAGCGCTTCACCTAAAGCGGCATTTTCTGATGGTACTTGCTACGAAACCCCACAAGACTTAACTTAAACCACCTCTCAGTGAAGTCGCTGTGTACGCAATATTTAATAGTTTTGTTTTGCTAGGCACAGGCAGTATTGTAAGTTTAAAAACGGGTATTTAAAAGTAAGCGTTGATTTATATGAACGAATAAAAAAAAATTAGTGTACGAATATTATTGGTGGTCTACAGGAGTCGCAAGGTATTATGGTGGCCATTAGCAGCTATGGTCACCATAATGCCTCGCGCGGCCTAGTAGCTAAGGCTTCGTGCATCTTATTGAAGTAAAGCTGCAATTATTTTAATTATTCTGAATAATAATTATTTTTTACGTTTCTGTAAAAATCTGCTTTTCCATTTTTATTGATTATGACTAGTGTAATAAAGTATACCACCGTTCCTTTGCATTCTAAATGATGCCACACGGGAAATAAGAGCTATGTTGTCGCAGTACACTTCTATTTAAAAAAGAACTTAATCAAGAAATATAAAGAAATGTGGTAGGACTTGTTGGTAGAAAAATAGTGCCGTAAAACAGGGTTTTAATAATGTTATCGACAACAATTTTTATAACGAACAATCATTTTTCAAGTTACGATATCGTAGATACATTGCTTTATAGAGAAGATAATTGTCCCTGCGTAGGTTTTGTTCTTATTATATTGGTAGGATTTAGTCGTAGAATTTTCATACTGGCCGGTTGATTTAAAAAACGCGTGGAAACAAACGCGTCTGCGCTGACCTATGTGGGGTGTGTGGCTATTCGATTATACTTAATTTGTCAATTAATAATATTTTATTAAGTTTTCTTTTTATTTGATGAACGTAAGTAGTATTTAATAAGTCTATTATAAAAGAATTATTATTTATTATTGTTTTAGTGTCATCTCTGCGTTCATTTTATATTAATTGGTATATAAATTCAAATAAAATGAATGGAGAGATCAATACACTCTATTATATTCTTATAATTACTTCAGTAATTGCTAATTTACAATTAACAAACAAAGAAGAAACATTTCGTGTCATTTTTTTAATGAGTCCAATTTATCAATATACTCACCAAATATTGAATATTTGTTTAAATGTATTCTGTCACATCAGTGTTGGCCGTGTGTTAATCATAAGTAATGATTAAAAACTTACACTAAACCCTTTAATCATGACGAATCATTAAATATTGCAAATTTAAATCATTACTAGTAACTAAAACTAAATTCATTTTTAACAAATTTAATAAAACCTATTGCTTTAATATGAAGAAAAAACAAAAATATTTTTTATCAACTGCTTATTTATTGGTGATAATAAACAAACAAAAGTAACGCGGTAATACTAGTATTAAAAAACGTCACAATCGTCACTTTCATAAACTTTAAATTACTCTTCATAATGAAACTATTTTTCAAACAATCGTCGAATAATCTAGTGGACTTTCAACTTCCGAAATGAAAACATTACTTTGACGGGTTCAAATGGTGACGCAAGTTATATTTAGAAAACTTAGTCATGGCTAAGACTAATTTTTTTATCATAAATAATTTTAGTTATAAATAACTTAGTCGACTAAAACTTTGAATTGATTAAATAATCGATTAAGAAATTCAATCGACTACGATCAACATTGTATCACATTAAAAAAGGTTAATTTTTGACATTCAAGAATATTGATGTTTATAGTATATATCTTAAGAACTACAATATACGAAAAAGAAGCTAATAAAATTGACCAAAACATGTAAACATGCAATAGATATATTATTATTAAAATATTCAAATATTCACTACATTCGACCCGAAGAATCCCACGAGTGGGAATGGAAAAAATGGTGGTGTAATTTAAAAATAATGTTCATGTACATATATTGTAGGTTGGCGTCGGAAATGGGCGAGTAGTTTGATACCTACATATTTATGGATATACTTATATACTTGTGTTTGCGCTTTTGTCCCTAAAGGGATGATTTTTAACTCCAAAAAAAATTGAATTCCGGGATAAAATTTCTTCTGTGTTTGTTTATGTTCTTGGAAATGGCTGCAGGTACTCAAAATTGGAAATGAAGCTTTTATTATTTTCACCGGAGAATTTTGTATTATTTTTGGTGTAATTTCAATTTAGTCACGCGATAGTTGTGTATTTGATTTACGAGTCTTATGGTAATGCAGATATGTAAATAATTAACTGAAAAAGTAATTATAAATTGTTTATAACTAATAAGCACCGGTTCACCCTTTTTACGTGATTTGCATTATTTTACGAAGCCCGTTGTGTTTTTTTTTAGTAATTGCTCATATCGTAATTAACGTGCAAGAGGTTTTAAAATTAATACGTTTTATGGATATGTGTATTGATCAATGAAACTCTTAATAAATCCTTAGTTTTAAGAGAATAAAGACACTGAAACTGAAAACACAGTTTAAAGTTGTATTCTTCTACCACTGTTTTTGTATGATAAAAGCGATGTATAGTTAATCCGGCTATTCGTTCAAATTAGTACGTGGAATTATTACAGCTTTATTGGTATAGTTGATTGACAGTGATATCGTGTACTCTCTTGGCAGTGAATTTTTTTATCAGGGATGTTATTTTATCTACATGCCATAATGTAGACGAGCTAGGTTTTAGTCCAGTCATAATACGATTAAAAAAAAAGGAAAAAGCCCCCCGGAATTCACTGAATTTTTTTGGGGTTGAAACAGGGTTGGCTTTTTCGCGATTATTTAGGCAATTGTTTACTTTTCGAAATAAAATTATTATTATAAAAAATGAAGATCGTAAAATTCTTTACAAATTTTTTTTTCTTTTTCTCGTACAGCTTGCAATAAATTTTCATTAGAGGGTATTTATTACTGTATTGTATTTGAGATCTGATCTCCTCGAGAATCGTTAAGGCAGCTGATTCTATTATTTTTTGCAGCTCTTCCTCTTTTTTAATATTTTCTTTTTGTTTACAATTTTTTTTTAAATTGGCTTCGTATATTGTATCAGTGAAATAAATAATAGTCAACGATCCCTTTTTGGTTGATATACTATTTTGTTATCCATATTTTTCCAACGTTTTAATCGTTAATTCAGATTGAGTATATTGCATAGAAATATCGGAAAATTCTCTCAACATAGAAACAAGTGAAACATTGCTCGATAGTCCTGAATATTATTAATTCTTTTATGTCGAGACTCTCAAGTCAAGTTTATGAATGTGAAATTTAACGACTTTACTATGACGTATGCAATTTTTAGCACAACTATTTTCGGCGTAAACTATTTTTACTTCAAACCATTTTTATGGTAATTACATTTTTTTAACCGTCACAAAACGTTAGATCACTCGTATACAAAGTGCAAAATTTATTAAATGTTGCATATTTTGATTTTTTGTCTGCTTTAGTTTCTATTTGTAGCTATTGCTCGGTGTTTTCAAACCAGAATACAACTGTGCGGCCAGGAGATACCTACATTAGATTATCTGTCAAATAAGATAGTACTTAATATAATGTTGCATTTTGTATATGTAAAACAGCTTTTAAATTTTGCCTTATATTTACATATAAAATAAAATTAAGTAATAAATCCCGCTATCATCTTCGTCTTCTCAATACAGATCTCAAACACTAGTTTGAGATTTACGTTCTAACAGACCGTCCTTATACATTCTTTGTAGATTTAACAAGTCAGCGCTATCGACATGTCCTCAAAACATCGATGTAATATGTATTTTTTACAGAATCTGTAATTTGAAATTACTTTAAGCGACCTTCGTACTATTTCTTTTCAAGACTTTTGGATATGTTAAACCTGACGCGATTGCTAATGTTATACAAGTCAAATGTTACGTAAATCTTTATATTTCACTACATTAGATAATATTTTATTCCATATTTTTTCAATTCACACTCGCTTCATATGTATTAACGGAGGGAAAATGGTATTACTATAAAAGTTAAACGAATTTATTAACGGTATTATGTCTGAAAACTTCCGCTTTGTATGACTCGTCGAAAGTCATGCTCTGTATGTAATTATTAACATGCGCATGTTCACGTTGGGAGTTAGACTCGCCTGGTACGCAACGCTGATAATGTTTGAGTTAGAAGTGTGTGACGCTAAGCTTGAGTCGTGTTTGCACTTTTAAATATGTTTGACGCTCCGCGCGCCCGGACCCTGTAGTTTGTGCTCGTGATGAGCTCGTAAATTGAATGAAATTACTTGTCTCCCGCAGTCGTTACCGGGCGCGCACACACGGCCCACGCTGCTTTATAAGCCTTCGTTTAGCGTTTACGGCGTTTTCACCGTTTATGAACAGCGGGGGGGCTCAGGCCGTATAATTTTATTCGGTAATGAGCGTGCGGAGGAGTGGGAGCGAAGAGTGATGGCTTAGATGACAATTACGTATAGGCTAACTTTTACACACGTTTGTAAGGATTGGACATTTATTAGTTTAGTGACGGAAATGGTTGACTTCTTGTTTCGAGCTTCGACGAAATGTTTTATCGGCCATTTATAATCTATTAAATCATATTAATCAGTTTTAATAACTGAAAAATATGCTCCAGAATTTCTCTACATTGTATATGGAAAACACCGCAAGTGGGTGATACGTCTGTCATTACATTATCGCGTTTTTAAAAACGCAAAATTTGTTGGGTCATGTTATGATGTTAGAAACCTTTAACTTTGTACTTTAATATTTTAAAAATATGCGGAAAATCCATGTACTATATACACATTATTAATTTCAGATGTCTACTTGAGAAAATTATTCATTTCAGATATATATTACATGCTGTTATTATTTTTTTTTTACATATTTCGTGATAACGACAAAAGTTCCCTAATCTGGCTAAAATTTTTAAGCAATGGACATCACGAACTGTAAATTTTAACGAACTATTGAATTTTGTCTTTCTATCTAACCGTAATTTGGTCTTAAAACATAATGTTTTGTCATCTCAAATAAATAATAATTTTCTTTCTAAATATTCCCCGACGGGTTGACCCACTAGCGAATACCTTCATTTATTCGATTGTACTGCGTGCTGCTCATTTCCATACCTCACTCTCTCGCTTTTAAAGCAATTTACGCCCATAAACTTTTTCGCTCTACTTCTTCGGGTCGAACGTTCTGTAATACACCGGCCGCGTTGCCCACGTTCTGAGGTGGCACCAACAGCTTTTTCAATATTCGACAATTTCAATTTCGTCGATGTTGCGACAAATATGTATTCGTAACGAAATTTATCGACAAGCAAACTGCGTCTAAATGTGCCAGTGTTTTAAGAAAAGTCAAACGAAGTCGAAGCTTTATGACTCCGCCGTTTTAGTTTACCTGAGAAGGACCGTTATACTGTTGCTGTTGGGTAGATAAATACATAAATCATATATTCTTCACGATGAATAGTAATCGTGGCTTGTTGTGAATAGTGCTCATATAACTCTTGATAGTTTTTATGGGCATGAGGTGGAATTTTGCCTGAAATAGAAAGGTACGTAGGTACATCGCTGAACGATGGATGAAATATATTTGAGTGTTAAGAAAGTATATACAGAGAACTGTTGATGTATGAATCTTGCATGTTTTGATAATAATACACAATTTGTTAATGTAATATTGTTAAAGTGAAACTTCTCTCATCTCCGTAGCGTCTGAGATAGGTCGGCAGCGAGGAGAGGGAGCTGTGCGCAGTTTCCTTCTCCGCCTTCAGCCACAGTGAAATCGATCGATCGACCTTGTAAAACGGATATTAACACTTTTTATTTTTCGACGCAACATCCCGATACCGTGTTCTCGATACGGCGGAGGATGACATCAACAAAGGCGTGAAGAATACAATCATTTCTTGGATGTGTGTCGGCATAAATGCCACGTTTTGCGTGGCGTATCGTTTCCTGTGGCCGTACCACGACTCGGCCCTCCGCGGTCACGATTTATATATCCGCCCACATATCATTTTCCATACACTGCGACCGTTCATCGCGTGCTACCCTCCAGTCATTAACATACCTCGCCTGCGTAATAATCGGGGCTTCTTATTAATCCGAGATATGTTAATTATGGCCGCCGCACTTTTCTGACGGTAGAGTTTTTGTGCTGCACACATTAAAAATTGTTATATAGAGAAGTGCCTTGCTTGGAATAGGAAGTTTAGAATACGAATTACATTTCGCTCATCACTTTGGTAAAATAATTTCTAATTCAAATGAAACTTTGAGTGAAGCTGGGTAGATTTTCTGCTATAGTTTTTAGTAAGTCTATCATTATTGGAACTACAAATCCGTTTTAAAGCTTTAATCGCCTTATTAACTGTCCTGGCTTGTGTCATTGGTAGACATACGATAGAACAAATGGTACGCCTATTCCTATGGAAAAGCTGATGGAAACTGGGTATTTGACTGAATATCATAGTCGATAGGCTATTGATATAGCAGGTAATATTGGGACTGTTGCATAAAAATAAACAACAATTTATAATAGTTTGAATCGAGCCAATTAATTATTAAAATCAGTGTTGAATGCATTTTGTAAGAGAGACAGGCGTTGTTATTATAGTACTACGAAGGTTTAAGGTCGCGAGTTTGACATCTAAAGCACATGGTAGATAACTAATCGGATAGAGGCGCTTTTGTATTTCGTCGAAGACAATATTTCTTTTCAATTTTAAATTATGTGAGTTCTATGTGAAAAAATAATAAATATGAAGACGTTTATCTAGTTCCTATATAAGACTAATATGCAGTGGTCTGATGACGGAATATAAAAATTCATTAATGAATATGTGAGCGTTTAGTAATTATTACTGTATTCAGTAAAATGGTCAGTTTATGGTTCGACTAAAGGCGTATTTTGTACACTGATCTCAATGTATATTAAGTACATTAAATTGACTATTATCGGGTATATTGTGTTTTTTTATGTCTCGTCTACATATTAAACGTAGCCGCCATGGGCTCGAGGGTGAGTGGTTATATGTCGCTGCAAGGAGGACGCCGTTTGATGTTTGCTTTGGCGGCGCGATGGGTCCGAATGACGCGAGCGCGGCTATGACTCATCGCTCCGCCTGCCCTTTACCAAATGCCGCCACGCCTTTGTTCGCCTATCCGGTCGGGACGTCCGTTCGTCCGTAGCGCGCCTAAATGGTAACAACGCTTTCATTGAGAGATACGCGCCCGGACAAAGTTCACGGTGTCACGGGCCGCACCTAAAATGTCTCCCCGATGTGTTTTGTAAATGTTAGGTAATTCTTTTCGAAGTCGAATTCGCCTTGTAAACGTTCTTTTTAATTTATCAGCGTACGAAATTGTTCTTACCTGTCAAAAAAGAAATTAAAATGATTTTAAATATTTATTATATTTTTTAATTCTGTAAGATTAAAAAGTCATTAAAATAATAATTGCTCGTAAATATAACCGTCTATGTTAGATTTCACTATATTTAGTTAACAAAATTTCAAAATAAATTTTGTAGTTTTTCTGTCTGAATTCTTCTTGTCGTAATGCATTGAAAACTAACATATTTTAGGCGTCACATTTACTGTTTTACAAATATTCTTATTTTTCTCAATGGCCTTTTAAAATATATAAGTAAAACGAAGTTATTAACGAAAGTATTCGTTTTACATGATTTATGTAAAACGTACAAAAAATAAAAGTCCACGATTTTATATTTGAATGTAATGGACGTATTATCTATATATTAATACGTGAAAATTTTACACCCATTCAATTATATTGCGCGCTCGTACGAGTATGAGATATGGCATAGTTAAAGTTTATATGATTTTTTTTCAACTGTTCCAAATATGAAATTATAAATTTCATAGGTATTGAAGGGAATTAAGGCAAACAACACAGGGTAATGACGTATTTGTACACGCTCTCAGCTGACGTAATAGAACAAAATCCAAAAACATTGTATGCAATGATTATAAAGGTGAGGTGATTTACAAAAGATTCTCAATAATGTTCAAAGTTAAAAATTTAATGAATTATGGTCGAATTTCGAGTAAAGTTAGTCTATATAATAGAATAAATAATTGAATAAGTAATTTTGTAAATTTAGCTATTTTCATTAATAAATTGGTTTATTAATGAAATATATTTCTATATCGCTAATTAGTAAATTTATTTAACTTTGTTTTATTTTATTTTTACGGGGAAACAAACTGGTTAGCAAAATAAAGAATTCAACGGCCGTAGAATTCGATTTAATTTCTCTATACTTAAAAACTTTTTAAACTAGTAAAGCAACGGAATAACGTTCTTGTTCATATATTCGAAATATTCGAAGCGATTTTTTCGTTATTTTTCTTAACTACTTTTCTCATCGGTATTCACCGACGCGTTGAGCGATTTCGCAACCGAGGGGGGTTATTCATCGTTTTACTACCGATATGTTTCACTTTTTTCCAGTTTTATTTTTTTGACAATCTTACAGTTCTGGTGATAAAAATAATAAAACGTATTCGCATGTCGAATGCTCTTTGTCCCGCCCGAGCTCTATTAATTAATTAATAAAGTGTATTATGCGCGCGCCAGCCGGTTGATTTCTCTATAATGTTTAACATTATTATTAAATTACGCCCCGTTCGATCAGTTTATTTGCAACAGAGAGACCATATATCGTCGCTGTAGGAATACTTAATGTGTTCGCCAATTCATTATTTAATGTCTCCTTTGTCAAACTGTTGGTTGTTTGATCGTGCATTGTTCTTCTTTCAACAAGTCGCGATGAATTTAATCTCAGCGTTGTTGAAATTATGCTTCAAGGGCGCCTTCAATTTGTTTAAGAACATTGCGTATGGAAATCTTTCATTTTAGGCTATTATCAAAGTTAGTCAATTATCCCTGGTAATATTACATTTTCGATTTGCTAAATAACATGAACCAGAACTTGACGTGAGATTTTTTACGGTAAGACCTATTAGGGGAAAAAACGTTATTTCACATTGTTAACCTTTCTCCAGAATAAAATATATATCCGGGGAATAGAGGATAAAAGTTAAATAAGACTTTATTTTTCTGTAATAGAGATAATTTTGTAATTACGATTTTGTTTGGGATATTTGTGTTGTAGATTTCCCGTAATAAAAAGGCCCAGAAAGGTTTAATATTAACTTAACATACTGAATTTTGGTTTATAAACAAAGTAACATTTCATTTTGAACTTATTATACCTGAAAAGTTTAAACTCTTTATGAAAAAAGTCGGTGTCCCAATTTGTTAGTTTTATAAACTCGTTGATAAATATGATTAATATTTCAATTATCTTATTAAATATATATTGTACTTTACATTTAAGTTCACCTTTTATATTGATTATTAATACGGGTGGACTTCCGAAATTACTAATATATGTATTTTATTCATAGCAACCTTTAATTAAGTCTTGTATAATACCGACAGTCAGTACGTTGAACGTATTGTTTAATTAGTAATAATGGCCATGTAAAGTGAAGCCGCCGCTGCACTGCTATCCTTCTCTATATGCATTCGAGTGCTGAGGGCGCGTGTCGCTGGTTTAATCACGGCGGGCTCGCCGACGAAGTCGCGAACTGGTAAATTAGGGCGGGGTGCTAGTACTTGAATGTTGAATGCCGCCAGTAATGTTGTATTAGTTATTGGGCTAGGCGGGCGGAGAGCGCGTGGTTGCGCTCCGCCCGGCGCCCCCGCGGACGGTGCTCGTATATTTTAATGAAATTTCATACGAAATATTAATGACATCATGATGCTGCTGTAGTTGTCTGGAGTCAACAATTCACACGCGGCGGGACATCTAATTACAACCTCGTTAAATATTAGTTAATTCGGGGATGTGCGGTTTCGGTACGCGTGTTGTTCGACGTTGCGGTGAAATGGATCAGAGCGTGTGAATCTCGTAGAAGCGAAGTTACAGTTTTTTTGGTGTAACATTTACTTATAACTTCGAATCACATTTTGAATGTGTAGTATTTTACCGATTTAAAAATGATAAATAATGGTCACCGGAAATCCCATTTAGTAAATATTTATTATAAACATTTAAGATTGTTTAAGTAAACGTATCAAATGGAGAGAAAATCTAATTATATGTGAAACTTCCCGTTTGTGTAGGAAACATTGAATGCTAATAGAGTCACTATCTACCTATATCATTTCAAATAGGATAAGGAAAAATGTATGTTTTGTATTTACTTCGACGCAAGGGCACGAGGAACCTTATATAGAAACCAAATGTATACATTTGCTTCCATCAAGTTCGCAACGGAATATAATTTTCAATTAATCACGACCAAATATTTTTTAATGAATAGCAATTTTACATATTCATAGTCGTCGTATAAATATGAGACGCTCGACGAAAGTGACACGTCCGGGTTGCAGTCGGCCATTTTGTTCAATATCACATATAGAGAGAGTGTGAGTCATCGGTTTTCATCAGCGGCCTTCAGATTTACATTTAGTTGAATTTCATTTAATACTTACATTTGAATAATAGAAATTTCATAACTTTTGAAGCGTATGTTATCGAGTATTTTAAAGATATGCGCTTAATGTGCATATTTTTTGAAGGACGTTACACGTTTCACGAAATACTCGAACTGTTCATTAATACTTTATTTAATTTACTTATGTTAATACGACGTTACAACACTGGCGATTTAAAGAAGTAATTAGACTGCTGCCTAACGTGACATAATTAACCAACGACTACTCTCGCTAATAATTTACTATGCAATGAAGTTTACACCAAATAAGCAACGGGTTAAAAGTTAGTACCTAAAAATAGTAATGGTATTCGGCTACCCCTGATAATTAATATTCACGAATATTAATGGAGTATTAATGATAATGATTAGAAAAATGCTATGTTGAAGGAAATTCATTGGAAGTTTTCATTTAAGTTTTATTTTGCATCTAAGAGGTTTTATAAAACAGTAACATGTATTATAACATAATGATCAGTAAAAGATAACATTCACGGGAACTAAGTCTCCAGTAGAAACCTGTCAGCTTATAACTAGAAAACATCCACGAGAACTAAGCCTCTAGTAGAAACCTGTCAGTTTATAATTATTCATCTTCTAGCAAAGGAATCAATAAGCGGTGACGTTGCAATATAATATTATCTGATACTGACACGTGTAGCATTGTTTTTACAATTTTTCACACGTGGTCATTTGTTATTAATACTCGTGTGTCGTAATTGTCATAGAATTATTTTTAAACAATTTTTTCTGTGCCTTTTTTATTTAAACTCTTGTTTGTACGAAAATTTATATTAACAAATGTTTGGTCTGTCTTATTAGAGTTTCCTGTTTTATTCCCCAGAAATGGATAAACTAGAACTTGATAATGCATATTTAAAAAAAACATATTTCCACATAGAATTAGAAATCCTTGCTTTTTTGGATTTTTTTCTTTACTTTGGGAATACAACTTTTCAAGATTATGTGTCGACCGGAAGTGCCCAATAGGTTATGATGATCACTGAGTAAGGCTATGGTGTAAAAAAAGAATATGTATAAAAAAGTATTGCTTATTATAACATTCATAGAGGTATATTTAAAAGAAATATATAATTTTACATTAGAAACCTTTTATTTTAGGGATTTTGTCTTTAATTGTGGTATGACCTCCTATTATGGAGCCGATATTCAAGATTGTAAATCGACCACAATTACCCTATAGGTTTTTAATGATTTGCGAGTAAGACTATGGCAAAAATAAAAAGTGCGCTTTAAAAAGCCATATCTTTTTGTTGCGTGAACCAGCAGTGTAAAGTTTATAGGTCTCCTCAGTATGCGATATTAATTTCAACTTGATATCTCACAAGCCGTTTCTGAGAAAAAGGGCTTCGGCAGATGGGCGGGCAACCAAGTGATCCTGTAAGGGTTACGTTTTAATTATTTTGAAGAGCAGAACCCTTGTTCTGATCGTTTTGATCTTCAATCAAAACGATCAGAACAATCTTGTAACACAAATACGCTTATAACAGTTTATAATAATTGTCAATGTAGATTCTTAAATTTTTTAGATATAATTATGTACAATTACTTCAGACCATGAAAACTTGACAGAATCAACAGCTGGTTGAAATTCAGAATGACTTAGACATGAACGACTGCTTAACCATATCGACGTTCGGCTTCGGGATATTATCCACGTAGTGAACAAGGTTAAAACTTATTAAACCTCATGAATTGGCATAAATAATAAACTCAGTGTATCTGGGTGCTGAAGATTGGTATGGTAAAACAGCACGGGACTTGCTTTGAAACAAATCTAATAAAGTTAGTTAATGATAATTAATTAATTGTATAAAGATGTTTAAAAAAAATTAAATATGTATTTACCTTTAAGTTGCTAAAACGGTATAGTTTATTAAACTTTAAATATTTCTATGGACTGATCTTGCAACAAAATACGGGTTATAGCAGTATCTATAATAATAAGCAACATAAACCTTTGTTCTTTTTTGTCGACTTTTCATATTTTGACAATATCTGTGTACATTATTGTAGTGTCATCGTTTAATTAAACAATGTACCGGGTACATTTAGACTCCCTTCGCGTTAACCATTATTTCTAATTACCCACACGTCCTAAAAATATATGTATCGATAAGTTTCTTGACTATCCTTTGCACACGAGTAGTAGTCAGAGCTGCGTGATCAGTAACATATTTTGATCGCTATCTGCACGAAAATATGTAAAAATGGATTTGATACGACGAGATGAGATATTCACGTCCTTCTTAAGAATTTCATTTAAAGCGTTTACCGACGTAGGTTTCACGAACCATTTGCGAGTCTGTGAGCGAAATGCAGCGTCCTATCACACGGCATTAAATCGGTTTCGACGCTTTCCTAAAGGGAATTATAACCTAGATGTCACACTCCACCTGTGACAATCGATACTGGCGGTATACTTAATTGTATCTAATTGAAGAAGATCCGCGAAGAAACACTGCAAATAGGAGAAGAACTCGGATGAATTCTTATGAAGGTCTAAGAGAATTGGGTAAAGTGTACAGACATAATCAGTGGATCTCACATGAGTTAAGCCAAAATCAAGAAATGGCCCTAGGGCCATGGTGACTGACCTCTGTACACGGTTACTCACTTCACATTGTATACATGCATGGCTGCGGACTTTAGGGACTGGAGAGGAGAAGCGGTCACTTTATGTTAATCATAGCAACAAACGGCAAAAGGATCAAAAAGGTATAAATAATGTACGATTTTTGAAATACGAAAGCGATTTAGTATCAGAGGGAACAACGATTTAAGAAAAAAACAAGGAATTGTATACCTCTTGCATGATAATACCCGCTCTCACATAGCATCGACCATTTGCAATAAAATTATTGAGTTACGCTGGATTTCTTTGGGGATAGGGTTGGTGAATAAGGAAGATGCCTCTTATTCATCAAACTTATCCGCGTCAGATGATCACCTCTTTTGATCATCGCAGGCGCATATTAATCGAGAGCAATTGAGAGAGAGGTTGGTCAATTTTTTCGATGATTATTTATTTTTATTTTTTCGATGATGAAAAATTGTTATATGAAGAAGGAATTATGCCTTTGCCAGAACGATGGCAAAAGGTCGTGGACAGTGGTGGCTTATTTGACTTTGTTTGATTTAAATCGCTAAAAAATACTAAATATTTTTCAAATGAACATTATGACATTATTATGTAACAACCTAAATATATACACCCTATGGTCATTTGGGCAATATAATTTATACAAAGATGAAGCCTTCTTCTCAATCATAAAAGCTGTTTTTGTACTAAACTCTGATAATACGAAGACAAATAACATTTTCCTCTTTTTAATATTATAATGCAATAAAGTAATTAATGTCACAGTTTAGCAATATTTTAATTCGAAGAGACGGCGAATAAGAGATAGATAAAGTTACTTTAATGAATAGCTTTCATTCAGAAACGCGTTTTCTATTAGTTTGAAAAGGTATATCATGAAAAGGATATACGGAATATATTTTCGGTTACGAAATCGACAGTCCCTACGGATACGACTTTCACGCAACCGATTGTCTTACGTTATTTTTAGAAACAGTATTAATCAAACCGTTACATAGTTTGTGGATATTGTATCTCATGCTCTTTGTATGTTTGTATATCTTTATTGAATTGGGCTTTCCGCGTGACTAGGGAAATTTTCTAATTCAAAATATTCGTTTCGACCCAATCGTAATGGCAACCCTAACATCTAAGTTTTCTACCTTATAATGAAATAATGTCATTATTTCGAGATGTGCATAACGTGATATAAAATAGTCTTGTACTATACTGTATATTAAATGAAAGAACATAAAAATGCAACTTCACTGTCACATTCCAAATAGCTGTCTTTATTTGTATTTTTTTACATGTGTACAAGATGATCATACGTTGTACATCGATTATTATTAACACAATAATTTACGGGAAAATACCAATCCATATTCAGGAATAATAAGCCTTTACACGCGATTATAGGATTTAACACGGGTTGTCTCTGTACGTTTGTCGGATATTGCTTTTCTTGCCAGCGTTGCAATACTCAATAGTATCAAATTGTCGCTGCAAGTAACATGTTCGACTTTTATTGTAGTTATCTTTTGGCGCAGTTTTAGAGGTAACGTGATGTTATCGTAGCAACTGTTACTCGTAGTTACGTTGTTGTTAATTTTGTGTGTACTATAACATGGCACCACCACTCTAAATATTCAGGTATCGGAATGTTTTTTGTTTTGGTAGTGCAAGATTTAATTTTGCAAGGAATGTATGTCGTGTTAATGAAATAGACGTTCACTGCCTAACTCTTGGACCAGTGCGTAAACTAATAAGATATACGCCATTTTTAGGGTTCACTAGCTGAAGTGTTCAAACGGAATTCTATTTTGGAGAACGTTATCTTCTAGTCCGTTTGTTTATCTGTCTCTCAATTTGAAGCTTGTAACGTCTGAATCAAATAAGATGGAAACTTGATGGCCATGTGTGATATATAATTCCTTGCTCTTGTAATTATATTTCTAGGCGGTTCCGAAACATGCAAAGGGCGGCTGTTTTTTTAATTTTTATAAGCACGTGGAAATTTATTAAAAATCTCTAAATAAAATGCAAATCTGTTAAGTTTTTTTTCACGGAACAATATAAATATGACTACCAAAATTCCAGTTTTTTAAACCCATTTTCTTATTAGACCTATCTCAAAAACGATATCACATAGGACGCTGTAATTTGCTCTAAAATTTCCCATGTAAATAATAAATAGAGCTGAATATAAATTAGTAAAAAAGATATGGGCTTTAAAACCAAAGTCATTTTGAGAAATTCACAATACTTTTGCGCCTATGAAAACATACTAAATAATATGTCTGCATAGTGCAAAGAAAAATTAATATTTGTAGACTATTAATAGAAACAATCTGCTCTCTTCATTTTTTCTCGAGCGTGTGTTCGAGTGGTTTGAGTTTTGTTCGAGTGGTTTGAATGCATGCAAAGCAGTTTTATAAGTACCTTTAAAGTTCCCTTCAAGTCGAAGGAACTAGTTTAAAAAAATCAATATATCGGTGTTTTTTGTATTGAATCTAAATGTCATAACTATTAACATGTGCTGTCAATTTTAATTTTTTAATCGACCCGACTGAAACTACTTTCTTGTTTTTTTTGGATTAAGTAAACATAAATACATTTGTTTAAAAAAAGAAAATGTATTTGTAACATATGAAACATATAAAAATGTATTTCTAATCCGAGATTGGTAACTTTTGAACTTGCATTGGTTTGGTGTACGCAAGCTTTTTTTACCCTTAAATGTGTGTCTACTGATTTTATTGATATTTAAGTTCACTGTGAATAAATAAATAAAATTATAAATGCAAGCAAGCGTCGGCACCGGAAACAACGTTAATGAAGGTTAGTTGGATGCGAGTCGCCTAGATAGGCGCCCGAGTGACGCGCGATGCGAAACCTTTGAAAATCCGTGCCGAGCTTCGAGGGAAGACCGGCAAGTGCGGACGAAGCTGCATTTCCTGCAATAGACACATGCAACTACCACGCGATTCGTCTTCCCACCCTTTTTAAGGATGTTTTCTGGTGCCCTAGAACTTAAATAATAATCATTTGTTGACATACCGCGATTAAATAACATATGAAATGTCAATTTTAAATAGATTATAGCTATAGTTGAACGTCAGAGTGATTACGTCATATCGACACGGAACCTAACAGGATAATACATGAATAAACGCTCTAATTTTTAGGATTCTGTCCTTAAAATGAAAATAAAGGGGTGTGGATGTGTCATGGACACGGCCGTGTGTTGTACGTGAATACGTCTATGTAACGGGTTATATTTTTAAAATAAAATATTTTTGATAATATTTTTTTATTCTAACACCTAATTATATTCACAGTCACTACTTTAAACTAATGTTATATATACAATCGATAGATTTTGACGACAGCTGACGATTAAAACATAAACGAACATCGTAGCTTTTCCGAATCAAAAGTTATACTAATTGCAAATCTCGATTAAAGTCCTTTTTGTCAGAAATGGCTAAAGGTATCAAGTTAAATTAATATCCTAAACTGAGGTCTTATGACCTAATATTTTTGATCTAAAGTTCAGTTTTTTGGTTCATGCAATAAAAAGATACGGCTCTTTAAAGTGTATTTTTTATTCATACAATAGCTCTACTCATTGATCGTCAGAACATATAGACTTCCGGTCGGCCAACAATCTTGAGGGTAGGCATAATAGAAGGTCCTTATATAACAAGTAAAGAGGAAAATATAAAAATAACGATTTCTAATTTTATACGCAGTTATACATTTCTTTTGAAAAATTTGAACATATGAAAGATGTAGTAGGCAAAATATATTTACATTTTTCTGTAATCAGACGATTTTCTCAGAAATCATGTGTCGTAGAAACTTTAAATTTGGTATAGTAATACATCTTATTTAGTTGCATATTTTGCACTGCTGTCTTTTTTTAAATATTTATGTAAGATTTAAATAGGGCATAAATAAAGGACTTAAAATTTTTTTATCAACTTTGTCTGGGCGTATCACTTGAAAGGGCATGTTACGAAAAACGCAAAATTATTTTTTCTTAATTTTAAATTGCACATTTAAAAAGATATTCCAAAAAAAAATTGGGAAAATAGCGCGTTCCCCATCTTCCCTATTTCCGAAAACTACTGAGCTAAAAATCATGAAAATACGGAGTTGTAAATTCTGACTAGAAGGTTACAGGACAGCTATAGCGATTATCATAGATCTGATAATGTTTTAAATATGCTCTGTGTTTTTATCTTTGTGAAAAATGTAGTATGCAATATATTTACATTGTGAACAATTAATATTTGTAAATAGTTTAATGATGAAATGACAAATGATCGGTTTAAATGATGAAGTTATAATGAACCATTTCACCCGAGAAAAGCGTACGTCACGTAAAGTGTCTTCAACTATCACCTACTAAATATATAAAAATTACTTTGCCTAATAAAACTTATTATCTAGTTTTATATTTTTTTAAGAAGCTGTTAAGAAACTAAGAAAAATATTCACCTATATGTTTGCCAATCGCAGGTATTTTAAAACGAGATTTATTACGCTCCCTTGTCATAACATGTCAGCGGCCTCTTTCCGAGTACAGTGCCTATGTCGCCGTGTGTACTGGAGTTGTTGCGTTGATGTATTAAAAGAACGAGGCGCGGCCCTGTCACGTAGCTTGTTTACAGCGTCCCTCGAGGTCGATTGCCCTCGAGGGATCGCTTGCAGCGGACCGTCGCGTGCCTCCTCTGCATCTGCTGGCGATATCATCGTATTAATAGAAATATTCAACGTTGTCCTTCTTAGCCACTTACAGCATTTATTTCTAGGGGGGCATAATCGCCCGTTTCTCTTGTGGAGTCCAAAGCCGACGGGTTGATACGTTGACGTTTTCATGTATTTAAAAGTCATAAGCTTACTGTATGTGTGTAAATTCATGTGTGTGTTTAAATGTGTATGATACGATAAAATCTATATACACTTGTGTGTAAATATATATTATTTATTTACGACGTGACAGGAATATAAGAGAAAGCTATACGTTTGCACAGCAATGATAAATGGGCTGTAATAATTTGATATGTAATACAAGAAAAAATAAAGATGACATGTTTTAAAATCTTATTATTCGTAAACAGAGCATACTATGACGCGGTTAGCCTATTAAGTAGTTGAATGTTGTGGAAAATTAAAATTTTCTAGCCTAGAAGCATACGTGATGTAGCACAGTTTCTATTATAAATGTGCATAACATACAACGGATTTATTGTAATGTAAAAAGAAGAGAAAAATATGAATTTTAATGTGTTAAAATTTTAGTCGTTATCATAATTTTCTTTTAATATATCTATGAAGAGAATGGTGAAAAAACTAGGTCACAAATGTGAAGAAAAAAGGGCTGCACATGGTGTTGTTATATCTATGTCGTAAGGGGGATATGTGTCACAAAGGGCGTTCACAATACGTTTTATTTTCATACGAACAGTCGTCCGGGGCTATAACAGACTCCCCATGTCGTATCGTTAATTTATTGGTGTTTGAATCCACCCCATGCGAAAGGGATTTGCTTTGTGCGTGCGTTGGAGAAATAATTTGAAGTAGTGCAGATTACCGAAACTGCGTGAGCTCACTTCGCGTGCTCATCGTCATTACGATTTAATACGCTATGACTTACGACTAATACGGGATGCCTATAAACCGACATTGTTCTAGGGCGTATCTGAATAATTGCCGGATCTTCACTTTAATGTGGCGTCGAAAAGTTTGAGTGGAGCTGCGCTCGAGGTCGGCCCTAAGTCGGCGCCGCCGGCGTCGCCCCCTTTATTCGGTAATCGCTGTTAGACGGCGCGGGCTTTGTTCGGGCGGCGCGCGGCGGCCCGCGGATTACGGCGCGGGGAGCCTTTGTCAGTCGCGACTTTCCGACGCGGGCCAGTTTTTCCGCGCACCGAGCGCGTGGCGCCGCCTACTAATGACGACCGCCCGCCGTCGTTTTATACAGCTCTTTGTTTTCAATTTGCGCTAGCGTTTATACTGTCGTAGTATGACCGATCTTTTATCTCGATTGCGTGCCTGTGTGTATGTGTGGTTTTAAGAAATAGTCGTGTTTTTAAGTAAGCTTTTATTCTAGATCAAATATCGTGACTTAATTAAATTCTATTCGACGGCAGCATCTTTAGAAACAGTTTTTGTATAGCTTGAAGATTTGTACGATATGTAGCCTAACATATGTTTGTTAAAATAATTTTTCGATTTCACTGGCTCAGAATTATTATGACTTGTTGGCACATACAGAATCGTATATTGCATTGACAGTAGTCATTATGTTAGTACAGTAGTTACATGTGACAGTAGTCGTATATTGCCTGAGAACAATTCCTTTTGCAGAAGTTTCTTCCGTTCCTGTACCACATGTCAATTGACTTCCTGTGGTTTTTAAAGAGATTAATAAAGTGGAACGAAAATAACCAAAGGTTTTTTTTAACTAACATTTTTCTATTTAATACAGACAATGTGTAAATATATATACGCAACATAACATTTTCGGAAATTAATGTTAATGGGGATATCAAATGAAAGAAATATTAAATGGAGTTAATGAAAGTACTCACTTTGGCTACAACAGTTAAAGTGTTAATGTGAACCATTGTAAAAGATAATTTTAAATTGCTTTGTATAAGCGATTATTACGTAACGTTTTTCCGTTATTTACGATTAACGAACGTTATGAAAAAAAATGCATCTCAGTTAAAGTTTCATACGAGTCGGTTTAATAGTCGTTAAAGCTATCTTAAAGAAATAGTTCTGAACTGGTATGCGGATTTTGTTGTTTTTCAAACTGTGATTACGTTGTTCATACGCCGCCAGTACTTGTATTTATATATATATATATATTTATTCTTATTTATTGAAAAATCCCACGTTTAACTTAAGATTGCTTCAAAGCTTTGGACGTATGCTAGCATCAAAAGTGCAATAGTCTATTGTAGAATATAAACAATAATTAACAAAACAGAAAAGCATATATAAATTAAACATATCATTATTTTTATAAAAAGGTCCCTTTAATAAATCGATGTATCGGGTTCATGCATTGACTTTTGAAATGTCTCATATCTTTTGAAATAGCATAAATACTCAAATATTGTTTCTAGAACTCCTTTCAGCCCTAGTGATCGTAGATAAGTTGAAGTAAATAATAAGTACACTGCGATACATGTTACTATTGAGACAGGTTTACGCGCACCGCGTCTGCAATCAATCCCATCAATTCTGTTTCAACATAATTTATATATTTAATGCGATGTTCTTATTTGTTCTTTATTTTGTACTTGCTCTTAAACTGCCAAACTTTGTAGATGCTACACTCGAACAATTGTTTACTTTCAATGTGTTGTCGAACTTAGGAAAACTGTGTAAAAGTGACGATTATCCATTTTACAAAGCCTAGAAAGGAGAGTGAACGTATATTATTTAAATTACATTCTTTTTGTAGAAGAGTTCATATAAGATTTTGAAAGGTGAATCTATTTCGAAGGGCTTGGTTTATGATATGAGGATAAAAATTAATCCCAACTGCTTTAAACCATACTGGAACTCGTGGCCAGACTAATATATATATATATATATATATATTTTTTTTTTTTATATATAAATGCTATCTTTATATACGTAGGTATAATGTATATAAATATATTATAAATACATATGTGTCCTTTTGTCTTGTCAAATGTTGGCTTCTATTAAATTTAAAATATAATATCTTTCGTAAGACAGACGACATTTTATGTCAATTCTTTAAATTGGAATTTTCATTATGATGGTTTCGAAAATTTATTGGTGATAATTTTACTAAATAGCCTCAGTTTAGTCACCGGACCGTAAATTTATGTGTCGATTATCTTATCTTCATCAAAATCGGATCAAACAATGAAGACATTTATTTACGCCTCTCGAGCCGTATGTCGCTCGGTACAGCGACGTTTTAATAATTATAATCCAAGTAGTGTGTTCGATTTGGCGATAGGCCAGCGTAGTCTCCGCCATCGGGTGTCGCCCTGCATCACGTGTAGCACTTTTGTCACATTCCGAAATTATTCTCCGACGGAACGCGACTCGCCGTCCGGTGCCGTAATAAATTAGCGCTTAGCGTAAGTGTTACGACCGCACGAGATTTGATTTTCATTCAGCGCTCGCTCCAGAAAAGAAAGCGACGATGGCGTAGAGCCGTTGTTTTGATTCGAGTGACACCTGGTGTCTGCCTTCTAATCCTCGATGAAATGTTATGGTATTTATGAGGGGCACATTTTTATTTACGATCGGTTTAGGTCAGTGATACTGAACCTGCGGTTCTACGGAAATAAATTTGGTATTTTGAATATACATTATGGCCTTTATATATCGATTACGCAAACATTATTGCCAAAAAAATAATAAAAATAAACTACGTTCCTAATACTCATTTTTAAGAATTGCTTGGAGCGACTTTGAATCTACAGTCAAAATAAGTTTGTGATATTATATTTTTCTCCCTTTTGTAATAAGAGCTCGGATTTTTTTTAAAGTCCCACTCGACAAATTGTTATCGTAAAATCTAAAAATTAAGAAATGATGATTGAAACTTATTAATAATTATTTTTAGCACCATTCAGGATGCATAGAGTGCGTCTATGCTGTTCAGGTTTATATTTCTGATAGAATAAATAGTAACCCTCGTTTTTATACAGTTGCTATTATAGCCTATGAAAATTCTGTTTGAGTTTTTATATTTATTGATTATAAAAATTGTATGTTAGACTCTTTCTTTTTGTATATTATTTATTATATATACAAAGAGGGTAATTACTAAGGGGGTAATAAGGGGGTAATTACTGCCCGCATCAATACGCTAAACTATAAAAGTTAAATATTTTTTTGACTTAGACTGTAATAACTTAGGGCTAAAAGTTTTGGCAGTATTGCCTTTACACCGGGAAAATGGTGGTAAATAAACTTAATTGTTGCAATATAATTATTAGCTGAAAGTGAAAAATTTTCACGTAATAGATCAAGGTAGCGAGCTTAAGAAATGTAATATTTATTTATCGTACCTCGAATAGTACAATATTTGTACAAACTCGCATCATTAAATTCTTTAGATATGTGTCGTGGCGTAGGGACGATCGTATTGAACGCTAATTAGTACAGGTAAAAGTGAAAAGTACCAGGCCACGCAGGAGATCACTGACGAGATGCATAGATAAGGTCAAGGTATCCATTGAAGTCCCCCTACAAGAGTGCGTCCGTAGAGCAGCTGTCAGAGAGGAATGACAACATATCGTGTGGCCCATCATTCATTTGCAACACACCCGACACGATTACAAGGATCACTTTGCTAAGAATGTAACGAATAGGAAGAACTTTGTATAGTCACAGTAGCGTGGTGTTTAAGCACATGGTTTGGTCGTGATTTCGAATTTCGGCAGATCCAAAATGAATTATTTGTTCTACATTATTTTTTCTATTATATAAAAATTGAACGCCGCAATTGAGAATCTAGCTGCCCCATTTTATTAGTGACTTATCATATTGTACTGACTGTCCTAGTGATTATCACCGTCAGTACAATGTTGGGGTCTGCAATAATTCAGTGTAAAATTAACTGTAAATTAAATTAACTGTAAAAGTAACTGTAATTAGTGCGGATATGCTTTGTGGCTCCATCTCGATGAAAGCTGATAAAAAAGTATGGAAGGAAGAAATCGACAAACTTCAAAACTAATACTTATTTGGAATTAACCTAAGATTCTAAGTATTCGTGTAATTTGATTTCATAGAGTAAAATTGATTTATCGGTCATCAATTATACAGAGTTAGCAGCTCCTGTCTTTCGTATTACAAGTACGGAGAAAAGTACGGAAGAAGCAATTGATTATTACGTGATGGAATTGGGGTTTGTGAATTACTTTGTAGCAATCTTTTGATTATTATGGCCATTATAGTTTGGTTTATCTTGGGTCCTTCCGGAAGTCGTGAGAAAGGACTTTTAAAGAGCATTTGATGCTCTTCGATATTCAGACTCTCGATAATATATACGAAAGATGGTTTTATCCATCCGAGTTAAAAAACTATACCTAGGAAATGGGTCATTCATCGCTTCTTGTTTTTGAGAAACCGAAACACGCTTACGGGGAAGGCGCTATGTCTCGTCAGATGATTATGGAAATAATATAGATTCTAATAATATATATACCTTGGATATCGGTGAAACATACTTAGTCACAAACACAAATCACAAACTATTTCAAACATGCATCCCCTTTGGGCACGAAAATTCCTTTAGGAAGAACTCTAAAGTGCAGAGTACTTGCATTAAACTCCTCCTGCATTTATCCAACTCGACAAGTTAGCTGCGTATGTCCTTCTATCGCAAGATTGGATAGAAAAGAACCTCGCCAAAATGAGCGAAGCATTTTTAAAGCAAGCTAGAGCCAGAAGTGATACGTAATTCGACCTAAGGACAACGCTTTTAACTTTCTGAATCGAATGATAAACTATTCAGTTTTTACTATCAGGTCTGACTGACTGCTCTTCGTGACTTAGGTACGTTAGCCGTATGAGCACGAAACTAATACAAGGCGCCGTGGATATGGGGGTGTAAACAATGCACGCAATTCGTACTATTTATGTACATATAAATTAACACGCAAGAGGGGTTGAAAGATTGTATACTGTCTAAATTATTTCAAATTGATGACTACACCATATAATGTCTGAAGGGTAGGGAGACAGTTGGCTGATTATTGTGGCATTTAGAAATATCGCCCATTATTAATGTCGATACTTTGTGTTAATTTGATGTAGTGATGACAGATATATTTTTCAACTATAACGTACCAATGCATAAGATTTTTACAAAAAAAAAACGAATTCGCTCTATGAGGGCTCTGTAGGCACACATTTTTGGGGTATTTTTAAACATTTAACTTAGGCTTAATTGATATTCTACACGATATATGAAATGTTGCTTTTTTCAATAATAGATGAATATTAACTTATTGTAATATCGAGTTTTTAATGTGGCATTATGCATACGCACGCGGACGACTAGAAGACAGCTTGAAGCGCACCCGGCTTCCTTCCGCTCCCGCGTGTCGTCCTGTATCTTGTATATATGGTAGATGAACAAATATGTAAATTGAATTTGTGTGTCGGTTGATAAACAACATCTTTGTATATAGGTTGATGATCAAATGAACGCTGGAAGTTGAATTTCATAGTTGCAACTTTTATGGTGATGTTACTAGACTTCAGAGATTTATAAAATATTACGAGTTAACACATAAATAAGGTCGAAGGACTCATTCACCTTGTATTATTTACCATTATATTTTCTACTTAATTTTTTAGTTTTATTGCCATTCAATGTTAAACGTCGCGGCTGTAATTGATATTTGGTATAGAGCCACGACTTTCCCGACATCATATGTCATTTGACTCATTTGAGTCCGTTGCCTTAAAATAAATTTTATCGTTTAAATCTCCAAATTTAATAATACTATAGAACTAATAGTTATATATTTCAATAGGTATGTTGAATAGTTATTTACAGTTAATTTCTTAAATTCTACCTATTAAACTCTTGAATACAGTGTTAAAAAGTTTAGTTAAATTTTACTTGCATTTGTAAGCTATATTTTCCTGTAGAAGAAAACGTAGGTCATAAAAAACTAATACCGTCTGCCTAACATTGAACAAACTGAATCCTTAAACTATAAATAGTGAGGTGGAAGCCGTTTACGGAGGTCAATGCTTTGGTAAAATCATAATTTGACAGGTTGCATGATCTTTTCAAACAGTGGAAAAGTTCAGCTGGCTGAGCCCAACTTTGCTTGAGGCCACGTTATCGTTGAAAAACTAAAAAAAAATTGTGTTGGTAGATGCTCATCTAAAAATTAATAGCTTTCCATATAAATAGTGGTATCTTAAATTTAATTCCAAGATTTAATAAATGTATTTATTTATATTATTTTTTAATTATTACTTTTTCATTCTGCGGACTTCTGTACCTCCCCTCGTAGTATGAAAAGAAAAAAAAGATTAGTAGGGAACTAACGCCATCTGTTCAAAATTTAATAAACCATGTTAAGAGGGTTGCAATACCTTGTTGCCTTGTTCTAAGTTGTTCCAGTGTCTGATTGTTTTTTATTAGTGTATAAATAATAGTTTCACGACGATATATAGTATTCCTGTAAGATAAAGCGAAACCGCTAATATGGAATTTTAGTTATGGCAGTTTTGACTCGAACGGAACCCTATTTCGTGGCAACGCTCTCTGTCCCTCTGTCTGCCCACCCGTCCATCGGATGTTTTTAATTTCTAAACGGAATGAGGTTTCCTACCTTGAACACAATATGTATTTCATACGGCCAAAACTAGAAATATTGTTTTTACGACATAAAATTATATTTTAAGCATACATATAACCAGGGGTTGAAATTCTTTTTTTTCTGGGCATGTGGGGCGTTGAACAGAGCTTTTTGAGTGGACCACAAATCTGTTGTTTTTCGTTAAAAACGGCGATTTTAGGGTGATATTAAAATTCCCTTTTTTAGATCAATTTTTTCGCCAGGTTTATCTCAAAAACGCCATTACGTGAAAAGTCGTGATTCTACTCTAATGTTTCTTGTATTCTGTATTTAAACGACAAGTACAAAGAATGATTAAATATGTAGTAGTAAACATTTCTAGGGAAGTTGTAAAATCAAAGTATCTTCGAGTAATTGATGGTATTTTTAGGTCTGTTAAGGCAAAATAAATTTTGAATATATTTGGCGTTAATTTTGTAGAAATTCATTATTCACAATTAAAACTACGTGATGTAGTATTATTTCTACTTTCTTTAATTTCTTTACCACGACCTGACGAGTTAGCAAAGATCTTTGCTACTATCCCACATGAAGATGTTGTAATACAACAAAACCTAGGTCGTGGTAAAGAAATTAAAGAAAGTAGAAATAATACTACATCACGTAGTTTCATTTAATTGGCAATATAAATTGTAAACACAATAATAATTTTACCATTGATATATGACTTAACAGTAGTTATACTATGCACTTTTAAAATGTTTATACGTAACTTAGTGTTTACGGAATACGAGGGTTCAAGTTCTACTCGTATTTGAATTACATTCTCTCATTCTTAATTGATTTTTCAACCTAATTAGAGAAAGAAACTATTATGATGTTCGTAAAATGCATACTTTTTACAAACATCATATTGATGTTTGTAAAATGCGTAATTTTTACATACATTACTATACTGTACTGCACGGGTAACATATATATCTCGATTAATTTTTTTTTATAATAAATCTGCGTACGTCTTAAAGAAATGTTTAGCTTTAATTATATAATAAATTATTACGCGCGCTTTGACATTATAAAGATATTTTGTGACGTTCCTAAACGGTCCGTTTGCAGCGTTTCGAAGTTTGGAGTGCTCGCACTCCAGCTTCGATAAATGCAACAAGTGTTGACTGGAGCGGAGCCAACGGGACTCTCCGCATTGTCGGGATGCGTAGCGCGTTCTTCACATTTCACCGTCGTCCCGTCTCGGCGATGTTGGCCCAAGTGATTCACACACAATCGTGAAAGCTCCCGTCGCCCGCCTTCAACGTTACCGTCTAATGGAATCACGACTGAATAGAAAATACATTCAATTGTTCCTTGAATTGTAGCTGTTAAAATGTTTACCTCTATTATTTATTTTTGAATTTAAAGAGCAGATTTTTGTAGGCGACGTTTATTGAAGCGCGTTTCTACATTTATCCATGTATAAAATTTTCATGGAAGCAGACTTGCTTCATTTTCTTTTTCCTCATAAATATATAATTCGTCCTAAAGCTATATCTCTACTACATTATTTCATCATAATAGTCATCTAATATCTTCTACTGACTCGTTCAAATACTAATTTGATTTGCGCACGGTTGTGTATTTTTAATCGACTGATATTTGTTCCTTAAATTGAGTCGGTTCAAAATGCTCTTCAGGATTATGTTACATTTTTTTTTGTCCGCCTCGTAACTTTAAAAGATCTAATTTGATAGAGGTTAAATTTTGGAATATCATTGAAAATATATTTCTGCGTTTGAAAAAATTCTGAAAATTGTCTTACATTTTCTGCTACTTAATTTTGATTTTCTGTTTATTGAACTGATGTTTTGTACAATGCGCTTTTTGATATAGTTTTAAATCTAATATTGTAATACTTTAGCCTTCGCGGTTTGAAAATGTATGAGTGAAAAATATTGCCCGTTCTTCTGCTTGAAAGCGGTGGTCTGAAAAATTGAATACTGTTAACGAAAATGATGACTGAGATATTTAATTAGAATTTGTCAACTTATGATGTAAAGTGATTATTTTTTTCTTTTGTATACATTTTATATAGTATACATACTTTTTACAAATATATTTTTTCAATCTTTTGGAGAATCGTACGCTTTATTTTTTGTACTCATCGTTTCTTTGTAATTTTTAATATTATTTTTGTCTAGATTTGTAGAACAACTTTGACTTTCACCTATACAGTGATATACCTGAACGATAGTATAGGTATAGTACATAGTGCGGTGTTGATATTCAAGTGCTGCATACATTGATTAATTTATCCCATCATTTATTTATGATATACAAAATAAATTGCAAATTCTGTAGGGTGTAAAGTTGCGACAATATAATTGTGTGAATGGTTTGAATATAGTCCACTTCATCGCGTTTATTATTATAACTGACTTTGCACATTTTTAACCTAAATTATGCGTCCCTTAAACGCACGATTTATTTTAAGTGATTCTAGTGAGAACCAAAGTATCATATCGGTGGAAAGATTTTGTGCCCGGTGGTGATAATTCCCAATCATCCCTGAGTATTCTTATTCGGCGATAGATGACGTGAGAGTAGCGGGTAAATAATAAAAATAATTAATAGCCATTACTCGGTTGCCATTTTAGATATTAAAAGATTTAGATAAATGAAATAATTCGGGTCGATTACGATTGAATGCGTTTCCAACGCATCGTCCTGAGAATCAATTTGTGGACTTTTTTTTCTTAGTACCTTTATGTAGCTAGTAGTAACTTCACCTCTGTGTAGTTAGTTTAGTTAGATGAATGAATTTATCTTGAAAGTAAATGTTCTTCATAGCGAAATTGATGGCAAGCGAGCGTTGACGAGATGAGCATTGCGCACTGCGTCGCACATGGACGAGACGGTGCGGCGGATAGCGGTAACCGTCGGCTCGTTCACGGTCGGGCGGGCGGGCGGCAGCGGTGGCGGCCGTTCAACCCGCTCGCGGACGCTATAAGGAAATTCATTAGCGCGGTGCGCGCGTGCGCCCGCCGGAAAACTCACCGGGTTTGTTGCACCCGTGGCGCTTGCAGCCGATACCATCCAAGATTAAAGTGTGTGCACGCGGGCCCGCGAGTTATGAGGAAACGCCAGCATGCGTTATACTGCCAACGATACATCGTTTTTCGGTTTAGCTTCGCGGTTGAACGCTTTTATGTTGCGTGTTTATGAGTTGCTTTTGCCAAATAACAATATAACAACAAACTTTGGGAGTGATGCAAGTCTTGTGGCATAAGTTAATTATGCCGTGATTTGTGTTTACAGTAAGTAAATAACGTCAAATTTAAATGAAGCTAGACTGTACACCTTACAAAATGGGCGTTCTTACTTCTATGTTACTTGAATAATTTCAGTCACAAAAATCTTTGTAAGTGTAACAAATAGCGTAACGAAATTGTACAGCTTCAAGATAAATAGAAACAGAAAAAACATCTTTAAAGAAAACAATTAAAACAACTGTACTATTTACAGTACGTAGAAATTTTAAAATCGACTATTCTAACTCAGCTCTTCAAAAAAGTCGATAAAAAATTCATTAACGGCTTCAACACTGTTAAATTTTATGAAATTCTGTTGGGTTATTTATAAATCAGTTTTTTTTAAATTTTTGTGGATACGGTTTTTATTACAATATTTATATTATTAGGTCTGAATTTCGTGTTTGACAGATCTTTTTGGTGAAACTCTATACCCCAATTTTATAAGACATCTTTAATCTTTTAGACTGGAACCAATTTGAAATCAATATCAATGGCGAATACATCTCACCTTCGATTTGCCGACTATATAGAGCTTATGGCATTCGCTTGACCACCTTGGTTCAATGCTCTGGGACCTAAGTAGAATTTTCTCATATATAGGGATTAAAATGAACTTGGATAGGATAAAGATTATATCTAAAGTCCATCTTGCAACTATGCTGATATATAATGGGTTGCTACTCTCGAAGTTGCTGTTCGCTATGTATACCTAAGTCCGACTAGGTACATTCAATTTCGAGAATCTAACTCGGCTGGGCAGCGTTGGGAAAATTACACCACATCAAAAAATACACACACTGGGGTGTTTGAAGGTTTTCAGCCAGGTGTGTTGTCTGTAATGGTACACGGAAGTGAAACTTGACCTTTTACCATGGCCTCCTAAAATCATTTCAAGCCGCTCGCTCTGGAAAGGGCAATGGTCGGACTTTCTATACAAAATATGTCCCGCGACGGGGAAACTAAGGTTACCGACATAGCATATTAAATGGCAGGCTGAAGTTGCAATGAACAGGCCGTATAGTGTATAGAATCGATGATCGTTGGGGAAGAAAGGTTCTCGAATGGCAACCACGTAACGGAGATACGTGGAGACGCAGAAATATACGCAGTGTGACGGACGAGTCCACTCTGCGTAGGATGCAGCGGGGGACGGACAAATGGATGGTAGTTCGCGGGAGCCATCGAATGCAATCGACACGATACCGTTCTTTGTAGAGATTCCTCTACTCTGTGGGGGAGGTATATGTTGAGCAGTGAACCTCTTCCGGAAGATAGATTGTTTTGCAATTCTGTCAATGTAAGCGTATTAGGTGAGTTTCATAGATAAAATAATTATATACATAATATCGTTTGTCGTATTTATCTTGAAATTGAATATGAGCGTAGAGAACACGCGAATATTAACCGGGATATATTGTGCTAATAGGGCGGGCGGCGAAGGCGACTTAATGTCGGTTGCTCTGCGATTTACAGTGGGTTGTGAGTCGCATCACGTTCGCAGTATCTGTGCGACGCGCAACGGTTGCGCTTGTTTTGATACAAATGCAATAAGACGTTACTTCTCTATATCAAATCACGTCGTCCATCCTGGCGTACTTAACAATTGGCATAACTCGTTTTAGCCTGTCCCTGGTTTATTGATTAAGTTATATTTTCTAGTCACCACGACTGTGTTCATGTTTGAGCGGATTTTTTTTATTCCAGCTATATATATTTGTTTATTACATTTAAATATAGAAAATCGTTTTTAGTCTTTTGGTCATATTCAGCATTATTTTCTCATGAACGTCAAAATCAAATGAATAAACACTGCTTCCGTTCCATCTCAGTTTAACGATTTACGATCATGTGTTATGCACTTTATTAGCGCCTTTGTATGGAAATTAAACGTTTTTGTTGGTGTATATAAAGTTAATTGGTATTTTCTTTTGTTACAGGTATGTTCATTGCAATTGAAATGGAGATCTTAAGATGTATGTTCACTTCTTTTAAAGTTTTATTTCCTCTTTGGTTCTTATACTTAATTCTATATTTAGCAATTATTTTGAATAATCTCGGTAGCGGAAGTGAACAGAGAAAAAATACTACAGCGTTCTCGACCACAATAAGTAACAATAGTGTAACGCGAGTGCTAACCTATTCTTTCATTTGTTCAAACTTTCCTTCCGTTCGTCGAGGAATCGAAACTGCATTTTACTCGAACATATGCCTTATCAACTTTGTTTATAAATGATGAGCGTTTTTAAAAATATGAGAAATTGGGAACATTCTACGGGTAAAGAAGCTACTTTCTTCCACGAATTTTGCTGTTGACAAGTTAACATAGAGGAAGTATGAATGACGTCAAACTGCGCTGTTCTTTGGATTATAAATTGAAACGTATGCAGTGGAAGCCTTAAGCCGTGTATCGGGCAGTAGAGACTTCCGATGCTGCATCTAAAGCCGTAAGACGATGATTCGATAGATTCCAGAATGGCGATACCATGTTGAGGGACAATCGAGAACGGCTCAGTACTTTAATTTTGATATTAACCAATTAAAATCCCTAAAAAAACGCTAACCTTCAACGCGGGCATTGGCTACTCGACTTGAATGTTCTCACAGTACAGTAGAGAAACATTTTCATGAGTTCACAAATTCTTTCAATATACTGTTTGGATACCCGAGTAGTTGAGCCAGGAATAATTTAATTGTCGTGCAGATATATTTATTCAAATTCACCATTTTGACGTACGTTGAACTGGTTGAAACATTGTATGCTTGAAACACTGTGGATGAAGATATTTTGTGTATAAATCATACCCGTAAGCGCCAGTGGTTGTTTGGTCAAAAGGAATTCGGCAAATCGGCGCTAAAACGCTGTTAAGTACGAGTTACAATACTAGAGACCGTTACAAACTTTGGACATACATACATTTAAGGTTACATAGTATTTCTATTAAATTATTTTTGATGATGTCTATTCTTTGCCAAATAGATGGGGATGGGTGATTTTCGATGTTGGCGCATGTAACAAATTAATATTTTTAATAACCTGAAATATAATAAAACATGGAGATCACAAGTCTATGTTACAAGATTCGGAATCAATCTTTCGGGAGCCTTTGTGTACGCGACTGTCATAGATCGGCTAGTGCAAAAATTTGATAAAAGCAGGCCGCACCGCATAAATCAGAGCGGCCGGAACTCCGCTGTAACTCGTCGACCGCTGTATTATTTATCGTTTTACAAGTCCACCGGCCGACCGACCCATCGGTCGGCCCGATGAATGCATTCGTAATAGCGACTAACGCAACACGATCGATGCTATTGTAGTTTCATTGCAATTCAACGCGATAGTTTTTTTTTGTAATAGCAGACGGCACGGCTTCAATTTATTTTGGTAATAAGAATTCGGTTTTATAAAAGACGTTAGTTGTAATATATATTTGGCTCGGTTAGTAATGAATTATATTGTTGTTTTAGTGGACTAATTTATTTTACGTAAGTAATTTGTTTTGTTCACATTGTAGTTTTTGACGTTAAGTAATTTTTGAACGTAGTTTTATCCGTTCAATCGCTTTCTTTTTCCATTTCACGTTGAGATAACGTAATAGTTTATGATCTGTATGTGAAGTTTGTCTTCAAATTTAAAACGGCTGAAACTGACTAAAATCATTGCAGTAATTCTCGGATCAAAACGAAAAAAAATACTGGGAAACAATTTTCATTTTTTCTTTAATTTTTATTCGAAAATTACATATAGAGTTCTTAGAGATTTATTACATGTAAATATGCCAATATCACATGAAAAACAACCAGCTTCGAAGGTGAATATCTGCACAGAATATAATCACTTTTTTCTATGCAAAACGTCGTTCGGAATGGCTGTCTCCTAAGTATGGTGTTAACGTCGTCGTCATCGTCATCAATAACCACACTGAGTGCAAGCTAATGCGACTAATCTCTGAACGAATCCCCCGTGTATTCACATTGCGATACAGCCAGCCTCTGAAGTGTGTTAAGAAAAATTGTATTTTCATTTTGCCGTGTAAGTGATGAATAATAATTGCGGTTGGAGGACGTTAATGTCTATGGGAATAACGTACATGTGCGGTCTACGACCTTACCGTGGGAGCGACGCTCGTGTTTGAGAGTTTCTCATAATAAACATGGAAATTTATGGATAAACATAATATGCCAATTAGACGCTTAAAAAAATTATTGTACGCACTCATTTTGAAACTAATTCGCATCGGTAAACAAAATGCGTTAAATAATAAAGCGGCTCAACTTCGGTCCGTAGATTTGAGTTATTCGCTCGGCGACTCGCGAAGAATGAATTATTGCTATGCAAATCTGAATTTATATTTGCAAGAATAGTTTTGCAAGAGCCGAGCGAGGGGCGAAGGTTGAATTTGTGGCATTTTCGCCGATGCGCAGGCGGGATTCAGCGTCGCGTGGCTGTGTCTAACGGTCTTTTTGTGTATAGCGATTTAACTGGTGGAATTTTGAATATGGAACACAGTTTTATATTGAATATAAGTTTTAAGTGTGTCATCACTTTGTTAGCCGCCGAAAAGCAGCGAGTCAGATACGAATTTGACTAACAAAGATGTTTTCTATATGTGTGTGAAATATCCTAGTGATTTCTGAAGGCTTTTCTCGGGTGCACAGAAAATGCACCCCCGTGAAATCAATTTTGAAATATTATTTTAGAATTCTTTTAAATTCTCAAACTTTAAAACTAACGGAAGTAACAAAAAATTCTTTCAAAATATGCAATAAAAGCCGCACTTCTCGGTACACAGTGCAAAATTATGTACGATACAATTTAGTAAATAAAGGAATATTACTGTCTGTATTTGAAATTATGTTTATTTCGTAAATAAGTTTATTATCGCAGTTTTTTGATATATCAGTATTTATATTTTTAAATAATTAAATAATATGAAAATAACTTGCTCAATATTTAATACTTATTTTGATATCACGCTTTAATTAGAGAAAGTTATGCAAAAAAATTACAAAATGTCCTAAATGTGCATAAAAAATATTAAAACAATTATGAAAGGTTGTTTAGTGCAAAACACGAGAGGTGAGGAATTCAAAAAGATATGGAATTCACGCTATTAACGGCTACGGTGGAGCGCTTCAAAGTTGAGGTGTCACGCCTCCACAGCCAGAACAGTCGTCCGATACTATTCTTATTCGCTCTGTGGATACACTGACGTATTCTACAGCGAATAGTGTCCTCTATCTACAATCTCAGCGCTTCCATCTAACTGGTTTACTCTACTTAATGAGTCATTTAGTGTCTCCATTTTTCAAGAACGCACTTTGCGAATGCTCTAAATGATTCAAAGACCGATTCACTCTCAACCAAGTCACGGCGACTAAAGATACCGCGTTCTAAAGCTCCGTGTGATTCTACTCTACTGTTAAGATGCGTGCTCTTCAATAAAACTCTTTGATACTGGACACTATCAGTGGACCTTCGAAAGTCCCTTCTGCATGAAGGGGGATGGAACTGGTCCCAGGAGGGGGGGGGGCTGTAATAGCCCGGTGGAATGTCGGGAATATTCTGTCTTCGACCTGTCGGCCTTTTAATATAGCCCTCTCTGAATATTTTGAATCTTATTGAGACAAATTTGAGAAAAGAACACACTGATATTCTTCGTATATACACGGGGAAGCTCGGTCGTGCTAGTTGCCGCCAAGTTAGTTAGTTCATAGTTAGTTTGATCTATCAACGAAAGTACCTAGATTACTCTTTTTGTTTTTTTTATGAAGTGGAGTATATTATGACGTAGTTTTGGTCATAATTAAATTACTTTCATATAGTTCTTTTTCAGAATTGGAGTGAACTAAGTTATAATTTTTTATCGTAACTCGATTACTATTTTTTGTTTTAATAGGTTTCCTTTTTTTGTTTCAGTACTTTTTTTTATCATGTGAATGTAAAGTGCAGACTAGTGTTCTCTATAAGTAATATTAATACACTTAATATAGTGGCGAGACAACAGTGCTAAAATGAGTGCTAAGCAATATTCATTCAATAAAGTATAGCCAGATCCCAAACATGTTTCTGAATGTTTGAATGGATGTCCCGGATAATCCAAGATTAGTAGCATACTATAGTTATTCAAACTCATTAAGCTCTAGTTTCACATGCCAGGGGACCGAAACATATTAAAAATATTGAGTAAGAAAATGACAATCCGACATTTGTTTATTTTCAATAAAGACTACCAAATCTGACGAAACGACGACTTCCATAATAATCCGCTGAGATACTTTGGGTATTACAAATTGTATTCGATAAAATGTCCATAAATTCGAGTGACAAAAGAACTGCTGCATTTAAAATAATGTACCCTGACGGCAAAATCGCCTTAAATTTTTCATTGAGAAAATCAAAAGCGTCGTATGTGATAAATTATAGAATAGCACCGTATTTAAGATCATGTTTGCAAAAAGACCTAGAAGATTGTCTATTTTACGTCATTTCTTTTGATGTTAAATGGATATGGTCAAGTAAATGTAGCTTATTTTGACTTTAAAAAAGCATTTGACCAAGTCGACAATGATATTCTGCTAGTGAATTTTGCTGGGGCAAGAAAATTTTACGTTCTAGAAAAAATTTCTGCCAGTTACTTCAGGGCTCTCAAACTATACATCCGATTTAGACATTTTGAATCTAGGTTTTATGTTACTCAAACTGGTGTTAGCCAAGATAATAATTTAGACTCATTCATTTCTGTTTCTCATTATCATAAATGACTTGTCCTTCAGTTATCGGCCCTGCTTGTTGACTTATATTTAACTGTTATTTAAAAGTCTTCTTATGTGTTAATAACTAGTTCGATAATTAAAAGCTTATTATTTCAGTAGAGTGTGAGCATTACGCTGCATGTAAATGTAAGTATATATGCAAATATGATATACTCCTGCTTACGTGTCCCACTTGTATGTGTTTATGAGCTAGGTGGATCAGATTTTGGAACAACTGAGTTGAGACAAGATATTGGACAAGCATGTTCGAATGTAATGTTTTTTTTTATTTTGTTATTATTTTGTTAGAATAAAGTAACACTTTTTGCAATAACAAGCTTAAGTTACAAAGTTGCTGTTATAGTAGGTACTTGAAAATACAAATCTCAAATGATTCTCAGTATTTCTATAATATGAAAGTACTGTAACTAAAAATGTAAATTATGTGGGTACTTGAAATAAAAAGGAATCTAGAATTTATCTGTTATTTTATTGAGTACCCTAACTTTTTTACATATTAAAATTTTAGATATCATTTGGTCCAAAAAATTGCAAAAAAATATTGTAAAATTTAGAGCATGTTTAAAAAAAAAAGAAATATATATATATATATATATATATATATATATATGTATATATATATATATATTTCTTTTTTTTTTAAACATGCTCTAAATTTTACAATATTTTTTTGTAATTCTTTAAAAGGAATATTGTTGGTCAGGGAAAAGACAGGGAATTTTTTGGACATTAGCAGTGGACATCCTGCTTATATATATTATGTCTTTATGTTGATCTAGTATCTTGAAATTTGGTACGAAGGAAGGTATTCATAACAAGAGTAATGGAAAAATTATTAATTTATAATTCTATATGATATTATGACGTGTTTTTTTTATTAGTAGTAACGTTGCAAGAATGTTTAGTTGCGTTTTCTTTTAATTTTCAATTTTTTTTCCAGCCATAATTTTACCACGTGCACTGAAAAATGAGTTTCAAAGATAATTTACCTTTAATGTGGCCTTCGATAAAAATAATTGTCCTTGCGTCCAATCGCTTCACAAATCATAAGAAATCTTCACGGGTGCATCACCTCCAACTTTGAGGGCTAATGTAAATGTAATGAGTGCATAAAAAACAAAACGTTTTTAACTAAGTCGCATTTACTGAATAATCGAGTGATGCTATATTATGTCCTGGACTATATTTGGCTACGTCTAACAAATTTTACCCGTTTACTCTGCTTTATGCAATTATACAGAATATGTATCACGACGTGCAATTGTAAGCCGCAGAAAAGGTCCGCACTTACTAAACAAAAACGAAGTAATCTTGTGCGGAAATTATTATATTCTGTCAGACAGATATCATGTCAATATTATCAGTTTTTTACGACGATATGGCGAACAATTTGCTTTCGTTAATTCTAACATGTTTGCATAGCATAAGTATAAACAACGTCGAGTATTAATTTATCTATAGATAAATGTTTTCTGACGTATTTATTTAAATTGCCCTCAGCGTAAACGACAAATTGCTCTGGGAAAAATAAGAATCGAAATTCACTGAATATGAAAGAATGGCTTATTTCCTAATAATCTTACAATTTAAGTGTAGATGATGTTATGACAGAACATCAGACGACGTCCGCAGAGGAGTGTGCGAAGCATCATCCGCGACGGATTCGTTCACCCCGCGTCCGTCTGCGAGTCAACGCACTCAGCGCTTCGGTGCTCTCGGCAAACACTTCTTCGGGCATCTCGGCGCTTCTGTAGCGAAACGTTACCGTTTCGTCGCCACGTTACTTTGTAAGCGTCGTTAAACGGCAATTGGATTTGGCGGGGAATGACGCTTTAATTTTGATGAGACTGGCGTATCTAAACACCTCGAGAGGCCTCCGTCAAAAGCTTCATTATTATACGATAAAAGGTACGGATATAACTTATGCAGTTGTCCCAAGGTTTTTGTAACACGTACTTTTATAAAACCTATTATTTACGGACTTATAAAACACATAACATTTTAATGATCTTTACGTAAAAAACTTCATTCTAGATTTGTTTATCGATTTTAGTTGTATTGACAAAAATAACATAAAAATATCGCACTAGAAACAAAAATGTGAAAAGAGGTCAAGTTCGTTAACGAGAACAAGTGGATTGGCTTTGTCGATACAAAAATAATATAAATAATCTGAAGCATTATGACATAAAACTTACCACGTTGAAGATTAAGTGGTAAATAATATTATTTTAACTACTATTATTTTTTGTAAGTTTTAAGGATTTTTAATAGAACTTGGCATCCGTTTAGATTTAATTTTTTACATTGGCGAAACCAATAAACCATTGTGTTCTTGTTTACCGAATTTTGCCGCTGTTTTATATTGTTTTTTTTTTGCGTTATCTAACTTTTTACAAAATTTCACTCTACTTAAAATTTACATAACCTAATCAATTTACATCACTTCATTATTTTCTTTTATACGGTACTATTTTGATCAATTTCTACATTGTATTGTACAGATGAGATTAGAGCGCATTGCCCATTTACGTCCTCACATTTTTTTATTAAGTTTTTTTTATCCTTTAAGGAAGGTATAACTTTCTCTCTTTTACTTCCGACATATAGTTTGACGTTTTCTGACTTTTACCTTAATGTATGTCCAATGACCTGACTTAATGTAAATATCATGTATCTGATTCAGATATGTGGACTAGGTTAATAGTAGCCGTTTTCAGATCTCATTATTCAAAGAACTATTTACATTACGTTTATAGAATTTTGAATTCTAAGTCACTGAGGGGTTTTGATAGACAGTAGGTCAAATAGATTTCAAGTTAGAGGGTTCAAATTAGTTCGAATGTTCAGTGTCCGCCCTTTTACTTTTCCGAACTGTGCTGATGCACCGCCGCGTGTCTGCAGATGGTATTTACAGAGAACTTTTATTGTTATTTGTGCATGCCTATTTTAGTCTTAGTGTGACATTTTTAGTAATCGAGGACCATTTGACTGTATCTGTATTAAGTGTTATGCTAAAAAATATTCCATACATTCTTTAATCGTTTTACGTTTTGTTCTCGATCGAGTAGAATGACAGGTTTTAGCATCGTACATAACTATTATCAAATCATAAATTATAGTTTATTATTTGATTAATATACTAGCTATAAAATCTAAATTATATATTTTCATAATAAAAATCTTTAAATCAGTTTGCGTACAGGAAAGTGTACGTACAAACGTTTGCCGCATAGGGCACAACCCTAATGGATGGACTTTAGTGCTCTTTACGTATAAAGTATATCCCTACTATCTCCATCTCTACGATAATGTACAAACACTATACATGGCTTGTCGCCACTTTAAAACAGTCGGCAAAATAAACTTGAATTATTTTTTCTTTACTTATTTTCACATACATTGGTTAGATTAAACAGACGTTTTGCGTCATTTTCATCAGTGGGTAGCTGGAACGGAAGTAAAGGCAATACGTCTCTCAGTTTAGTGAGGCGTTAAACAGTGAAATGTTGCCAAATCGTCAAACCATATAGCAACAATAAATCGTTAGTCTATTTGCAATATAAACAAGGAATGTGTTGCTATCGTTCAATCGTTTATTTCATTTACCTAATATAATGGGTGACAGCTGGTTTTCACACTTCAGAACATTTTAAATACGTAGGCCTATTATAAATTAAATTTATCGTCACACCGTCTGACAAGACCAAATAATTGATTATGGAAAGCTAGTGTGATACAAAGAGTTGCGACCGACCGGTACATTAATGAAGTGTGCCGCTTTACTTTGAGAACGCCGCAACTTGTAATCGCATTGTGCGAGGTCTGGTGGCTAGTCTGCCACGTCGTCGATCACTCGCGAGAGAGCGATTGCCAGAGAGTGACGTGGAAGGTTAATTGGGGAGTAATGGGCGATGTATATTTTAATACTTTGGATGCTGGTCTTTTTATACGATCTTATGGCATCTGCTTCTGCTTTTAATTTGTACAAAAACGGAAATTTTATAATATTTTAGTATTAATTTCACCGAGGTCCTTCGAAACAAATAGGAAAATATTCTTTTAAAATAAAATTAATTAACATGCCAAGTGTATATTGGAACACATTGTTATACATTTCACGAAATTATTTAAAATGAAAATAACATATGAATTTTCATTTTGAAAAACCTATTCAATTATTAAGAGATAAAATATTTTGAATTTCAATCCTATAAATCTACTACAGAAATTCGGAGGCTGTGATGAAAATAATGAAATTATGAGAGTTCCTTATTTCCCTATGGAAACTTAAAAATGTGAACATAATTTTTATTCGAAATACGCCAAAAATATCGATTTCGATCATTTTTATATGTCGATATTGATTTGTATACGGATCAGACACGCCAGTACATTCGTCAATGAGGTGCACTCGTGAACGGAGTACTCACAATGAAAGGAGACAAAGCGGCGTGCGGGATCGTGTCGCGGAAAATTGAGCGCGGATCGAGAGCTGGCGACTGGAGCCATCCGCGTCGTCCGTCACCGGGGTTGCTAATTTGCTGAACCGCACTCCGCACGTTCCGCCACTTGATTTTTTACAGAACTGTGCGGTGCAATACGTACGCTCGTTCTGCTAGTTCGATGCGTGTCATTTTGTGTCTTTGTTAATCCCGAACATAGTATTTGTGCATCAATGCGTTGATTATTAATTTTTATATATGGACTACATAGGACTTAGTTTTAATAAAGTGTGTACTCCAAGAGTGTATTATCCGTATATTTTCAAAATTTCCTTGTTTCTTCAGGTGTAATCTGCCCTTTTTGAATTAATCCTCTTTGGTTAATAATGTCTCAGAAAATACAGAAAATTGTATTTATATCATTAATATCCTTTCTTTTGTCCGTGCGTATTCTCATATCGTTTATTGGCCAGGTTGGTATTGAGAACGACGCGCCATCTAGATAGAAAATGTAGAGGTGATTGTGATATTACCGGTTGGTAGCATAATAAACTTAATTCAATAAGCAGAAATATCAATAGTAGCAATTTTTATAACATTGTAACGGTCAAAAATGCCTCTTTCACCGATTTACGATACTTTTAAGCGAAATATAAAGAAAAAAATCATATGCGACTCGGTGCACATGACAGAAGTGAAACTTCTTTGGTAATCTAAACCTCGATTTCTAAATATATAGTAAGGGATAAAGCGGCAGAGAGAAAGAGAGAATATGTTAAGTGTAAGTTCATAAATTGTACTAAATGTGTATAAAAAGATTTTAATACCTACATTCCGAAAAAATGTAAACATTAATGGAATCCTCGTATAAATTTACATAGACAATAGTCAAGTAAAATAACTCTCCACGGATATAATCGAACAATCACAGGATACAAACGTAAATAATCACAAAACACAATGATTAATATTAATAACACACGTACTGTTCATATGTATCGTCTGAGACGTACATCTACACGCGCGCATGCGTGACTCTATCTTATTCGTTGTGTATACGTCGCTCTCTTTTGCTTCACGTCCATAGCGTCGGAATATATAGCTGTCTTTCTCTCTACGTCATATCTATCTTCTATCTTATGTAACGAAATGTGCCCAAACATGCCTAAACGTGACGAGGTATAAAATTTTACTTTCAATTCGCCTAAGAAGTTTCACTTCAAAATAGTTTTTTAAATTCTTTTCCTTACTTCGGTGCTGGTGTTCCGTAAAAAAGTATTAAATTCAATGTGATATTGTGTGACAATATTTAAAATAAACAAAAATCAAGCTTAAAAACAATTAAAATTAATATTATGAGAAGGCATTCATTACAATACACCCGCTCTCACGTACGCGGGTGTATATGCGAGTATGCTAAAAAAAATTTGAAACGATGTATAATCGCAAATAATTAATCGGCCTTAAAAGTGATAACACTTGCAAATGACGACCATTATTCATTTATCGTTCCCCAAGTAGCACTTCAAATACTTGTTTTATTTTTTCTAGTCCTAGTTTTTAAGCTCTTATATATTTGCTCACGAATCTTCTATTAATTTAACGATTTTCTTAATTCAGTTTCATATGAATATCAAATACGTTTTGTGTAATAATATTAAGTCGATACTCCACGCACGCATTAATTTGATTTTCAGAGAACTGCCACTGGCTTTTACGACTTTCTTAACATCGCGCACGTATTTACCGAGACGGGGGCTTAATAGGCCTCGAAAATAATTTATTCGACGGCTCTCGTTGTATTAAATAATGAAGAATTTCCACATCGATATAAATCAATGTGTAAATACCGCGCGTCGTTCGTGGGCGCGCCGTCCCCAACGCGGGCGTTGCGGGGCGCGTGACGTCACCGCGCCCCTCATTATCGTTTCGCCCGTGCGCCGTGCAAATATTTATGGGCCGTTAAATCAGAGCGACTCTCGCGGAGTATATGCGAGCAAGGAACGCGATAAAACTATTTCACCGGCCCGCCTAATACCGAAAGACAATTTATACGGTGCGCGCGACTTAGTGAATACTCTGGGCGGGAGGGCGAGCGGCGCGGATAAGATTGTTATTAATATTCAACGGCGCCTGCTCTTCAGGTCGGTTTCCGGCTGAGTGCAGTCGTCGGGTGTCGTATTAGGGCGGTGATTACTACGATGGCTCGTAGTCGTCGTAGATGCCGACTGTGACTCGGTACGGGAGTGCGGCGGTAGCTAGTCGATGCGCAAGCGTGACCTGCTTGAAATTAGAGCGTGATCTTCGTGTCGATGTGATTAGACAAGAAAATAAATATTTTATTCTATTTTAAATATAATTTGCATATTACATCATTATCTAAATAGCTTGTAAATAAAGACGTCCCTATTATGTTGTCCATTAATTGTATACTTCGTACCGTTTTGAATACTATTGATAATGAGTCATCATTATGAAAATAATGAATAGCAATAAAAACCCAAACTTTTCAAAAATGTTTATAGGAGCTCTTAATTCATTAACTCTTATTAATTTATTACAATCTTATAAATCTTGCGATGCGTAATTCATTACATTCGGTACAAATATGAAGATACTAATGTATATCACCGAATTAATTTATTGACAATATATAAACATTGGTTTCCCAAAATAGGCGGCTAACGTTCTCACGTCGACAAATCAGTACTGAAGTATAAGCGGCAGCGCCTGAGAAATTAAAAGTTGAGCAAGTTGAATGTTGCTCCATTAGTTTGCGTGGGAAATTTATAATATATTATAGCATTATTGTCTGAAACATTAAATAAGTAATGTATAATGTATATTCTAATAATATATTAAGTATATCTTGATCGTTAATCAAATTATATATTTATATGTCCATAAATATGTATGGGGTGCGTGCAAATTTGCGTATATAGATTTGTGATATATCTGAGGAAGTTGGGAATTATAAATAGACCTATTCTACATCTATCCGCAATTATAAGAACTTACTGCAGTCAATTTTAGCATAATATTAGCTTCATTGTTGTTAAATAGCAACGAGGTCGAAAGTCTCATTCGCAAAGGCTCAGAACAACGCTGTGAAGCTGTTGCATTTAAATTATTCGGAGTTGGCTAGATAATGCGGCGCAACCTCGTCGGCTTAGCGTTCTTTGCGATATTTGCAGTAATTCGTAGTCGCCGCGAGTGCAGCGCGGCGCTCGATGCATCGGTAAAACTGAGGCAGACGTGACATTGAGGCGGAAAGGTCGCTAATACACTACATCCACATACCCACATTGCTGCAAACGTTGCGTAAATTACTTTGTAAAGAATTGCATGAGCATGTGTCGGCGCGTTTTTTACACGAAAAGACGACCGGAATGTTATCGGAGGAATTGAGCCAATTTAATGTCGCCAGTGACAAATTAACGTTGGTTTTGGCAACATTATGAACATTTTTTTTTTCAATTCTTTTTGAGAATTTCTGCGAAAAAGTTATATAGCTCAGCCACGCATGCAACTGGAATAATGAATAATTTTCAATTAGTCACAATTTGCAACTTCTTTCGGAAAATTGTTTATTCAAAATGGGTTAGGCAAATAAGAAACTTGAATGAAAATAACGCCTTGAAGAAATCGTTAAAAATTTATAATCGCCTTGTTAGAGGCCAAAAGAGGTCAATTATTGCTTTGCTTAAAAGCTATTTAAGTATATTGTTTTTTTTTGTAGAACTTAGTCTTTTCATTTTTGATTTCCCCCTATTGACTCGTGGCTTTAGAATTAAAGTCGCGAGGTTTTCTTTTACTTCAAGTCCCACTCAAAATTTTTAGTACCCACGTATTGCTCGTTGAATTTTTTTCGATCATTGTTTCTATATATTTATTCTTTGTGTAAAGTTCTTACCGAATTTATATTACTTTGTTTGTACCCCTTGTTCGCAAGCAGCTATAAGTTGGACGAAATGAAAAATAGTAAATAAAATGAAATATATAGTTAATAAATATACATTTCATATTTACATTTATCCTTTGAATTAAACGCTAGATTTAACTAGATCTGAAAACCATTAATAACTGAATATTAAAATCGATGCATTTAAAATTCGCTATCAAGGGTTTTTTTTATTTTAATTACTTTCACCACCTTTGTTCTCCCAATATCAATTCTGTGTGTTTTCCCAATATTCCCGAATCGGCTCGTTTGTTGTAGCTAGACAATATAATTTTCACAATAATCTGCAGTGCACAAATAAATTAATTTATATAATATTTCTCTTAAAAAAATGATATATTGGCGATTAATAGTTTTAAGTAATATATAGTATTATGATAGCAAATAAAATAAAAAATATGAGACGTTTAATGAGAAATTAATTTGTTTTAGTCTCATAATATATACAAACAATCCTAGGGGTAGTATGTTTAATAGTTTTTATTAACATTGATATAACATTGAATTAGATTTTAATTTCAGTTATTGTTTTAAAAAATAAAAATGTAATAAAACTTAAACATTATAACACTAATTTGCATAAATTCTATATTTTAATATAACATTATTGTCTAATTTTGTCAATGTAATTGTATTTCTTTTAATACAATTTTGATTTTACATTACGAAGGTAATAATTATCTGATATACACTCTTTTTCATAAAAAACGGGCGGTTTTGATTTTGTCATATTATTAACAAAATATTATTTATTAAGAGGGTGTATTAATTGTAATTGTTACTGGCAGGTATAGTGTATTCTGGCACATCAAAACGAACGTTCTAAATTTGAAATTTATTCTTTTCGAATGATAATTCTCTTTCAGTTACAAAAACGTATTTTTGGCGGTAAACGAAATACAACTGTTATTAAGTTCTTTTTCATTTGTTGCATTTTTTATTCTAACGAATAAATTTTAATTAAACTTCTGCTGTTTGCTGCATTAGTTCACTTCTGTTTGCTGTTCTCAGTATGGTTAAAAAAACGTACGAGCTAGTAAAATTATTGCGCTACTTGAAGAAGGCTGTAGCCAATGTTATGTGTCTCAGCAGTATAATTTGAGCCGTTCCATCGTCCAAAGGACCTGGCAACGATACCAAGAAACGGGCTTCGTCAGTAGAAGACCCGGTTCTGGAAGAAAATGGTACACTGAGCCACGGGACGACCGCTTCATAGTCAGTCAAGCGCTACGAAATCGTCAAGTTACGTACGTGTATCTCAAACAGAACTTGGAGGACGTCAGAGGTACACGAGTAAGCCTATGAACAGTCAGGAGACTTCAGGCCGTTAATATACGTAGCTATCGCCCAGCTCGGGGCCCTACATTGCTCCGTGAGCAACTCAAGAAGACTGGAATAGTGTTTTATTCTGCGATGAAGCTCGTATATCGATTACTGGTGAGGTCGACGGTTAGACTGGCCAGCTAGAAGTCCCGACCTCAATCCGATAGAACACCTATGGGATAATCTCAAACGACGCGTCAGAGCCGTAAAACCAGCTCCAAAAAACATTCAGGCCTTTCAGCTCCAGAAAATATTCCTTAAAAATGTGATTGTCGCTGAATGGGAACGTATTCCTCAGGAAATGATAGAAAAGGTCCTCGAAAGCATGCCTAGCAAATTAAGCGCACTGATTTTAGCTAGAGGAGGCCATACCGTTACTAAATTTTCAAATTTTATGTTAAATTAATAAAAAATATTCAAAAATAAACTTTGGCCATTTTTAATGTACCAGTATGAAAACGCTCCTCTGTGGACTTTACATCGTTTTTTTTTATTTATTCGCATTTTTAATGACTGAAGTAGGCAAAAACGATACCTCAATAATAAATAATATTCTCATCATATCGCCATATAAAATCCATCAAATAATAATAAAATAACTCTGATATGGTTTATTCCTATAATTGCCCGTTTTTTTTGCAAAAGAGTGTATAACGAAGTACTTTATCGATGTATTGTGTATATGCAAGATATATACAACGAACTTCGACGAACTGTTCCGAAATATTTATGTATTAATAGATTTATGTCGTTTTGATAGTATACAAAGAGCGGACGTCATTTGTATTGTAATAATGACGTCTGCGAAGATTTCTCGGGTTATCGCATCCATATTTTCATATTGGCAATTGTATTTACATTTATTGAATTGGTTATGTGTATGATAATTGGATAATTACTGTAAATTCTAAGGTTTATGTAAAAAATTTATAAGAAATTAAAGTTTTCAAATGTTTTAAATGTTAATTGTAGTGTAACTGAACACCCAAGGGCTTCATCAAAACATGCTTACACCATCTCGTTTCTTAACTAATCGTATCGCATTATTTTATAATTTAAAATTTCTTATGTCCCACAGAAAAATCTGTGTTCTAAAAAAAATTATATATATATATATATATATATACTCATACACATACACACACACACACACACACACATATATATATATATATATATATATATATATATATACATACATACATATTATCAAAAGTTCAGTAGTTTAGTAAAAAACGTCGACAGGTCGATAATGGCAATATGAACTGAAAAACCTTGACGTACGTTTCGATACATTGATAAAACGTAATGGAAATGTCATTAACGACCAACTGTAGTGCTCGTTTGATTAACTTCACTTATCTCTATTTTGTTTATTTCATGAGTAAAACAAGAACGTACTTGTTACGGTACAAATACACTGAACTTGCGACTAGTAACAATAGTATTTACTGCCCAGTCATCTTCGCAGGTGCTCAGCGTTCCGACATTATCAGATCTTGAATGGCTCTTGTGTTACGTCATGATGCGTTTGTTTACAACGGTTTGCACTGTGCGGGGCTACTTCGTTTAGATACGAATGTGTTTTTGTATACAAAAGGTTTGCTGTGTTCTTACGTGTACGATTCGATTAGGGTTCATTTCGTCGGTGGCGCATGAACTTTGAATTCGCTTAAGATAATCGAAACCGAACGGGTCGGCGTGCGGAGAGCGGGCGTGCGGCGTCGGCGGTGCAGCCGCGATTGTTAATTACGCAGATTCGTAGATAGCGTTTACTTATTCACGAGCGTCGAATTGGCGAAGCGTAGCGGCTCGGTGGCGCACCTGATTTGCTCCCGCGCGTTGTGACGCTGCAGATATCTGGCGGCGTCGATGTTGAATAAATGAACGGGCTGACGCGTCTTTCGTGGTGAGCTCGATTGCCTAAAACTGTCGAATGAGGCCTTTTTAAATTAGGATTAGGTATTAAAATGAATACGAACATCTGTCAATTCTTATTGTTTTTGCGTCTCGTCGGTTAAGTAGAAATTTAGATGTGATAAATCGACTATGTCTAATTATGATGGGTGTGTCCACCACTTTAAGGTGGATAAACTCGTATAATTCTTTCCAATAACAACGAAGCGAAGCGTCACTCCCCTCGTTAACAAAAATCATTTTCCTTCGCTCACGTTAGTGGCGGCACGTATACTGTATATGTTTTACGGTTATCATTTTTACTGGACGGGAATATATTAGAGAAACACTTGTCATGAAAAAAATTTAATATTTGTGGTGAATTTTTTTATTTAGTGTGTCAATAAACACTTGTTAATTTTCATGAAGTTAGCCTGATAAAAGGTCAACATTATGAAGTGATCTCCGATTCAAAAGTGTGCAGTGGGCAGTCGACGGAAGCAACGTTGATAAACTACCAGCTCGTACGTTTCCAGCTGATATTGCCATCTTCCATAGATGCGAATTATCTTCTACGCTGATTTGCGTTTAGGACCTCTGAAACCACTTTTGGAAAAAAACGGATTTTATTGTTGCCTTCGTTTAACGCTCGCTGTGTACTTCTATTATTACAAACAAATCTACAACCAATCTATTAATTAAATCTCTGTATAAATAAGTAAGTAGTTGCACATTTAACGGATTCGGGCATCGAATTTTTAGTACTTCTTTATATTTGTTATTTTCTTTCGTTGATGTTTCCAACGTCGACTTCACACTTCAATATGGTTACATATTGAACTAACAAAAAGACAATGAAGATATATATGTAAATGTATTTACGTACTTTTAGTGTCGACTCTAAATTTCACATGTCACAATGACTGCTGAATAGTTTGTGACCTAACGTAACGTGGATGGCGGCGTGTTCGCTTTTTTTTTCAGTGCGTCGTCATGTCCGCACGATGAGGTCGATGAACTCCCTCGTCTTCGTGAATGGCGCGCGTCTCGTCTGTGAGTACGGTGCAGCGCGTGACTCGGCCGTCGCTCGCCATTGACGGCGGCCAGTGTGATGGAGTATTCGTTTGCTGCTTGCACTGTTGTATATTCAGCGTTCGTTGTACGAGAACAAAGAAGTTAGAGTCTAAAATTCAGCGTAACTTATGATTTTTGCTTGTTGTTGCCTATTAAAGTAGGGCTGTCAGATAAGTTAGTTAAAAATATTACTCGTCTATTTGCCTTCGAGTTAAATTACCTCGAGTACAATTTCGAACATATCGAAACGTGATAACAAATTAATTGAATATGTCAATAATAATATTAAAAGCTTTATAGTGTCTAATGTAGTAATTGTTGCATCCTAAATTAGCTGGACACATTTCATTTCTACTAATATCTTGAAAGCAGTTTGTGATATCTATTTCTGTGATTGACGTTTATAATTGTCTCTGGAAAATAACAACTTTTAGCGTTTTGGTTTTGTTTGTTTAAATGGATCGAGTGTAAATAGGCAGTATTTCTCAGACAATTGTAAGGTTAAGTACATATAGTGCTATAAAAATAGTATGCAATAAACTTGAAAGTATCAACTTTTTTATTATTTTGTACTTTTTTGTGTATCGCACAGTAAAATGTGTTGCTATAGTTAAAAAGAAATAAGAAAACCATCTAGAAGAAGTGAAACAAGAACAACAATTACTAGTTCATCGTGTCCGTCTATTCGTCGGAGACAACCTCAGTTTCTGCTGTTCAGACCTATTCACATGAATTTTTTTGTAATGCTCATTTTATTGGACGGATTCGAATATGTCACGCTATCCATACGGCTCAATCCGGGTAATAATTTATATGCTTATTCAGTTAGTTTTAAAATCTTTGAATTTAATAGTTGCATTTACTAAATCAGATGTAAACGAGAATTTATTTATTTCAACATTAACGATTGTTTTGGACGCCCCCCAGGTCTCGTCATACGGAAGCGTCGTCATTAGTAAATAATCGGTTATCACATCCTACGACGCTCCGTTATCTTCATCTACGCCACTACGGTGGAAGGCCTCGTAATAGATGATTTGTCGATTATCAATATATCCTTGTATACTTGGTATTTTCCTATGATAATTTGAAACACTTTAAAAACGGCAATTTCAACAAACTTCATAGTAGAAGCCGAGCATACTGTGTCACTTATTTTGTCGTACTGCGCACAAAAGGCATTAGCTATCAGTGTTTAAAGCGATCATTTGAGTACTTCGACGGGATGACTCTACCGTAACGGAATTCAATATGTTCATAAGAAAGGTAAAACACGGCGCAACTCGACCCGGATCTTCCACTCTGCTCTCATCTAGCAGGTCACTGCTTTTAAGAATGAACAATTTAGATGCAGTGTTCGGGGAGAATTATTTTCTATAATAACCATAACCATTTTATAAAGTTACACCACTTTCAGACCTATACATTTTCACATGCTTCCCTTGTACTTGTTCGGCAGTTGTTATTTCCAGCATGTAGGGGCATTTTTTATATAAAATAGCTTGAAATGCTCAGAACAGTAAATCATATAAAATAGTACGGTGCTATTTTTAATTGTTAATAACAAAGGAATAGAAGTTAATAACAACAAAGTAATACAATTGAATAGAAGTTATTTTTTCCGAGATTAAATAGTTTAGATAAACATTTTTTTTATTAATTAAGCTATTACTTATTTTTGTATATACCCCGAAATTAGTGTACACACTTAAATTATAACGTTTTTTTATTTTAGTATTTTCTCGTCCACAGTTAATTCAAGGCTATATAATTACTAACTTGTACAGCTCTAGAAGTGCTTAGGTTGGAATAAAGTTGTTACCGTTTAATCTTTTACTTTTAAAAAAAGGTTTTAATTAGTAATATCATGAATTAATTGACATAGCCGAAGTTGTAATCTGCGCTGGTGTAGTACTTTTAGTGTCATAAATTGTCTAATCGCATTCCGCGATGTTATTACAATTAACTGTCGACAATGTGCCCACAAACGTTAAGTTATTCGAAGCGTGAAGTTCGTCCAGTAATCGATTGATTCCGCGGACCGTGAGAATTCACAGCGCGGTACCGTTCGGAAATTGGACATAGCCAATGTCGGCTGCGTACAGCGCACGCGAGCCGCGCGGCCGTGTCACAGCGGGGTTATTGCACGCGAGAGCACTTGAACGTGAAGCAGTTTGCCCTTGTAGTAAGTACAATTGCTGCGTGTACGGTTAATTGAGATCGTACAAGAGATCCTTGGGACAGCTGTGTCCTCTTGTGCAACTCTGACTTTATATACTCGATATTATGATAACTCAGTAATATTTAGACCCCGCATTCAAACAAGAGTATTACTGCCCAATTAGAGCGTGTTGCTCGATCTCGATATAGTTTCTTTGGAGTGAAAATGGAGACAATCATTAATTTTCGAGAGTTGCACTTTTTTTCAGGTAGCTCGTGGTCCTAGAAGTTGTACGGCATTAACAGTGGTAATGTAGACTTCGTTATTGATAAAAGGAAGCTTTAGAAATATAATTTGTCAGGAAATCGAAGTTAATGATCTTAAAGTTAAAAACTAAAACCTCGTTGTATGTCAATAGGGCGAGTAGATGTCAGCGCATTATCAACTTTATACAAGTTTTATTTGTAGTTGTTTCTGGACTTTTGTTACGTATCTTACTTCTTTTTTTCTGATAATAACCACTTAATGTTTATAATTTATTTATAACCATGATCTAACAAAGTCTGATTTAACCTCTTCAGATTTGGTAGGTGGTATACTAACCACAACTTCTCGCTCATGTTTAAAACGTGGGAATAAAAGTTTTTAAATATTTTAATAAAAACTTTTATTCACTGCCACCTATATCGAGGTAAAATTTTCGACGAGAAAAAGATTTTTTTGTGATTAGATAAAGTGATAAAGCCATAGGTAGTCGTTGTATTTGATTGACATTGAGGATACTGATAAGTCACTAGAACTAGTTTAGAGCTGATGGGGTTAATCCTGAATTATTGTAAAAAATTATACAATATAAAATATAATATTTGTTAGTCCATTACTTATTTAAATTAATAGTTAAAATTATTGAATATATTTGGCGTTAATTTTGTAGAAATTCATTATTCACAATTAAATGAAACTACGTGATGTAGTATTATTTCTACCATCTTTAGATCTTTGCTAATATCTTTGCTAATAGCCCACTTGAAGATGTTGTAATATAACGAAACATAGGTCGTGGTAAAGAAATTAAAGATAGCAGAAATAATACTACATCACGTAGTTTCAATTAATTGTGATTTAAAATTATGTTTTCGGCAGTTTAAAATGCCATGATTCTACCTTGCGTTGATTTATTACTCAGTGGCGCCATAACTATTTTTGACGAAACGGAATTGAAACAAGTTTATAGTTGAGAATTTCATTGCCTTCAGTTTAAAATGTGGTAGTTTTTAGATGGAATCAGTGCATAGGTAAATTCCTTAAATCATATTAGATGGGTCATAAATACGTTGTCTATCCTAATATAAAGTATATTATTTTTTAAATGGATATTCCTTTAAGGAATCAGCCGATCGTTATCAAATTTTGCACACTTTTAAAACATATTACGGTACGATATACATTATAGTGAGGTGCTTAAGGAATGTCAAAGTTTCCCAGGTGCTTTTGATGGCGTCATTACAGTTTTACTTAAGTAAGCAACATTTTTGTTATTATAAGACATGTTTACTAAAATCATTATTAGTAAGCATGTCTTATAATAGATATGTAAGAATCGAACATTCAACTATAGGTCGTTCTTAGTACACAAGTTCATATATTGGACTTTCCTAGTGGATGGCAAGTATTCTCACTATCTACCATCGTCTTTGGTTGCTTAAGTCTTATTCATTATCTGCAAAAAATACCTAGGAAATAACAGATGCGGTCATAAATCACTACTCTGACTGCCCTGCGGGTGACAGCTAATATTGAGTTACATATAATTCATATAATGAGAACATAGACAATATTAATTGTAATTGATAAGTGTTAACTGATGAATATCATAACGGAGCGCTGCTATCGATATTATGTATCAGGGTATTTTTTTTATAACATTAAGGGTTACAATAAAATAATCTGGGTTGAGAGTATCATACGTGGCAATTAAGAAGATAGTTGTCACTTGCAACGAATGGATTAGTGACTTAGGAACGATGTTATTATGCAAAATAAAACGTGTCAAGCGAGGAAATGTAGAAAGACAGCGTAAAGTTGTGTTTTTTCTTGCTGTCTCGTAATATTTAAAATTTCTTTCATTCGTCTACGTAATCACAATATGCTAAAAAGAAATATGGATTATTTAAACGAAAGTGGGCGCGTTAAAACACGTACAATTTTATATCCGCTGAACACGTCCCTAGTATTGAATAATAAAAAAACATTAATATTTAAATAAACTTGTTCGTTTTAATTAGCGAGGTTCTTCTTAAGGATCTTATGCCATTTTGTAGAAACCTCTAATAGATTTGACATTGCGTAAACCGACAAATTGTCTATTTGTTAATACTATTTGTGGTTTATGTATCAGTATTCATTAGACTAAACGTGAAAATGGAACGCTATTGAGGACTTGTATAACTTTAGAAACTATGAAATGTTTAAATGTTAAGTGATATGTATTACAGATTAAATGACATTTTATTTGAAAGCCAATTAATAACATAATTAAAATATAACTACTGAATAACCTATCTTGAAAATCTCTTCCAAAAATATTCAACATGGTGAATTTGATACAATTTCTGAAGCGTATTTTAGAATATACCGTGTGCCGTTCCAGAAGAATCTCTGTTTTTTATGTCTAAAAATTACTTGTTGTGTCCAATTTTCAAAATATTTTTGACAAGTAATTGCAATTTGAAGTTAATATTGTTTCGCTTATAAAAAATCTAAAGGGTGAATTTAAAAAACTGTGACGCCGTCTTAATGGAATACTGACCTATTAGTATTTAAGTCAAAGTTTCGTTACGTACAGATACAGGCATATGTTAGCGCCATCTATCGTCTACCTTTTAAATAATTTTGAAGGCGTTGTTGCCGTCCTGGCTACATATCCGTCTCTTTCACTTTTATGTGATCTCTCATCGTGCTTCCCTCAAACAGCGACTCATAACAGATTGTGTCAGACGTTTTGTGAAGTGAGGTTGTTATTCTTTTGTCGAATGAAGACGCAATCCTTATTTAGTGTTTTTACATCGAAATTTAGAGGTAAGTTTTATCGAATTATAACTTCACAGCCACGTTTTTAAACAAAAAAGTTGAAGACCACATAAAACACTCGTATGATGATGTACACTGTTTCTTTTGGAACGAAACTGATGCTAGACGCGGCGCCACGAAATTGGTTTTTATTGCTGAAGATTTTTGAGAAGCTTTCAGCGGAGTTACCACATGGCAATGGTTAGAACTTGGTACTTCTTTCTGACAATTGCTGCGGCAAGAATAAAAATACTTTTTAGTAGCAGTTATCCATCTAAATATTGAATCGATCACCCATAAATATATAATAAAAGGTGACACCCAAAATGAGGGTGATAAAATATTATATATGAATACATAGCATAGAAAGAAAAGTCACAAAAAGAACTCCGACTCCGATTCGCTGAAGTCCGAGTGAATATATTAGCCTCACCAGTATATAGCTATATGATTTATAAAATGCAAAGAAATCTGGCAAGAAATTCTTTGGCCATGAGCTGGCGTTTGAGTCCTTTTTAGACTTAAAAAAACTTCAAGAAGTTTGGGGTCCCAACTTTAATAAAAGTAAAGGTGGGGTACTCCTAGTGTATTGGATGGGAGTGTTTTATCGAATGACGTAAAGGTGGAGTCCAAAAAAGTTCATCTTTTTCATTTTAATAGAAAACCTCGTAGAAAAGATAAGGAATATTGGGAAGTGTGCATCAGAAAGAAAAGGAAGAAAATGCTGCCTCTATTCTAAATTTTACCAACCAATGCCTACAAAGAAAAACAAGATTTTAGTCAGAATGAAAAGAAAGACCTGAGAGAGCTATTGTCAAAAAATGTGGTCCCCAGTTTCTACTCCGATTTTTATAACTCTATTCTTTAACTCCTAGCCCAATTTAGTTTAATAGCAATATTAAAATCACAACTTAGCCAAGGTGTGATCTTAAATACTAACATTACATACACATATGGTATGTTTAATTGTTTCTGCTGTGTGAATTATAATAATATTGATCACCAACGTTAATTAGTAAAGCTAGGTCCTTTAAGAGTAATGTGAATTATCATAATATTTATTACCAGTAAGTATCACCTGCCCTACATGTAACGTGGAGCTGTTTTTTCCTATATGTCGATGGGGGTTTGTCAAAATACTTTTGTCGATACAGAAATCCGTTTACGAAATATTAGGCGTTAAAGTTACGTGCTCCCACTCCTACTAGCTAAATTTGGTTTCAACATTATATCGCACATTCGATTAAACTGCTAGAGCTTATGCGCGTTTAATAGTTTTAAGTGCTTTACAATGAATTCTTTGGACAAAATCAGGAATAGTGCGTCAATGAACCACGCTTTATATTTAACATTTTGACACTTTCTCACTGTTTTATATCCAAAGTTTCTCAAATATTAACGGGAACCTTCCGTTTCATACAGGTTTGCATTTGTACTATTTATGTCGCTATGTGGTACATATTAAAAGTGTTAAACTAATTAACGAATCAAATCTCTTGTATTGTAATGTTGATTGGAAGCGTTATGAGACTAATTGCCGTATGACCGAATGTTCTCAGATATTGAATAATCATAATAGTAATTAGGTCTATCCTCCAATCTTATTGTATCCATCTATTTATATATTTATTAGTTTTTATGAGACTGGCAAAAAGAAACATAGATAAGAAGTGAGTTTGTAAATAAATGTTAAATGAATCGGAAAAACCAAGTTGATTTAAACAATCATGCGCAAAAATAGAACAGCCTATATGAAAGTGCGTATAAGAAGAAATAAAGCCATAAGTATATGAAGCTAGAGAATTGTGGATATTCTAATATCATTCGGTACTCTGTCTAGTCCAGGGTTTCCCAACCTTTTTTTTGTTGAGGCTCGCCGGACTATTAATTATATTTTCATGCCCCCCCCTTTACTTTTTCATGCCATCCCCCCCCCTCCCCCCTTTGATTTAGTAAATTAAATAAAAATGGTAACTGAAGTTTGTAAATACACAAACTTACCTTTTAACAGTGAGACACAATAATTTTACACACTCAAACTGATTTCTCAACAAAAAATGTACACCAAAACGTCAAATTTTTTCCCAAGTTTATGGTAATAATAGTGAATATGATATTTAATTTCATTAATTTTATGGATGTAAATTAAACATTACATTGTAATGTTGTTGGTATATTTTTTTATTTCTAAAATGCAAACGCTTTCCGCCCCCCTTGACATCTCTCTATGCCTTGGGAGGCGCGCCCCCCTGGTTGGGAACTCCTGGTCTAGGCTGTCTAGGGATGAGGTAGGTAAGAACCTAAGACGTCAGTTACAAGTTGGAATCGTACTCCGAAGGAATCGATAACATTTTTCATCTATTATTTTATTAGTTTTTCTATAGGTTCACTTTTTGTGAAAATTTGTATGGTTCCGTAGTAAGACAAGGAACCGTTATAACTTCGTCACATATCTTAGTTCGCCTGTCACAAACTCGGTCTCTGTAGTTTTAAGTCTGTATGCATGAATTTCACAAACAGATGTTTCAAATGGGGATCTCAGTTAATACCTGAAATATATTAAACATTTTTTTAATGTTTCTTAGGCATGTGAGCAAACATTTTTTTAAGCATCACATTTGTTGTCATGGGGCTGATTTTTTAAAACAAAACTGACGTTTAATTTGCTATCTTTGAAAGTGGTGTACAATGGTATCTCTAACTTTTCAAAAAGGGTTTGAAAAAAATCTAATGAAATTAGCATTTAATTAGAAATTTCAATTTGAAATATTTTAATTAAATCACTACAAAACAATTTCAAGAGATTTAGGCGTGTCCCCGACACATGCTTTTTAGTCTCTTTCTAAGAGAAACATGAAGCTAATAACGACCGATATGAAGATAAAGGACGAACAAAATTGTAATTCTTTGCTTACATAAATTCTTTACCAGCATATAACTATTGTGATAAATCTCTAATTTAACCCCGTTTACAATGATATATTTTTTATTGTAAAAAAATTTACGATTTTCGATTATCGATTATTTTCGATATAGTTTCACATTTGACGTTTCCATTGACGTAAGTGCAAAAAATAATTAAAATACATCTAGTATTTAAATCACAAGATCTTCATAGCTCGGATTTAATTAGTGTTGTATTTGAAAATATTAATGATTGACGTTGTGCAATTAACGAATCTACTTACTTCATATTATTAGAGAATATTTTTGTGACGTTTCGTATCATGAGCAAATGTTTTTCTAGTTAGATTAACATGTAATAATGTTAATGCAGCACTTGTTACCCGTGTTTTTTTTATCATCTGCCTGTTCCTTACATTTTATTTCCGCTAAATATAACGCAAGTTTACTACAAAAACCGTGCGAAAATATTCCAGCCATTGTATGAAATATTAGAATAGATATCTAGTACCTTTTTAACCTCTCAAGACGCTATCTTTTCATCCTGGCTGTCCTCAATTTGCCGTTAAACCTTTTATTTTTGTACGGCGGCATCGTTTGTGGTTACTTGTATGTTATGGTTTTGTTGAGTTTTTGTGTAAGCTATAATACTAGCTTTTACCCATGACGTTGCCATCTTAGACTAATTTATTTAATCTTATTTGGTTTTTACTGCAAATGAATGCGCATTAAATTAATTAATCGTATTGAACCAAAAACCTAATAAAATAATAATTTTTTATTGTAGATTATAAGAAAATGCACGATTTAGAACTTTCTCCGTATCGAAACGATTATATTATGTATTTTTAATTATAAACAGTTTATAATTTATAGTTACACAATAAAATAGGTAAATATATCTAAAAACCTTTTTTCCATTGTCGCCACACTTGGTTGTTGCTGTTTTTGCTTCTGCACCACCAGCTTCTGCACCATATCTAATCCTTTTATGTCATCTGTATAACTCTTCGAGTTTATATTTATGATGGTATCGTGTAAATATTTGATTATTAATTTTAACAAATTCAGTGTTTTTTAATAATATTTCGGTTATTCTACAGATAATAAAATGTTCTTATGTAATAAAATTATATTTAAGAATAATGTAGTGTTTGGGCTATTTAAGCATTTATTGGAAGTATTGCTATATTTGTTATTGCAGTAAATATTTTTTTTTATTATACATGCTAATAATTATTGATAATTTATTAACATACTAGTTTGCGGGTTGATTCTAATGGAACAAAATATGTTGTTTGTTACCTCAGGTCGAACATCATTCACATTCAAATAGACAAAATTCTAAAAACATGCAAAATTCGTTACAAAATTCGTAGACAAATAGACAACATTTCAAAAAGAGTATTTTTATATTTTATTTATTTTACCATTTTACTCTAAATAATTTTTTCGAAATATTTGTACTTAGACTTTTTGTGGGAAACATTCCTTCAATAAGCTGAAACGATATTTTTCAACCAGAAACATTATATAAAAAATTGGAGTATAAATTTTACGTAATTGTGTAAGGTGCTTTTAGTAGTTATTTCTTTTATGAATGAGTACATATTGTATTAGTGACACGAAAAGAGTTTTGAAAATATAAATTCCCATTATCACAGATTTTATCATCAAAATTCTGGCACAATGTTTCCTACAATATCTGCAGCGAAACCAGCAATACCTTGAGTATCTGTTTTAAAATGATAGATCAGCTTTGTAATAAACGTGGCTTTCGAGCACTCTTCGTACGTTTGAGCGATGCAAGTGTCAGCCGCGCAGCGCATTACTACATTAGCCCCGCCGGCACAGCGACAGGGCGACCGAGTGCGAATCCGTGTAGTCGCATCTCCTCACTTCATCGACGGACAACGAAGAGGCCCGGTCGAGATGCCTCTCGCAAGTTAATCTTCGAGGTGTAACCCACGGCACTGTTACGAATTTTTAAGACGTTAAACTGGGGGTTTTCTTTTTACCTACTCTAATCATTTTTTATGAAAAAACAGCATATTATTTTATTTTTATATTTAATTTATGTATTTATAAACTGTTTATATGTGGAAGTTGTAAAAGAAGAGAAAAAAATCTTGACCGTTGTAACATAGTGCACTTGTCACGCATGTAGTTAAAAAAGTTTAAACAAAATTTAAGTCCACATTGAAAGACTTTTTTCAATCATTTTATTTTTTTTATTTATACAAATTAACACTTACAGAATAATTTAAAGTCATGTCCAAATCGTTACTGTAAGTGCATTTAGTTTGACGAAAAAAGCACGCCTATCTCTTGTTCTAGCGACGGTAGCTGATTTAAGTTAATTTCCATCTCGGCAAGTTCATTGCCTGTTATCGCACGTGTAATTATATTTGGAGCAAGAATGTGCCGGAGGCAGATAGGTAGAGATAGTTTCGCCGGTCGGGCCCGCGGTAAATTTGTCCAATTCTATTTTGATAAGAGTCTCTGAGGGGATCGCCGCCGACGATAGGAGGATTATTAAGGAGCGCGGGTAGGTCCCGTGCGGCCGGCCGGTAATCCGTGCACGCCACCCCGCCCGCGTATTGTTGCTGTTTTATTGCGGCTGTGGCTTGTCAGACGCGCGCCCGCCCTAATCCGGCTCGTCCCGCCGCGCTCTCCGCAGACCTCGGAGCGCCGCCCGCCTTTGATTTACATTAATGCGCGCCTTCCGACGTAGCTCTGTCGCCTTGGCTAAGGTCACTCTCTCTGCCTATGACGATAGGGACGGCGTGTAGGAGATGGTCGACGGTATATTGTATTTCAGCGATGTTTTTAAGTTTTTACTTTACTTTTTTTTAAATTCAATTTTATTCTAGAATTAAGTTTGTACGTCAACTGGAGGTATTATATAATTTGTTGATTGTTGTATGAAATGACGTGCACTTAGATAACATGTTTCACATGAAAAAAGTCTTTGTAGAACAAGAATCATAAAACTTGAAAGGTGACAATTTTTGAAGTAATTTGAGTTCATTTGAAAAGAAAAGCATATCTTAGCTCTAGAAATTTAGAATTGTCACTTCATTTCTTTTACATTACTCATGATTAAAGTGTGGTGTGTGGTATTTCTGAATAAAATAGACGTTTAGATAGAAATTTTCATTAAAACTGTGTAAAATGGCACTGGGAACGGAACTTCTATACTAGTTTATTTGGTCTCAGTAAAGTTTACCAAGCAAATTTCAATATAAATGTCAAAAATACGTTTTGAAAAATAATTCCCGAATGGCATTTGTGCGAAGCATTTTTTTCATAAATGATCGTTTTGTTCACATTATCAAAACCTATTTCTACCACGTCAATTTGTGGTTGTGTGGAACTAACCCCGTAATTTTCATAATAGTTTGACTCGACATCCATTTTGGGAGTATCATAGAGCCGCTTCGTGGAATAATTATCGACAAGAGCGCAGGGCACTCGGGCCCGGCGACTCGCCCGTCCTCTGTTTGTATTGGCCTTGCGTCGCCGTCGAGCGCGACAAGGGTGGAGTGTTTGTTTGATCGGACCATATTCATTCCATTTTGTTGGCCCCCAACTAGCCCGCGCGCGCAGCTGGGGAACGCGATCATCGTGCCCATTCACCGAATATTAATTGGGAAAGCGGCGCGGCCGAATCGGGCGGTGTATTATGAATTCCGAGCATATTGTGTGAATGGTAACGTAAGATATGTTTATCGTCAGTTAATAATGCAAATAACATGCATAAATATTAGGTCTGTCATAGCGATATCTGTGAAAATTATTTCTATAATAAACCTGTAGTGGACGCTTAAATTACCCATTGCTAGGTAACGAAGTTCTTTAAAAGAACTGGCGCATCCAGATGCCCCGACAGAGTGGGCGTCGCCAATATTTAAAAATGTACAAAACTATGCCAAGGCTGCAATTATTACCCAGTGTATAAGAATGTTCGTCTTCACGAACACATTCATTTCTAATAGCGCTGAATCGATTTTGGCGTGGATAATGCATTTATATAATATGGCTGATTTCGCATATTTTTTTGAAGAAATTTTAAAAACATTACTATCTTTAGGAAGGTGAAATTTGGATAATTTGCTGCCATAAGGCGACGAGAGGCAGTAGAACTATATTGAGGGATACCATTATATATAAACATTGTACATGCGCGGGTGATTTTGCATGTAAAAATGTTGCGTAGACTCTTCTTTATGTTTCCTCAGACGGGGTATGTTAATTCCACGATGCTTTGGGATGCTGATCAATTTTTGGCATTGTTTTGCTCGTCTCCAAACAGACGCTCTCGACTTCCGCTAACATCTTCCTGATGCTTTTCATTTTCGTGTATACGTCCATTGCCAGGTCTACTTCTGACGACCACGCTTAGCCACGGTAGTCTGTTTAGGAAAATGTCCGAGTTTCCTTCGGATCTTGTGTGTAATCCGGTTTCTTTTACTCCGGTTTATTTGATATTCGATGTTGGAATTTTTCGTGTAAAATTATCAGTTTAAAATTCTGTTACGGTGATCGGTTATGGTATTGTAGATGGTTTTGTTATGGTACTGTAGCTGGTGATCATTCTGGAAAGCTATATCGTTATAGAAAGAAAAAGGTCAAAGTTGTAAAATTGTGTTGCAAATTTTCATAAAAATTCCTTCAATCTCGTGGATATCGTAAAATTAAATAATTAAGGAGTCTAAAATTAGGACTATAGAAATATCTCGAACAAAGTAATTTAGCCATTTTGCAGAAATCTCAAATAAAGCAGAATACCTACACCGCTTTGGAACAAAGTAACATGGCAAAAGTAGTTGCCCCAAAATGAAACTTGTTTCATTTTGTTATTCAAGCAATATATTGGAATAAACAAAATATCCCTTGTGTGAATATTGGTGATAACCAAATATTGATGACTCGAGTAATTAAGGTTTAATGATTATTTCTTCGTTCCTGTTTATTAGAACATGTAGCGTAAATCTTAGGAACCGCTGACAATAAACATATTGGAGCACGTCAACCTTGCTAACTAATAATTATAAAGCTCTCAAAATATCGAACAACTTGCACGACTATGGTCCATTTATATGATACGGGGTAAGGCTTTGTCAAAAGAATTATGAAATCGCAACTGATCAATCTGTCAAAAAGTGATACTGAAATGCGTGCTATTTTATCCATTTGGCTATTTTTTTACGTATCATACTAAAATTATAGAGTACAAGCCCCTGTAACAACACCTCTCGCCCTTACATTACATTACAGGAACCAGAAAGTAATCGATAGCCTTTTGGCAAGAAAATTCTAACCCAATTATTTAATTAAAATGAGAGTTTTTGTGTATGTAGAGTATGATTATTATATACGCATAGCAATTCTCTTACCGAGGAAAAACCTCTTTGAAGGCGTGAAATTAAGCTCTCTGCTGATCCGCGAGTCGGGCCATGGGCGTGATATTCATCTTTGGTCTAAAATTTTTAGCACTAGTAAGATTCATCTTGCTGTACGGTAAAAGTTTCGGAGGTTGGAATAATTTTTGGTGGAAGGGGTTATTATGGAGTTATATTTACTTCTACAGTAGAGATGTTTCTATACTACGTGTTGACGTTGAAATAGTTAAATGAAAAATGCACTGTATTTAAATGTATGCAACTTTTATGCCAGCCATGTATCGGGAAGCCCAAAAATATTTACTGGGCGAAGTCGGGTCGGTTAGCTAGAGTACATAACAAGTGCAACGGGCAAATTACAGGTGTCGATGACAGACATAAATTTGCTGTCATGTTGACAGTCTGGCATAACGTCAAAAATGTTGTCGCATATATTTTCCTTCAAACTTGATCGTTAAATGTCTTGCTAGTATTTGATTTTCATTTTTAGAATATTGTCGAGTCACATTATGCTACCGTAGGATTTCATAATATGCTAATCCGTACCTATGTGTTGCGTTTCTTTATTTGTATGTAGATGGCAATATTTGAAACTAATGTCATTTTAATCAACCTTTCATCAACTTCTTGTTTGATGTCTAAAATGTTTACTGTGAAGCGCAGTAGGTGAGCGAGCCGAGAGAAAGTGCCGGCGAAGAGTTGCGTTTATCGTTCATGAACCGTAATATATAATAAAATATTGCCAAACGAATAAAAGGTAAAAGAAAATTATGAGAATGATACTCTTATGTATCTTACACTAATTTTGACCCTCTGCTTCGCTTACGACGTCGAGGTTAAAAATGGTCGTGCAATTTTGAAATAATGTCTGTGAAAATATTGGGTCATAGAATAGGAAATGGCTAAATAATTTTACACGTACTTATATTCATAGTCTTGTCCCTAAAAGGTGATTTTTAATTTAAAAAATTGTTCTCGCTTAAAAAATATTCTCTGTTTATCTATCTCGTTAGGTGTATGCAATATTGCACGTAGATCTAGTAATTGAGGTATGAAAGTGAGAAAAGCAATTAAATAAACCTTTTGAGTATGCGTAGAACTCTCAATACTTAAGTACACATTTAGGCACTTATAAACATTTAACGATATACAATGTTTTTATTAAACTATTTACAAATATTAATTTTTCGCAACGTAAAAATATATTGCCTACTGTATCTTCTACAGGCTTAAAAACGAAATGCATATTTCAAAAATTCTAATATCTAGGATAATCGCTAGAATTTTGATCTCCTAGTCGGATTTTGCCAACTTTGTATCTATTTTCGCACATTTCTAGAATTTCTTATAATATGCAATTTAAACTTATGAAAATTTTTATATTTCTCATAACGAACCCCTTCAAATGATACTCGAAAATTTAAAAAAAATTGTTTAATTCGTATCTGAGTATTTAAAAAAAAGTATAGCTAGTGCAAAATCAGTGGATTAATTGGTAAGATGTATTACTATGCCAAATTTTAATTTTCTGTTTCTTATAGATACGGAGAAAATCGACAGTGACAGATTGACGATTGATTTTAGGCGCGGTTGTGATCTTATAAAGGTTCCTTTTTTTGAGGTACGGAAAGACGTTAAAAATTAACTTTCGCATTGGTGATATTATGAATATTAGAAAAGATTATAATAATTAATAACTATTTGAATAGTCTTCTAAAAAATAAAAATATTTTTAACCTGAATTTATATACAAATGGTTTATCTGCAAGTAATATATAAAAAACCCTATATGGAAAAGAAATATCCACGATATGTTATTCGATTTATAAAAGTTCATAAACTTCATGTTACAACTAATGTGAAGAAGTGATGGACTTCTACCGGTGTGTCAGTTGAAGCCGGGTTATGTTCACTCAGATGTAAAACTTGAAATTCAGTGGTCAGCATTGTTTCTGTAATGGTCATATTGTAAATAACACATGCATGCCTATAACAATAAATACACATTGTGTATTGATAAAATTATCTCTAATAATACGCCCATGTTTATTCGTCTTTATGATTTCGTTATCTAAATAGAATCTGTTTTCTCTGAGGCACTCGGCTAATAACAGCCGTAATTTCGTTTGATTTACCATCGGGATTAACAATATTCTACGTGTATTCAAAATGACGTAACGTTATATTTTCGCTTGTTTTCTATTTCATCCACGTGAACGAATTAACTCTCGGTACATTACGGAGGAACGAGCGGCGAGTGACATCGGCTCAATTTGAAGGATTAATAACACACCTGCTAACGATCGGTCGTTTCTACTTGGGGCCATTCGTTACGCGCCACTATTGTCGGCGTCCGGTGGCGAAGCGAATCGTGATGGATCGATACGTCGTGACCGAGCGCGCGTTGTCCGCGGGCCGCGCTACGAGTAACGTGCCGCCACTCGTCACGGCTGTCGGAAGTTTCGACTTGCCGCTGCTTGGTTTCTTCTGCTTCTTCCGTCTTTGCCCGTCTTTGATCGAGGAACTGATATTCTACAATAAGCGCTACACTTGATGAGCGTTGTGCCTCTCATTTGGTGTCGAGAGTTGAGGGTTTCGTAGCGAAACAAACTATCTATCGTCACGTTCGTCCGTCCGTCCGTCCGTCCCCTTGCCTCTTAGTTTTTATAATTTTACTTCTTTTTCATAAAATTTTGCTAGTAAACTCGAAATAGAAATCTCATTTATTATATAGCAAAATTTGTTTCTCAGTACATACATGTGAATTAAGGGTGAAATTTCTTCCGTGCCCTCTCATGTGGGAAGGGTTTTCAAAATAAAACGTTTAAAACGGAGGTTCCATTTTCATTTCTCATTTTAACACCTCACTCAACTTTTTCAAATGTAATTTTTAAAAACTGAAAAAATCTTGACACTTCTTTCTTATCAAATGATTAGAAATTAGATTTAAAATTATTTCAGCTAACTTGCATCAACTATTTTGAAACATATAGACGACTATGAATTATTAGTATTCCTATACCCACTTTACCGATATGCACTAGCATCTTTTTGATCATTATTGCCATGACTATATTTACAAGATATTACGATAGTAACATATATCTAAAGGAGCCCTATACTTTGATGGCTTTGCATGCAAAAACATATACATAAGTGACCCTTAAATGTTTGTCTGTTATTGGAGTCGTTGTAAACCTCTTTTTTAAACTTAAAAAAAGATAGCGATAAAATAATGATTTCAAAATTATAATTGTTAACTTGAAACTTAAATGTCTCGGTATATATGACCGCGAATAATATAAAAATAAATACATGTGTACTTTATCAACAACCCAACGGACTTGTATATCCTAGTGCCGAGTCAAATGAAAATATGGCGTGGTAGTCGCAAGTATTATATAAAAATTCAAATTGTTGACTTTAGCTCTTTTCAGGAGGAATGTTATTTCCCTCTAAGAAAATGGTATTTTATAACGAAAGTCAGTCCAGATTGACTACGTATAAACTGGATGGGTGCCGAAGTCGCGCAGTGCCGTGCGACGGTGTGTTACGTCTACGAGCAAAATTTCCCTTTGGTTATCTGCAGGTTGGCGTTTATCGAGTCGTTTGGGTGGCGGCGCTCCTTTGTCGAACGGCGCGGGCGCGCGCTTCAAAGGCATACAAAAAGTCGCACTGCTATCGCTTTACTCGCGGGCGGACTGCGGGATATGGCGGGAATCTGTCAGGACAAATTAGGCATTGCCGTATTAGTTTTTAAAAAGAATTACATTCGATCTGGACCTCTTATAATTGGGGTGTAATGTTTTGTTTCAAATTTTAGTGTCGTATAGAGAACAAAATAGTGTGTAAAGAAAACCACTACACTTGTATAAAAGTGTCATCGCATTTCTTAAAAAAAAATTTGCCGCGTTATGGTCAGAGCCTATAGATGACACGGCTGACAGTTGTGATTTTTGTCGAAATATGAGATAGATGTTATTGAATATATTTGGCGTTAATTTTATAGAAATACATTATTCACAATTAAATGAAACTACGTGATGTAATATTACTTCTACTTTCTTTAAGTTCTTTACCGCGACCTAGGTTTCGTTGTATTGCAACATCTTCAGGTGGGCTATTAGCAAAGATTCTTTGCTAGAAAGAAATTTTTCCTTTATAAAATTACTAAAATATATTAATAATAAGAGCTTTAAACTTTGTTTCTTTTGTTTTCACATGTGAGTACATTTTTAGTTTATAAGATAATGTAATTAGTTAATTGTTGTAAAAATTTATATAAATACAATTCTTGTTTTCACGGAGAAACGCAATTACGTCTTTGTTTCCATATTCCCATCAAGTATCAAGTAAAAAGTATCAAAAACATTATAAACGTGGGTTTTTTCTGCTTTGCAGCTCACTTCCGAAATTAGCATTTCCTTTTAAGTGGGCACTTAGTTTAATCATTGGTACAGGGAATATGTATTATAGACAATATGTGTTCTTGGTTTAAAATTTTAACTTTAGTTTATTTTTATGTTTGTAATGGAATATGTGACATTATTTATCGTTTAAAAATAAATTGAAATGTTCATAGCCTAAAGTAGATATAACCAACTTCAAAAGACCAAAATTATCTGCAGTTTCTATCTATCTCAATTGTAAGTATTCACTTATGAAAGTAAATTTTATTTCAATATTATCTGCTTATCGTTTTCTTCGTTAGTGTTAATTCGTTCATTCGTGTTAAAAGAGCTAAATAATATATATATATATATATATATATATATATATATATATATATATATATATATATATATATATGTCATAAACCATTATCTCTGGAAATCAGTTTATTCGTTTAATTTTACTCTTAATATAACTCCCCTATTTTTTAGTCTAAATGTTTTATAATCCAAAGTAAATTTAATTGCATCCAGGCAGGCTCGCGTTGGGCGGCATTCGTGCGTGTATCTTTTATTATTTAGGTACGGCGCGCACTTAGCGCTCGAGCGACACTCGTCTTCCTTTTCAAACGATTTATATTTTTCATCGGCGATAGAAGACACCCGCCCACTGCCGCCGCCGCCGATAGTGCTTGTTATCTCTCATATCGCGTCTAAAATATTGTGCCCTTTGTGATACGACACGCGTGCCTCTCTCCATTCAAATATCTATTTAAATGGATGTTATTTGATCATATTTCGCCGTCGTTCGCTCCGCTTTCGGCTCGATTATTTGGATTTATTTATTGGGCCGACGCCTTTTCACCGTATTGTTTGTCAATGGTATAATTGTCAATTCTGGGTATTTATTGGATTCTGTGAAAGTTGCATAGGCTTAAATACGAAAATGACTTAAATAGGTTAATTTTCTGTTCACATTTATGTAACCAAGTTGTGACCTGGAAATTTAAAGCGATTTCGTTACTTCCGGAGTTCTCAAATATACTCGTGTATTCTGCTATTCAAGAAAGTTTGAGTCTGATTAAATCATACCTCACCAAATTTTCTAATAATTCCAGTTAGTTTCAATTTAAGGAAAATTTCGCTAATAGCTTTTTCGTGTGTTTATATTCAATCAAAATTTATTTTTGCCTCCATGCATTTGATAGTTTTAAAAGTTTATGCGTCATTGTCATTTTAAGGTCGATGAAATTAAATTCTCTGAATTTCAAATCACCTGTGTTCCTTTTAATATTATGTTTTTTTTGTGAAAACATTAATTTGACAAAAACGTTATAGCGTACTTTAGTGTGTTTAATTTAATCACGTCTGTGCTGCCTGTGTTGTGTGATTTATTATTATGCAGCTCCCCTACACACTTAGGTGCGTGCAAAAGTTTAAACATTTTAAGATACACAGTGCGTCTGTACAACTATAAATATTATTATTTTTCTATGTATAGATATAGTCCCTATTATAACTTCATTTTAGATTTCAAGTACAAAATTTCACTTTATACTAATGTAAATTTTTTCTTTCGTTTCAGGTATGCTTTATATGAAGCCCTATTCCAAGTAGATATACCATCACGACGTAGCGTTTCAAGGTTTGTTTTGTTTTTATTCAAACAAAATCATTTTTCCGAAGGTAGCCGTCGAGCGATATATCGGCAATCTCTTCGGGCGTGGTCCCTAACAATATTGCATAGTTTGTTGAATGAAATTCTCTCCCTGGGGCGCGGGACCCGTCTTTTCCGTCAGCCGCGTAAAAACTTTGTAACCCGCGAAGAGATTGCCCGCCGCTCTGCGCAGACATTTGCATAGTTATGCGCGCGTCGCCTCACCTCTATCGGCGGCTATTGCGATTGGCCGCCCGCGCGACCTGCGGCCTCGCGACGGATTTGTTTATTAGCAACGCGTCGCGTCGTCGGTGGCGTCTCTCACCTGCGTCCCGCTGCTGCGTCGCGCCGGGCATTCGGACAAATTGGATCGCGGCACCGGCCCGTCGCCAATAAAAGTTTGTTCTCGCGCACCCGCTCCACTCCCGCGCCACGCCCGCATCTGAATTATATAAGGCTCCGTCGGCTCGCGCGATTGCTTATTAATATTTTCTCCGTTTCCTCTCTTCCTCCGCTTTGTTCCGGGCCGGCGGGCGAAGCGCCGGTCGTTTGTAGGTCTGATGTGCGTTCTGAGAACAATTACGTCCATTGAAAAGGGTACGGTTTCTTAACGTTAGTTAGCACTTGCGGATGGGAATATTTTATTGGCGCCGGAGCGGTTCGGTGAACGTTAGCCGATTCAAACTTGTTTTACACGCGAAATTGCTTTGTTTTAACAGTTTAAGTATTTTCGCCTCTGCTTTTCGACGGTAAAATATTTGTGCGTGAACTTTATAAGATATTTGTGCGCGTACTTGAACATCGAGTTCGATAAAAGTGTGCCAAGACGTTGCTATTGTCTGGCTATTAGTTATTTTATATCTATTTGATCTAACAAAGGGTAAATCCTTTCATAACGTCAATCATTTTTCGAGATATCACTTTACGGTCACATCGAGACATTTTTTTAACCACATGGAATATGTAATATAGGAAATATGTGTTTTCGGTCTAAAATTTTAACAATAGTTTATTTTTGTAATGGAATACGTTACATTATTTATCGTTTAGAAATTAATTTAAATCTTCATAGTCTAAAATATCTACCTATTTTAGACTAATCTTTAAAGAGGAAAATTAGTTTTGAAATGTTTTTATTTACATGACGTGACACAATCGAACCTAGTCTTTGGATCGATGATCCGAATGTCTTTTATTTGTCTATCTCAATTCTAAGTATTTATATATAAAAATAAATTTTATGTGAATATTAAATATATTTTTGAAGATTTTGAGACACGTAAAAGAAATATGCAGTAAAAGGAATATTCTAAAAGCCGGTAGTGGAAATATTTAACCATAGACTTGTTTTAGTTTTCGTTTTAAAATAAATTCCCACAAATACCTTGAACGAACGAACCTCGTTTATTTATTTGCCAACAACCACTAATAGTCTAATTGATGACACTCATTGTTTATATAGAAATTTTATTTAAATAGCACTGATGTTTGCTTAATAGTATCCGTTAATGACGTCACAAGTACCATTGTGCGTTTTATAGTAGGTACAAATGTGATTTGAAATTAAATTTAATTTGTAGGCTTGTACGGAGTACTTTTATGGCACAGCGTACACACAGCGTACGTGGTGTACGCTGTGCCATAAAAGTACTCTGTGGGATATTAACAGTTTGGTGGTAATTATTTATGGTTAATTTAATAATGTTTATGCCATACATTTCGCGCTTTAATTGAGTAAAGCAGATCAGAACTGTACGTTCTAGTCTTGTAACTTAAAAACGCTTATAATTATATAAAATAATTAGTCATGTATTTGAAAGTTTATATCGTGGAAATGGCAAGCGGCCCCTAGTGTGCGAGCTACTCGTTTCATATAGCTACTCGTGCAATGACGGTTGACGTACAGTTTCCGAAGTTGCACCGATCGAGATGAACATTGGCAGACGATGTCGCCCGATCGCGGTCGGTATTGGTCGAGTGCTGTCTGGTCTCGATATAGATGGAACGTTAGACTCGTTTGCATCCGTTGTTACAATATTTTGTGATTCGACGACATTTTGTGATTCGTAAGATACTTGCAATATTGTGAAACGTGCCTTCATTTCAGCGAATGTGTTGAAAAGGTCGTTCGATTGTATCTTAATCAGAAACTATAAGTTTCTAAACAACGAAACGACGAATTCACAATAACTCTTGTGGCAGGCCATAAATTGGCATTTTTATGTATTAAAAAAATACTTCATCCTAATGCTATACTGCGTATGCCTACTTTGTAATGAAACTCCTTCGCGTATCCTGCACTGAGACAGGGTTTTCTGGTTGATAAAAATAATTCGATTTTCGTAAAGGTTTGGCTGTTTTTTTTGTTTAAATTAGTAACAAAAGTTTATGAAATTGTTCAAATTGATAATTTGGAAAAGTATATGTTTCTCTTCAATAATTGCCGGTATTAAAAATAATGTTTATTTTACGATGTATGAATTATGACGGAGATAAATTATTTTTAAAAAATACTTGAAATTATTTTTCATAAACCACCCAATATAATTTCGATAACATGATTATTTATCTCAGTTGAAGTGGACATTGCAAAAGTAACATTAGTAGAAATAGTAGAAGTCATTTTATACAGTTGAATTGTCGGTAAATTTACCAAAGTCTGACAAGTCTCCTCTAATCTTCCGTACCATAGTACAAAGTTTTTATATCTTATTATGTGTAAAATGAGCTTCTTTACTGTAATCTAGAATTATAGAAGATAAAGTAGACAGGAAGAAACATAGGTAGTTAATTCATTTAATTTTTTATTCATATCACCTTGATTTTGCGTAATAATTTGTGTATAACATCCCATTTCGTGTTAGCGCTTAACTTGCCTGTGGGCATATAACATAGGTGGCCACAGTCAGAATTTTTCTTAATACAATACAAATAAGCGAAGAGACGAAGACGAAGAGCGTTTTTTGGCCTTTAATGTCGGCGTGAATTGGTTGTTTCTAGTTTTTCAGTGTACATTGAGTTCATGTTCTCGGGTCTCACGTGCAGCGCGCAACTTGTCGATACTTTGGTCCGCACCACACGAATGCCGCTCTTTGTTTTACCAAAGGACCGTTTGCGGTACGAGTTTCGTCGTACCTTCAAATCGTTAGGCCCGTTCGAAGAACTAGTAAGATGCGTCACCTGCGTGCGAAGCGAAGGATGAGTGAAAATTTCGTTGAGCGGGGCTGTATTTATCTCTATACGCACGATTCTTTTGGTGGAAATGTAACTGGCGAACTCCAGCCAATTTGCCATGTCCACTGTTTAGAGTTTCATGTAGTTCAGTTAAATTGTACTCTTTTGCATGTTTATTTTTTCAATTGTTAACAATATTGTTAAAAGTCACGCCCTAAGTAATTTGTCATGTTAACGAAAGCTGATATATTCGGCTAAATGTCTCTACCATTCAACTCTCTAGTTTTTATTTAAAACTTTGCGGGATCAAATAATTCAGGATATGCAACCAGTTAAGCGTATAAAATAGATTTTTGAAGTAAAACTTCTTTACGCACGCTTGACTTGGGGAGTAAGCTGGTGAATGCGTGACGAGACCGTTACGAAAAGAGTGATCGGGCGAGGCGAACGGAAGTTGAGAGGGAGATATAAGTTAGTGAAAAGCTTTTGTAGCAATGTAAAGGAAGGGGAAGTGGAATACAGTTTTAAGTTTTCACTTGTGTCGGCAGTCCTCATGACTTCCTTTTTATTTTGTAATTTCATTTCGTTCTTGAACAATTTTATAAATTATTATTTTGTTCAATACATTAAATATTCTACGTTTAAAGTGAATAAAATTGTAAATTCATTTTAAAGTTCATATTTTGTGAATTTAAAGTTTTACTTCAGTCGTATGGTCTAAATCACACTCGTTTTTTTTTTAAATATTTACTTTTCAACTCAATAGATGTACTTCGTAAACTATGTATCTTATTTAAAAAACGTTTGAAAAGTCGTCGTACTGATTGGCTTGAAAGGATCAGTACGAAGATTTTTTATTCATAGCTGAAGAAAGGCTTGAAAAATCGTTTACTAAAATTTTTTTTGAGAAAATAGAGAGTGAAATTTCCTACAAGACGATAATAAAATATTTTGATATTTGATATAACGCATATCGATATAGTAATAAAATCGATGAGATATTGACGAAATTTTTTTTTATAGCACGTGTTGTCGAATAGCGTCGTAAGCGTAACTACAACTCTAGCCATTTGTTATAAGAAATAATAAGTCAAGATCACGTCGTTGTTTCATGGTACATCTGTTAAATTTTTCTTTTTCTCACTTTTGAAATGTGTTCAGCAATTATATTTACGAAAAAATATTTTTATAGCGCGTGATGTCGCATAGCATCGTAAGCGTAACTACAACTCTAGCCATTTGTTATAAGAAATAATAAGTCAAGATCACGTCGTTGTTTCATAGTACATCTGTCACATTTTTCTTTTTCACACTTATGAAAAATGTTCAGCAATTATCTTATTTTTAACATGCGTTAAGTCTACGCATACATATTACTGTATGCAAATGGATTGTGTTAAGTTTTCTTAAATACATAATTTTGTGCATCGGGCGTTCCACTATTTGATTAATTAAACTATTTTAATTTTAATTCAAATTTCTAAAATGTAACTAATTCGTAATTAATGGTAATGATAATATAACAAAAAATAACATAAATGATGTTTATGAAGTGAATTTAACTATTCAAAAGTTCCGTATAAATTATATTTCTCGTAAATACGCTTTCAATATTCGTTACGTTCAGAAATATAAAACGTCAAACCATCGGAAGATTGAACTCTTTTCGATGTGACATATAACTGGACCTTGCGTAAAAACTGGTCGCCTTAATAGAATACCAACTTTTTCGGAATATTAGTTCCTGTGAATTATTACTTGTAATTGCAAAAGCAGGAATAATTGGGAATCGTTTTCTTTTAAAGGTCAGACTTTAAAATAGCACAGTAATAATTCAAATTATTATGACCATTTATATGACCGTTCTTGTTTCATTACTTCCTTTGTATTTAAATTTCTAATGAGAAAAACAATGCAATTAACCATATAACTTATGTGTTGGTAAATCACTTACAGACGGAGAATTCAAAAACTTTTAAAAATAAAAAATTATTGATTTCATAATTATTATCACAAATTATTTTATCGTACTTGTGATATATTTTTGATAATAAATACGATCGAGTATATATCGGTATTTGTTAAAGGACAATCTTCATTCTTAGGTGCCTAAAACAACTGAATTTAAAATGCTTTGTGTCAAAATGTTTACTGCAATGTTGTTATAAATGTCGTTAATAATATTATTGTTATTGCTATCTAATTGCTATGGTATTTCAGTAATATTTTTACCAAACTGTGGAAATTATCTTGCTTTGCTGTTACAAACTTGATTTAAAAATACAACAAATTCTGATTCATGTGGTAAAGTCCTCATATTTTGAATCAAAGACATACAGATGAAACGTAGCAAATTCTTCCATCTTGTAACGCAATTGTAAAGTAATGTTGCACGTGACCAAGTAGAACAATCGGTAAAGTATGTCGAAAATCACCACACTAAACTATAATTTTATGCCCAAATGGTTTATTAGCTTCATCCATACGCAAATCTCTAATAAATCTATCTATAACTTTCAATACTTGAACGGGACGCATAGTAACTTCATCAATAAGAATCGACGAAGATGAATTAATGCTTTGACCATAGTTACTATTTGCTGTAATATTGGCCACCGAAGTTTCCAAAATTGGAATGCACAATCTAAACATATTAAAGAGAGTCGATATAAAGGCAATTGCAATGTAACGAATATTACATGAATTTAATTTATGAATATTTGCAGTTCGCATGAATGTTTTATAACAACCTGCATGACCCGTCGAGCAAAATACATTTGAACCAGTGTCACGATACTGAACATCATGAATAATGTGACCAAATATAAGTATGCTATTGTAAGTTATTTTTTAGGGAAGATCATTAAACTGTAACTCTTCTCGGATTGGATCGAAAGTATTTGCTTCAACAAATTCTGGCATTAACGTTAGAAGTTCTAACATCTTCAAATGATTTATACCCATAGACATGGAATAATAGCATGCGTAAATGAAAAAGCTCTTCTACGTCGTTTGGAGATATCTTCATACATTCGGTAATGATTTTATCAGTGCCACGTTTTCTCTTCCATTTTCTTTTCACTGCCTGTCCAACATAGTGTAGAGGAATTTCAGTATAGTAATATACATTCGCCGATGGATCGCTTTCATTTAATGCAAAGAATAATAATAATTTGGTTTATTCGACATTTTCAATTGCCTCCCGTTCTTGTCCTACTGTTGTAAACTTTCTGGCTACGTGGTAAATTAATATCGAGCCTAATGATAGTATGCGGCTAAGACTGCATTGAAAATCCATAAATACGTCATACCACTTTAGTTCTGTTAAATCTGAACTTCTTGATTCACCTCTGTTTGTTCTTTTACTACATACTTCTATAGTTGCACTGTCATAGCCTTTATACCACGTACTTATAAATGTATTTAACACTTTTAAACTGTAGTGCAAACTTACATTCTAATGGAAGTCAAATTTAGCAAGTAAACATGGATTGTACGGTACAACATAATGATTGTCGAGTGATTTTCCTCGAACATCAACGCTAATACCGTTATCACGCTGTCTGTTAATGGATATCCTTTAACTGACTCTCGTCTGACTTCATCAAACATTTTCGGAAAATGTTTTATGCATTTACCTCATATCTCATACAACCAGAATTTTGATTAGTTGCGCCACATAGTCCATACGTAATACGTTTGCAACATATTCATGTAATTTAGTGTGCAATCACTGTAATATTAGTTTTGACTTGCATCACTGTAACGTCGAAGGTCTAAATTTCAATTAACTGTGATCAGCGTATACCTAAATTTATCTATTTGCATTTTCAGCTCTTACACGATAATCTTTCATTTCAGTAAAAGAATACACAAAACTAAAGAATACACGTTCCAATTTTATAGAAATTAAATTGTTATTGTACCGTTGATTTTGATTGTTCACGCAATCTGATTTGATTGTTCACGCAATCTGATTTGATTGTTCACGCAATCTGATTTTGACTGTTCACGCAATCTGTATTAACAGCAGTGTCAATGTCATACAAATATTTCATTTTTGCACATAACTGAGTGAACGGCCACGCGTAGAAGTCATTGGCCCTGCTCTACGATAAAGCATATTATCGTGTATCTTAAATTGATACACTCCGCGTAAATCGGTTGTTTAAATTGTAGTCTTAGAATTGACTATAGCCATTGATGAATTGTAGTTAAGAATATTATCGAAATAATATTTCTATTTCTCTACTATGGTTTGATTATTTGAAGTGAGTCCCTGATTTATTATGAGGCATTATAAAAATAATTTTGCGTTAATGGTTGCAAATGAATTTTTCCTTTTTTATAGTGTGAATGCCGTTGTATCACGTAAAGCGACGTCATATGCGAAATGTTTTGCATTACAAAATCTGCACTGTAAATTTATTATACCACAATAAAAATTTTCAAATTTCAATAAAATTACTTTCAGTGCACGTTTGAATACATCTCTCATAACAATAATAGACTTGTCATTATCAATATATACTTTTCAATCCGACCCGTTAGCGTTCTTCTTCGGGACATAACACAAATCTATTTTCCGTTTACTTTTAAACAAAAATGAGCGAAATCGTCACTGTAATTCCAAATTAATAAATTTAAAATCTTAAATTTACTTTAAATTTAGTGTTAATCGTAAAGGCTATTGTTTACAACAAACATTCCCAAATAAAAACACTGCAATTGAACGCGAATTGTATTGAAGTTATACTTCTTTAGGCGCGTTATGAAAAAATGATGAGAGTGAAATTTTAAGATTTGTCACACAAAAGTTACAGTATGAAGTTGCAGCGGTTGCAGTCTCGAAACAAAACCTACCAACAAAATAGAAATAGAACCTCTATTAGTCGCGAAGTTGGCATCATCGTCGCCTCTGTTCACTGTTTAATGATACCAAAGAAGTATAACTTCTCACGTGCGTACACGCACCCTTTTTTTTGTAATAACATAGCATAGCAATGAACGATGCCAATAAGCAAACAACGTCAGAAACGACGTTATATATTTTTATGATAATTCTTAATTCTTACCCTGACGCTATGAGGAATAGTGAGAAAGGCCTATAAAATTCCTTAGAAGTAAACAATTCAACTATAAAATAATTTAATATGAAGATAAATGATAATTCCATTTGAAAGAAATCGAAACATCGCTATGTATTTGTTTCCATAACTTTTTTTTGTAATATTGTGCCATGCAGGAAGACAAGGGAATCTAAGCTCATACAGCTATGAACGTGATCAATTGGTTAAAGCCTTTTGTATGAAGAAACCATGTGTATATGTTCACTTTATTTTACCTGCCTTAACGACAACATACACACATGATTTATATTTGTGCTCATTTGTGAATGAAACTTATATCGAGTTTCATTCTCTTCCTTTTATAATAATTACCAAAAAAGATACGACAGTTTTCGATGTTCATTTATTAATATAATAGATTATATTTTACGTATTTTGAGGCTAGAAAATGTCAGTGAATAATCAGTTGTATTACATTATTTTTTAAATAATCGTAAGAACTGACGTACCATAGTGTGTGGCATTAAGTGGGATGGCATGAATGTACAGTTGGCAGCAGAGTGTCGCTGCGGTTGTAGCTCGTTTTAGAAGTGGCCGATGACTAACGGAGGCGGAAGGAGGCGGAGTCCGAATTGTCGGTGCGTCTAATCTCACGCCGCGGAATTCGGGTTAGGTACACCTTCCATCAGTGAGACGAAGTATATATTCAGTCTGCTTGCATCGTTTTAGTGGTAGACTGGAGAAGACGTGTTGCATTAATGATGGCAGCGCGTGTTGTGCATTGTAATTTCGGAAACGTTATCTAAACTTTATCAAAGCGTGAAATATAGGGTATAGTAGGATGGCTTTTAATTAAAATTTCCAGGCTCGGTATTTCTCATTAAATTATATATAAAATTCAATTGTTTACAACCTAAATATATATTATTTACAGGCATAAAACAAACTTATAATAAAAGTGTGTAATTCGATATAGAGCTATCAAAAATTGATTTTTTAATTTTCCCTGTTGACCTCCCATTATTTTACATGTTTTTATGATCAGTAAAACTTGTATGAATAAAAATTTATGCTTTAAAGGGCGAAATCTTTCTGTTGCGTGAACCAAAGAACTTGAAAAAGTTTAAACTTTTTACAGCAATGTTAAGGCTTATAAGGCCTTATTAGTATAGGATATTAATTTCAACTTGATATCTCAAACCTTTTCTGAGAAACTGGACTTTGACAAAAAGATGGACGGATGGACAGATGGACGGACGGACAGATAGTCGGACGGAACCAAGTGATCGCATAAGGGTTTCATTTTGAAGAGGGAACCCAAAAATCATGAAGATTACTATCCAAATCTACTGCTACTTAATTGATAGCGACATCTGTGTCATAAATGTGTAGATTGAGAATATTTACCTGAATGGCGGTATTTATATTCATATTTTTTTTAAATTTAGTAACGCGTTTGTATATTAGAACTGTATCATTACTAACTATCAAACATTACGATATCCCCATGCGAACTAAGTTGCACGCTAAAGCCATTCTTGTGTGATTTTAAGGAATATTATGTACTTCCATATCATAACCCAAATATTATTATACATATATTTTAAATATTCTATATACATCAAAACCTGGGTTCGCTTCATGCAAAGTTGATTTGTATGAAAATCATAAACATGCACATAGGGAGAAAACTTGAAGATCTGAAAATGGCAACACAATTGTTTGATTTTATGATCTCGATAATTATTTCAGTCACAGAGCGTTCTGTGTACTACTATCAAAAATAGTAAAGAAATATGTTGCTTTTTAAAAGGACATTTATTTCCCAAATATATTTAATACATTTAGCATAGCCACGTTTCGTCGACATTGTTTCTGCGGATCGGGTAAAACCTTATCTAGGTTTTACCCGACCTAAACATTACTTTGTTTTTAAACACTTTTTTGTTAAAATTATGAGCTGTAACGATAATAGTCAATGCATCTATTAAATAAATCTGTTACAGCATCAGGGTTTACCATTGTATAGCGACTCGTTATTTTAGTAACAATCTGCGAGTAAAAAATTATACCGATGATTTATTGTACTGTTTGCATTGAAGCAGGTTTGTAAAGTTTGCAACTATGCCTCTGCGAAAATTGCTCGCGTCCCATCGCCTTGGGTAGTCGATAAAAAGTTTATCTCGCGCCGCGGGGCTCGCGGACGACGGCGGCGCCCTCGAACTCGACTCTAGCAACTTGCTCAATTTCATTAGGCAGGCGGAACCGGAGCGGCGGACGAAGGCGCATAATTGCTCGTCTCCGAGTCCGGTTGGCTCGTCTTCTTTGAGTGGACGAGGCGTGCCTGCCGGCCGGCACCAATAGAACAAACTGTTAATGGGAATATGCGCTATGGTGATTTGAAAATGTAAACTAGGACTAAATACTGAAATAAATGAAGTTGTTTAATTAGTGAGTTACATTATGGGGGTACGAGAGTGCTAATGATATGGGGGTACGAGAACTGTTTTGTATTTCTAGATAATTTATGCCTTTTTCAACACCCCATGTATTGGAAAAGGCATAAATTATCTACTCTCTGACTGTGATTAATGCTGTTAAAAAAACGTTAAGACAACCTTAATCACTATTTAATGATTTTGCATATAACTGAAGCAGAACATTTCATGGCGCGGTGGGTTCTTTGAAAGAATTGTCAGTTTGGACTGGTAATTCTGGAGATTTGAAAATTTCGGACGTCTTTGTTTTCGCGCGAAAACGAAATCATGTGAACTTGAAATCAAAGGTAATAACATCTTTATTACCACACTAGCTGTACCCGCGACTTGGTTCGCTTGGAGAAGGGGAATTGGTTAATGAATTAATTTTTTGTACTTTTTTCTATTTCTTTTGTACTTTTTTATATTTGTGTCCTTACATTTTTATGTATTTCGTGGAAATTAAATAGACTGGTTTTCTGGAATTATCTTTCCGCTCAACCCGTTTTGCATGAGAAAAACATTGGCTTCCAAATTCCAAATATTCTACAAGTTTGCTTGTGGGAATTATTTATTGCAAAAGCAAATGATACGTTCACCGAGGAATCGACCGCTTGAAAGTTACATCGGTTGGAATATGCGACGGCCGAAGGTGTGCGGCTCATACGACAAGTGGATTAAACGGGTGAAAGGTGGCTGAAGGCACGGTAATGGAAGGCAGATAAGCGGATGGTCAAATTTTGATGACGTAATTGGAGGGTAATTACAGTGTACACTACAGAGAGAGCTATTTTGAGATACTTTACTTTCGCTCTCAAAACTACCCCTAAGTTTAGAATAATGATTTTATCACACACAGAAAATTAAAATTAGCAATTTTTAACTATCAGTGATTCAGTAGGAAAACAATTATGTCGGTTTAATGTAAACGTATCATATTCTGTATTAGATTTCCCGGTTTTGCAATGCAAGATATGGGTACTCGCTTTATTATTTATTGGAAGAGGGACAACATTTTGCTAAACTACAACAATAACTGTGCAATCTTAGATTACAAATACGTTTACCGTTTATCGTTTTACACGGTAACAAATTTCAGTGAACGCATACAATACGTTACGTCGAAACAATAGCAGTGCTATCCCTCCGGACAGTGTACACATTAATAAAGAATAAATAAATCTGGGTGCGCATATATATCCTTCGATTTTTACTACTAGACTACTTCCATAATTTTCGGACAAGGTTTTAAAAAATAATATTGTTTTAATAAAATTGGATAATATTGCATAGGATCGCGCCTCTCTAATTATGTGTACTTGTTTTTAAATTTCAATAAATGTTATCAATCGAATGCCCGCTGAGCGCTTGCAGAGGAACACCGAACATAGATATGTGACAGCGAAGTTCTCATGAATTGAAATGCCGTACGATGTTTTCTGTGTCGTCAATGGTTATATTACTTGTAAATTTACTCATCCCTTCTATTATTTTCTTGCCAAAGCGGAAGTTTTCATTAAATCAAATACCGTACGATATTTTCTATATCGTCAATAGCTATATCCCTTCTAAATTATTCACCTTTATAATCCTTTCGTAGTAAAGCGAAGTACTACTCGTGAAATGAAAATACCGTAAGATGTTTTCTGTATCGTCGTCAAAATGTGTTGATATAGTTTGAATATTTCTCCCAAATATGGTTTGTAATAGCACGTTGTTCATTGAAACGATTGATATTCCAAAAGTGTGCCACTGAACTCGACGTAACATACATTTGAAACAGCGAAACCAGGCAGATTGGTCGTGTTATTGTAAAAAAAATATTTTCCGGATTTAAATTAAAACATTATTTTAATTCTCTTGATGTGTAATACAGTTAATAATGTTAATTTATCATCAATTTGTTTATTTAAATGTACGTTTTTAAATTAAATTTTCACCTAATGAAATATAGGCTTGTTTGTGAATTAAGACTGATGTCATGTTAAATTTTGAATAAAAATATTAAATATCGCCACAATCCTTTTTTGTATGTTTTGGAATCTTTATTTTTTTTTAAATTTCTTTTCACTGTCCTGTAATACCGTATTACTTTTAAACCTTTATCCCAATGGGGTAAATATTTTCAGAGTATGTTTCTCTTTGAACGTTAGTGGTCTTCTTGTCCTGCTCGTTAGCGAAATATATTTGGAACAACCGAACGGTGCATAGTAAAACGTAAGATATTCGTAATCATATCCAGGTCATGATAGTCTACGGTCACAGGCCCGGGGCCGTCGACTCGGTCGCCGAGTGGTCGGTCGATCGCGCATGATTACCGGGCGACTTGTTTTTGTTGGCTGCGGTGTAACGGTAGTGCTGTCTCCGAGCTGAGCGTGTACGTCCGACGCGGCGTGGCGCTGCCGGACCGTCTCTTGTACCGTTATTAGCGCGCGCGCGCTATAGAGCAGCAGTGGCGTCCCGGCGAACGCTCGCGTGAGCGGAACACCGGCAGCCGACGGTTGCGGTAGCTCCGTCGGGCTGCGTTTAATTGCGTGATTATCGAGTGATTTAGATAAGGCGGTGGGAACGGGCCGCATACCCATTGCGCGAGAGCCCACCTGGCGCCGACCGCTGCGGGAACGCGCGCTAAGGATGCACGGGCAGTCGCAGTAACCGCGATATTATACTTATGTGAAATTATTTGATTCGTTTGTTTTTCAAAAGTGCACGCTTTTGGTGTGCAAACTTTGTAGTTATATTAGAAGCTTAATTTTTAATCGTCGGTGAGCATGTTTCCTTTAAAAAAATACATTAACCCGAAGTTGATTATGCTATTGTCACATGATAATATATATCATTATTAGGAATTTATCTAACCTGATACGAGACATTTTTTTGTGATGTAAATATATGTTATATAAATAAAATATATAATTTGTTTTTATAAATGTATACTTTCTATGCATTAACGACACGTAAGAACTAGTAAGGTGTCAAGGCGTTATAAATAAACCTTGAAACATTTTAAAGCGTAAAGTGGAAAGAAGCTCCCTTGATCGAAAAATGGAATACAATGACTCACAGGTTATTGCAAAGCAATAATATTCTTAAGGATGTGACTTACGTGTAATTACAACATTTACACGGTCCGTCATTCCGCTTATTTCGCTCGAGTCGTGCGACGCTCGAAGAGTTGACCGCTTACAGAGAATGACGAGAAAAAAAGACTAATTGTCCCACTTAGCGCTGCTACGTGGCCGTCGGAGCACCGTTAGCTCCATTAACTTCTCGCCTTGGCGTCTGAATGCGTAAGCGTTTTGCGCATGGAAACGGACATTTGCATAACGACTCGGTAAGCTAAACCGGCGGTTAGCTTGTTGTTAATTTATTTTCGCACTCACCCTTGACCCCCAGAGGCTTTACGCGATGTGGATTTTGATTTCGTCTCGCTCCGTCGTTGAAAGTTAATTAATTGTGCCTATTTAAATACATACTTAAACGGCCTATGTGCTTCTTAATGTTTTGCTAGTGAAATTAAGCTATTTTTCCTAATGAAAGTACGTCACGCATTATGTCAAGTTTCTTCATATCCATGTAATTTAACTTAAAACGCTTTGTTTTTCCTAATACTTAGCAAATCTTTTTTTGTTTATATTGCTTTATCGCTAACGTTTCATTAATTTTTGACGTTCCTGTAGCTCCCATTAAAATTTTAATGATTACGGGACTCGGCGTTGTGATACTCAATATCTACATATGTGTGTATATTATACCAGCGTGCCGACTTTAGTGCAGACATAAATAGTATTTGAATTATTTCTGTTTACATACCACATTATGTGATGTAAAAAAATACCCCAGGTTCCAGAATGAACAGATTGATTAATTTTGTACGTTTCAAGACCGCGTACCAACTGGTCACGTGAAAAATATTGTATGCCGCTCAAATCTACCCCAGTATCGCTGTTTGGCCCTGTGCTTTGTCGGTGGTCATCGAGAGTAGTTGTTTTACAGGAAATTTTAATCGTTTCAATTTGAATCGTAAGTTAGTGAAATAATCATCATATCGTTATTATCACTTCAGGCAGCAGCGCGGATGTCCACTTACTCAAAAGCAGTTTGTAAAATCTAAACTATTCACCCAAAGTGTGCGATGTTAAACAATTTATATATAAATTAAATGCATAAAACGAAGAATCTATTGAATTTCATAAATATTTAATATTTCCTACGTGTAAACGATTCTTTTTAATTAAAGCGTTTCATTACGCCTCTTTTAAGTTTTTTCTTTTTCGATAGTGTGAGTTAACTTTAGTAGATACTGTCCCTTATTTTCTGTAGAAATATCTTAGTAGTAATTTTGCTACACATTTTTTTCCCGTATTTTTTTACGCAGCCTAAGTATGGCTTCTTAAATATAGCTACTATTTTTTATTAAATCAAGAGCTAGTAACCTCCAGTAGTAAGAAATAACGTGACACGTGATGATCTTGTAGACCAAAAATGTTTACTTTTATCGTCAGGATGCATGATAATCGACAACGTCACATAGTCAAACAAGAACCGGGTTTTCAAGTGCAATATTTGCAAAACAAAATATTAAGAACTCATTACAGTGTGTGATATTTCTAACAGTATGTAATTTATTTTTGTGTATTTTATTTGTTAAAATATGTAACCGTTTTGAGGTTATTAAATGTTATATGAAGATAGTCGTAATAAAGAAATCACTTAAATATAAATTAATTCGTCAGCAGATTTAGTTTTGTATAGAACGGAATTCAAAAGGGATATTTAGTTTTGTTAACAGAATAGTTAGTCTATTTTAGTTTATCAAATTACGGAAAAAATTTCAAATTTACGGAAAGTTTTAAAATACTATTTTCATCTCGCGAAAGGTCAGATTTTCGTCTTCTGTTTACATTAAGGCAAATTTGTAACTTAAAGTAATTTGTATTAATAAAATAGACATATTAGAAGCAAAAATATTTACAAGTGATTTCTATACTGCCAAGAGTTTAATTTTGACGAAATGTTGTTGTCCCAAAAACGAACAGGTAATTTTTACGGGAACAGAATCGCGATATCTTAAATTATTCAGTTCAATGGACAAGGGAAAGGTAAAGGCAAGTAATACTACATAAATTAATAAACTTTTGCGTTTGACCTGTAAAATTGGTGTCGATGACACATTTCAAATTGAATTCAATCAGCCTGAAACAACATATTCCCTTATTTCTACTGGATCGGCAGTACCTTGGCGATTTACAATGAAAAGTGGTATTAAGCAGGAAGGGCTTTTTTGATGGAATAGAAGAAGATATTCAACCATTCATACAATTCAATGATTACATACAAATCAAATATACACATACATGAAATATCTGAATTTGCTCACTCAGAAAAACAAATCTAAACAATCAGATATCCTGGTTAAAATCCACTTATTATTCTATAGAAAAGATCAAATTAAAAGTAAACTTAGCGATTCATTGACAGGTAACAAATCAACACAAATTTGTTTATGGGGACTTACTTCAAAACATTTTATTAAAATATATTAAATGCTCAAATGACCCAGGAACGATTCTAATTCGGATAATAAATGTTTGTAAATCTTCCTATATATTTTTTATACTCTTCCTTTCCAAAACTGGCAAACAAACAGCAAGAGATAGTTTTGAAAATAAAAAATAATTCGGATGAAATTATAAAAATATATTTAACTATAGACAATTGCAAAATTCAGGTCGAGTAATGATGGTAACACTGATAGATAGCTTCTTTGAAAAATACCGACGGAATTTAAAAAATACTGAGATGAAACCATATACCAGAATACAAAGACTTAACGGGGACACAAAGACCCAACTTTTCTTTATACTATGTAGTGATCAAAAACATTTGTTTTGTTTGGATTTATAAATATATGTAATAAAGATATATTTTTAAAAAAAGGTTTTATTTATTCTACATTATGAGAAAGTGAAATAAGCGAGTGAAAAAAATCCTTAGTTTTCCAAGAGAAAATTATTTTAGTTTCCGAAGAATTAAAGAGAAAGTGCGAATATTCAGATTGTTTTAATTATTTTGCACTTGCTGAGTATTTATTGTAGTTTGTCTGAAAGTAACAATATTTTAAATTTCGTGATGAAAATTAATCGCTACCGTCTCGCATCAATCGCCAGTTCATCTCGTCACCGATCGATGTCAGCGTTTAATTTGATAATCATTGCATTTTTTCCCTCTATAATTTGTTTATATTTTGCTTTTTTCACCAGTTTGTTTATTCGCGTTTTTCGAACTAGTAATTAAAAATAATATTGGTTCTTTTTTCAATTTTATTAAAAAGAGGTTGAATATTTATTTTGAAATAGAACCTCATACGGAGTGGTGTGAATCCATTTGTAGTAAATTTCTTAACATAATTGAGAATTCAGGCTCGAGAAGTTAGCCACTATAGAGTATGTTCGCTTTACACCTTTTCCATTGTGTACATTCTAAATTAAACTACCGATGCTAAAAGTAGAGTATGAGTGACACAAATTGTGTATTTCCATCACATTTTTAGTTTGTGGCTCGAGTAATGTAACGCCTTGTCGATTTATTTAATTTTTTGTTCAAAAATTTTAATTTTTTCTTAAATGTGATTTTTAAAAAAATTTACTAAAATTAAACTAGTGTTTGTGGTTCACTGAGCACTTTCATCTAAACTTGCGTTTGAGTTATAGTCTTATTTTGTAGAAATTGGAGAAAAAATATTTTATTGGTAAATGTTTGATGTAAACGAAACATTATAGGTACAAATAAAATGTTAATTCGAACATGAAATGAATATCTCTTTGCATCCAACCGGAGACCCTTTTTACCCTTTTAATGTTCCATGGTCAAATTGCAAAATGCAACACTTATATGGTATGATTACGCTGCTGTTCGTTCGTCCCAAATTTTATAGGAAATTTTTTTTGTTTGACGTGGACAATTTTAATTTAGCCAGGAGACAGTATACGGTGGCCCAATTATAGACGTGAAGAAAAAAGTTTGTGGAGTGGAAGGAAAATTAATTGAGGCACATTTGCGCAGCAATACGTATGTTTTTTTATTAATTTGTTTGAAATTGTTTTGGGAAAACGCTTAAAAATTGCTGTCCCTCACATTTATCACCAAAAGGCATCGATTAGAAAATTCTAAAAAATGCATGAACGGAGAACTAGGTATAGATTGAATGAAAATTATCGATATTAAAAATTTCTAGCGCGATTAATTTTTACAAACAATTTAATTGTTTATTTCCTTGTGCCTAATGAACCATGTTTTAGAAAAAACTTTTCCTACAAAAAATATTTTGCACGACTTAAGGTGTGTACGTCTTTGGTTCTTAAAATGTTTTTCAGAATTGTTTTCAATTAGTACGCACTCCCACTATTTGCAACGCTTCGGTCGTCTTCGTATGCTGATTTTTAAATTTGCTGGCATCCAAAGTCGATAGGCTGCGCTTTACATAGGTAGAGTACATGGCTCTCGAATATGTGCAGCGCTAATAACTCTAATTGTGCAATTATAGCTTGTACTTGAGTTATTTTTTGATCCTGTACAGATCTTTAGTTTAGTGAAATTTGTATTATAAAAAGACTTTCGAAACGATACGTTTATACCCTACACACCAATTAATATACTTCTATTAGCCTTTATTTGACGTAGCCATTTTGGGCAGGTTTATCATCTTATACTCTTTGGCCTTTTTGTTTGAAAACCCGAAGAAATATTAATTTGTTATTATATGGTGTGTAGTTTAATTGGTTTAATTGATAATAACTAGCGAAAGCGCGCGGCAGGGTATACCGAAAGATGCGAAATAAAATAAATTGAAAACTAAAGTGACTGCTATTTGTAATCTGCTTTTTGTCGCGGTATTTTTTTATAGTCGATATAAAACGTAAAATTTTAGCTGTTTGTTGGAAATCATGTTTCTATGTTCAATCGCGTGGAGCTCTCACAATTGTGTTCTTTGTACTTATTTAAACTCTTCAAGTCTTACCTTAATCTCACTGTGTATCAGTCGTTTTCTTATTATTCTCATCAACGGCTAATGATAATATGGCAAAAATAGAAATCTCGAGAAAACTTCACATTTGCCGAACATTGCGAATATAATTTTACGATAGATATCTTTCGTGTAAATTAAATTTTTTTTTCTTACTTGTCTCATTAATAACGCAATTTTTTGACCTCTTTCGAAAAGTACAACCGTTTACTAAACCAATGTTTTTTTCATTAATATTCTTGCAGTTCTTTTTTATTTACAATTAAGTATACTTCCTCATATTTCGTAATGATCTTTTTCGTTTTGGTTTTCAAATTTTGTTCTTTTACTAATTATATTACTTCGGCTTCATCGTACGTTTAGCATTATGTTTCTTTATTGGCTTCTGTAGAAGATATGTGACAATTAACTCATCGGAAGTTAATCTCTGCGACACCGATTATCTGCAATACATTTTTGTTATAATACTGTATATCAAGATATTGTTATTAAGACGAAACAGATTTGATCATTTATTGGAAGATTACAAGTTTGAAGACAGTTTGCTACAAGCTATACCATCATCCTGAGGCATGATTTACAAATTGGCATTCGCTGCAGCGCGGTTTCTTCTTTAATGGTATAAAGATGATGCGTTAAACGTCAAGCGGTTAAATATTTATACAGAGATGAGTTAAGGATAATATATTCGAAGAAATCTTATTGTAACCGACCAGCGTACTGTTTTATTTATGCTAGCGTAAATGCAGGTCTATTCGCAAAATCGTCATGGTTGGTGATTTTCTGGTTTTATAAACGTGATTTGTTACTTAAAATAAAAAGCGGTGAGTCTTGATACACACAAAATGACCTGAATATATCTCTTCGTGCTTCGAGCAAACAAAAATAAAGCTGCGAAACGTGTGCAACTCGCACCTCTTGAGTCATTAAGTCCAGAAAACATGTGTAACAATAATCACTTCGCCGCAGCTGCCGCGCCGTTGCTAATGAAATACTTTGTGCATTGTTACGTCGCCAACTATCTCTGGCGGGTACATATATTATTATTTGATTTTGATAAATATTTCATGTTATATTTTCAAGGCCGTATCCGCCGGTGCGATGAAGGCGTGGTCCTGTGCCATTTTTTCAATAACATTTTTTTGATAAATTATCATCTCGTATCGTTTCCTGAGAACGCTTAAAAAATTATATATATTTATATAATATAATATTAGTACGGTTGCCAATAATTGTTATATTAGTTTTGGAAGACAGATTTGAGATTTGAGAATTACTAGAATTGAATATGCAGAGCAAAAATATTTAGTATCAACACTTGTGAAACGTAAATCGAATACTGAGCAACGTGAAAAATTTTTGCGCGCGTGCCTTAAATTTGGTTATCGTCGAGAAGGCTGTAACGGGTAGAACTGGCCGCTCGAAGACGGAGTATCGACTCAATTATTAATGCTAACTAAACTACAGGTATGCGGTCGCCCCCTGCGTGCAATCCTATGTCCTTTGTGTTCTGTCACAATTGTTTTATTCACGTCGCTACGCAGACGAAGCTCGCTGGGCGCGATGCGGTCGCGGCGCCCGACATTGTTCTCGCAGCCCCGACTACAAGACGCGCGCGCCGCGGTCTAACAATGCGATTATTGTTTCCAAATGTACACAATCCGCGAGATACTTCAATATTACATTTCTCTAACGACACTGGGCCTCGTAACCAGACATGCGATACTGGTTTGGGAGCGAATGACGCTTCCCTAAATTGATGCTATAAACGAGTGCGATACTACAATAATGCCACTATTATACCTTCCAAAGCTCTAATTTCAAAATAACAGATGTAAACATTTTATCCTTCGATAATTCTATATGTCGTGAAAGAAAACTTCAAAGAATCTCGGTCCTGAATTTTCCACTGGTCGCTTTGCGTCGTTTTCGTTGCCAGGTCAGCGCGCCCGGGCTGTGTTTGCACTAGTCTTCTATCTGTGCATTTGGCGGCTCCGGCTTCGTTTACGGCGAAGCTCTCCCTCTAACTCGCGCTACTTCATATTCCGCTGAAGTTAATTTTGTGGTAAATAGATAGGCGCTGCGGCTGGAGTGCATCCTTGGCTTTTTCCGTGGAAAGTAGCACAGTTTTCCGCGGCGGGAGCGGCGGCGGGGGCGGCGCGCGGGCGGCGGGCGGCAGGTGCGCGCCGCTCGCCAGTCGAGCGCAGCAGGCCGCCGCGGTCGCACGTGCCAACAACGCATTGGCCATATCATATACGATACACGTCGCTCGTCTTCCGCGATCCCTGTGATACTCCACGCCCGTAAAATATTTACGCGCGTACATTTCGATGACTTGTAGAGTCGGTTGAGCGGCTCTCGGTATTGTAGCGTCCTCATTCGGCTTAGTTGAAACTGAAGAAAGTGGTCATGTGTAGTGGTTTGTGTGCGCCCTGTCAGTCGCGATGAACGACGTCAGGTGATTATCTGTATTTTTATTGACAATATATTAAATACTTACAGTGCTCTGTGAAGTAGTTGAAAGCGCGAATTGTGAATTGATCATATTAAACTACTGATGGAAAGGTTGCGCACACGCGCCTACGCCTGTGGACAATATTTATTTTGATTCCGTAGTATATCCTTCAGATGCACGTGTGTTGATCACCGTTAGCTCGGGAGAGCAATATTTTGTTGGCCTGAGGGATAGTAGTAGTTCATAGTAAGTGTGGACATGGTGGTGCTGGAGGGACTACTGGAGCCGGCGCTGGCGCTGGACGGCGCGGCGGGCCTGGAACGCGCTTACGCCCAGGCCGACGTGTCGCTCAAGATGCTGCCAAAGCGATATATCGGTCTGCACCAGTGGCTGGGACCGGTCACTTCCAACAAGGATCTCAAATTACAAATTGTAAGGTTCTTCGCTCTGCGGTCATTGAATTGGCATTTTGTACAATTCATCGCGACAATATAGTCAATAATATTTATTGAAGAAATTTTCTACGGCCAAGTAGTAGTGGTCGCCCTTCCGAAAGTCGCGTCCAGTGTAAAAACATTGTTAATAGATGATAGTAGTTTCATAAGATAAAATGTTTTACTTATTTTTATTAAACTATTTTATACTGATTAACTCGGTCAATGAAAGTCTCAATAAATAATTGATTTTAAGCTAGTAAATATATTTCAGGCGACGGATTATGTAGTGATTAAATACCTATTAACGAAAAGCATGATTTTTTGGTTGAAAAAAGTAGCTTGTCATTGTTTTCTTAAATATTCCATACCGTTCTTTAAATTAAATAAATTTAAATGAGATCACCTCGTGTAACTATTTTATGTTAAGTCAGATGATAGACAACGTACACTCGTTGCCAGTATTATTGTTTCTTTTTTTTTTAAATAATTCGAGGTAAGGAAAATATGTGATACTTCGTATAGATGCGGGGCGTACCGCTATGACAATAATATGACAAGCGTCATTTGCGTCGTTTTATTATCATAACACGTCTACGCGGAATGTGGAAGCTCCGTTATGCGGCGGCGGCGTCGACGGTGCGCCCGGTGAAAGCTCGCGTACGTTTTATCGGTGAAACTGTGCGGTGAAATGGATGTGAAATGTAGTCGTTTGAACCGTGGCCAAACCAGTGAAATTGTGTCTGCATACTATGTTCATAGGCTAGAATGTTGAGAAAATGCCTCTGAAGATACTTTCATTCGAGACTATATATGCAAAGTTTTAAATTAACACCACGCTTGATCGACTCAAACCTAAAAATATTACACAAAATCCAAAGTGCATTTTGTGTAGTATTCCTCCAGGAATCGTGAATGTCGTTCTCACGAACGAAGAAAACTTAACACAATTCCTTTCCTCCCTGAATAAACAATTTACGTTAGCTTGTATAAATAAAGGGGAAAAATTATCAGCATTTGACATGGCCCGTGTTAATGAAGTTTTATCGATAAGAATATCGACAAATATTACTTCTTACATAAGAAGATGGCAAAAGTAAACAATGATTGTTGCCGTCGATCCTACACTTCTGCCTACTTTAATGTATACATTATGTACTTGGCGTAATATAACCGTAGTTTTAACATTTTCCTTTATTAAAATTTTTACGATGTATTCGATTAATTTAGCGACACATCAGTAATCAGCACTCCCAAGTAAATACTCCTTAAAAAATTCTTACTTAAAAGTTGCGTCCTCTTAGCTATTCTTTATTGCACAAAATGAAAGAAAAGAAACGCATAAGGTACCGCATGTGTTCCGTGTCATCTGCGGGTTTTCTTACTTCTTTTTATTTGTGAAAACATTGGATTAGTTATAAAATACTTGTTTGCAAGTCTGCAATTTTTTTATTGTTGTTTTAAAGTTTACTCTGTAATTTTATACTGCTACAATAACGTTTTTATTCCGTTTTATATTGATATATTTTACCTTTTTCCATAAACAAATCAAAAATATTTTAAAATAAAACGATGTAAATCGAAAAAGTGTTTAGATAACAAATGCAATTTTGTTATCTAAACACTTATATTTTATTTGTAAAAAGAAAAAAACCTTTTTTCTTTTTTTTGGTGCTTTTTTCAGTAATCTGAAAGTTTGCCGATTTATTTACTTTTTCTTATTCTGTTTTTATTTTAAAAATGTATGTCACAATTGTGATAGAAGGTCATCATTATTCTTGGCACTTAAATAAGTGTTTACTTTAAAACTTGGATCAATTCTCCAAAATATTATTTGGTTTCAGTATTTGAATGCATATATAAGTATATAAGTAACTTAGCACAGTTTCAAGCTAAGCAAGTACCAGCCAGTTTTTCTCATTATTTTTCAGTATGCCCTTTATCTACGATTAACTCCATTAATTATTTAATGGAGTTAATCGTAGATAAGTAGCCAGTTCCTTAGTCGCGCTGACTCTCAGCTCGTTTTAAATATTTAAATCGACTCAACTTTTAAATTTCGTATACAGTAAACTTTTAAACTGAGGTAACTTGATCCCGAATTGAGAAGTTCGCACTCTTTAATTTACATGACAATATTCGATTCGGGTCGATGTCCCAAATACGCCGGTCTTATTTACAGTTTCCTGTCAGTAATAGCAACATTTTTTTCTTATGACAAAATATTTACACAAATAATAGTTCCAATGTGAGCGCCTCTGCGTAGAAACAAGGTTACGTAAGTTTAAAATTCTGATATTAGTATTGCAGGCTCCCGGCTAGTACATTACTCTAAACAAAATTTGACCTGATTGTTTCAACGACTCTTAAATATATTATTTAAATTTAAAGACATTTAAGTAGCAGTAAATTGTTTAATTACCAAAAGAAAAGAGCGCGCAGCACGGTTAGTACATTGAACTGTGTAGATTGTAAACGAGACATTAAGTGAAAATGCAACGTCAGTTTGAACAGTGCGCAATCAATTGCCTTGAAATGAGAACATAAAAACATTATGAAACAATATCGTTTTGCTACAGCGTAACATACAAATTTAGCTTATTAAGTATACAGTAGTATTATTGTAAAATGTATATGTTCTAAATCTTAGTTAGGTTTCTTGCTTAATTTCTCTTAATATTTTACTACTTTGCTTTGGAGGAGTTTAGTGCCATGGTTTTTTACTCAAATATACTTAAAAATGCCAAAGAAATCTTTTGTTTTTGATGTTATTTACCCTTCTCTCGAAAAAACTGTATCTCTTTCAAAAATTATCTAATTTTAATAATTTTTTTCGGTGTTTTCTTAAGAAAAAACTTGTACAAGGATAATAAAATACAAGAAAATTGTGGAACTAGATATTGTGAACAAAAATTATCACAAAAACTGAAATCAAGGTCACATCGTATTTTCGCAGTCCGGTACATCCACTGTATCAGCAAAATAATTGTTATAGTCACTATTATCACTATCGCTCAAAATTTGCATTACGCCAAATTGTGAGCGCACCACAATGTCACTCCATCTATCACTTTCTTCACAACTTGAAAAACGATCATGTTCACTCGAATTATTTTCGTATTCCGACATTATGGGTTAAAAATTTTCTTTTCCTAGATCCTTTTTATATTGTAATTACTAATAATATTATAATTTGAACTTTATGTAACACGTAGAAAGATAAAAAATTAGTGATGCGTGCGAGCGACCTCTCCTACCGCGCGCTAAACAGCAACTGATTTCGCGAGCGCCATCGCGCTCGTGGCAAATACGCACGCGCACGAGCTCGATGGCGCTCGTCGGCACTCTAACAGTTAAAGATACCAGAGAGAACTGAAAAAGTACTGAGTAGATTATGATGTAATTGAAATTTCTGTAAATTTTGATATGTGAAAAGTCACTCTTTGATTTTTTGATGACGAAGATTTTAAAACAAATTTGTTGCCACTTCGAGATCACTTTCGAAATGAAGAAAAAGGAATATATACACTTGCCAAAACAATATGAAATATGCAATAGCAACGCTTGAGAGGAAAACGAGAGATAATCAGACTTTCAATTGTCATGTCAAAATTCGCCATTTTAACTTATATAATTTCCGAAATCTGCAATAAATTACGCAGATCGTTTGTGAACTTTTTAAACATTATAAATTATATTTTATGTTAGACTGTATGTTTTAGAAATGTTAAATAGATCGTTGCATCTAATAAATCTTTCTAATCGAAAATAAATCCTTGTTCATATGGCCAATTTAGTCGACTTTGTAATATCAATCTATTACATTTTGTTATTACTATTATTATATGCATTGTCGGAGATTTATAGGTATCACTATAAATGTCCGACAAATGTAAATGGAAACACAGTAATTTCTTTAAAATATACTTATTTTTCCTGCAAGATCAACAAGTGCCAAGCCATTGGACACTCATTTTTAGGATTCCGTTATTCAAAATTGAAAAAAAAATCGGAACCCTTAAAGGATCACTTTGTTGTCCGTTAGTCCGTCCGTCCGTCAAATTCTTTTTTATCAAGAGATATCAAGTTTAAATACATATCATTTACTGAATCCTGTAGCTTTATATTTCTGTTAAAATTATTCGAAAAAGTTTTTTGGTTCACTCAACCGAAAGATGGCTCTTTAAAACGTATTTTTTTTGTTATTTATACCGCCGTTATAACCTACAAGGTACTTCGGTCGACGATATAGTAGGCAAAAACCTATAGGGTACATCCGGTCGACTAAACATCTTGAAAGTCGGCAGAATGGAAGGTCTTACAACAGAAGTAAAGGGAAAAATGCAGGAATCAATTCTTTCTAATTCTATGTGACGTTATACATTGTTAGTTTGTTTTTACACTTATGAAAGGTATTTTACATCACGTAGTTTCATTTAATTGTGAAATATATAGCAGGCAATATATTTACGTTGTGAAAAATGATTATTTGTAAATAGCTTAATTATAAGCACCTTAAATATTTATAAATACTTAAAAGCGTACGGAACCCTCGTGGTGTGCAAATTCTACTTGTGCTTGTCATATTTTATTTTTGTGATTAAATGTTTCTGAATCATGTTACTTCTAACGACTGTAATATTTAATGCTTTTGTTTCATTCGCATTTTCGATATTCTTACTTTACTCAATTTGCTTTTCATCTGTCATTGTTTTTTCGTCCACATTTTTTGTATAAAGACAATCAATCAATTCGTGTCCGTTATATTTGTTACAACTATCAAGTATTGGATCCGATGTTGAGCTTACTTTTTATTTATTTAGAAAGTTGAGTTAACAGCTAAGTTATTATGACATTCGAGAAATTGACAGAAGGTTTTTTACTGTGGCGTTAAAACTGAAGAAGTCACTGAGTCACCAAATTTGGTTCTAACGAAATAAGATTTGTTCAAGCTATGTTTATGATGCACCTATAAATTAAATACTACGCCACAAAAATAATTACACGTGGTTGAATAATTTAAATCACCTATCGATTTTTTTACCAAATTCTTAATTTTCCAATAGTTTCGTTAGATTCATGTTTGTCGATTTTTTGAGAAACTAGATTACTAAACGCAATGGTCGCACGTCCCACATAGACATCAATCCGAGTGTTGTTCCATATTCGAAAAATGTAGCGCGACAAATTACGATATATTTGCTGTCGGCCACCATATGTAAAAACGTATCGATCACTTTGCTAGTTGTGCACTAGGAGAACGCGGCGGCGGCGGCATACGTATACACACACGGCTTTAACTATTCGCTCGTAAACCGTTTTATGCGCTCAGAAATATAAAAACACTTACGGGTATGGGGCGATTCGGAGGCTCGCCGGTGAAATTTGAGTTTACGAGTGCAGTATATTGGCGCGGTGCGGCATCGGAAAGTTGATTCGACGATTGCGCCGCGCCCGCGCGCTTTGACCGCATGTTCGCGTGTCGCGGCGGATATTGGCTCGCGCCCGCCGCAATCGCCCGCTATCGAGCCGAGTCGTATTTGCGAAAGTGCTCGAGGGCCCGCCCGTGTTGCCCTTTACGGAGGTGCGATGTGCTCTGTCGTTAATACCTAGCCACGATAGAGACCTGCTTACGACACACGCAATATTTATTTGTCAAATGACTAATACCAGGGGCGTCTATAATCGTGAATATAATCGTAGGTCAGAAATTTTACCAATGCTACGTTATTTTATTATTTCGAGAAAAAAAATCTTTCTAACTTACGATTCTTTATCAAATTAAATCATGTGTCATATGACGCTAATTCTACAAATATAAACATTAATATTTCTAGAATATGGCTGTGTTTACACAAACTTGTACTTTTAGAAAACTTGTATTAAAAAATTTTTTCAAGCTATAAATTTAACTACCGCTTAACATTGCATATACTAACGGAATGGGTTACATTCATTAAACATTGAAACCGATCATAATCCACACTACGATCTGCTATAACGAAGAGCATGATATGATGCGGTATCGATACGTAAGCGCTATGTGGAATTCCGTAAATAGACCCGCATAGAGAGAGTTATTGAATTCTTGCTATCACATACTGTCATAAAGCGAATGCGGTAATACGATGGCGTCGTTCTCTATTGTCGACTATTGCCCGATACGTTTCTCGTATTGCTATATTGTTTAAACGTCATCTGTAGCGCAACCGCTAAACGGCTTTCCATTAAGCAAGGCAGGTGCTGAAATTGACGTTTTCCATAGGCCTTAACAGTGTTTCGTTTGAACGGCCCTGGAAGTTCAATTAGACGTTTGGTCGCAAATCTTATTTCGCAACGATGTTAAGCACACTTTACATCCGTCGTTCGGGCGGGCGCTCGCCGCGGGGGCGGGTTACACTTTAATTAAGTCTGTTCTTTGAGTATCCAACGAAATGTCCTCCCGGTGAAAGGGGAACGAGCGAGCGACTCTCGACTACCGCGTCGCTCCTTTTGAAGCCCAATCTCGCTGAGGGCGGCCGCGATCGCGTGTCTTAAGCTCGTCGCTTGAGATAGATCCGCGAAGTTGCGTTATTTCGTTTTTTTTTCATCGCAAATGTCTGCCTTGAGCGCCGCCAGTCCGCTCTGCAAAAAATATTTTTACAAACAAATTTAACCCAACGTTTTCATGTAGTTTGGCGCATTCAGACTATACATTCGCGGTACTTATTAATTTTTTAATAGACTTGTGGAGGTTCTTATGCGTTTATTTTAGGTACGAGAAATGACCATGTAAATTTACTGAATTTTTCTACGCTAACGCTGAAGTTTCGAAACGTAGCGTGAATTTTTGAAGAATTTCGATATAATCTGATTGATGATGGTGCTTTTGATTGATTCTTGAAGAATTGCAGAATTTTGTCACTAATTATAACTGGAAATGCTAATTTCTGCATTATGTCGACAGATATATTTGTTTTATTATATATAGCAGTTACGTCTGATTCAATGTTAGTGATACTGAAATATATATACTCGAATAGATCTCAATTTAGTCTAGTAATAGCAAGACAAAGACTTTTTATGTAGTACACTCTTGTTGCCTTTTTATGTAGTACACTCTTGTTGCCTTTTTATGTAGTACACTCTTGACGTAGTTCTAAACGTGGATTCGAGGTAATTACGGCAACTCCAAACGTCTGTACTCTGTAGCTCTAAATGTCTTTGTCACTTAATGTAGAGTAACGTGTTATTAAATTAAATAAGGTTCTTAAAAAAATGTGAGAAACGTTTTTGTTTTAAGAAACGTAATGAAAGCCGGTATCTTAGTGCATTGGCAAAAACCTCTGGTATCAATTCTTAAAAGATAGTCTAGTTTATTCAATTAGTATATTTTGCTATTTCTTAACTGTGTCGTCGCTCATGGCCAATGGGAACATTAATTCGTTTATTATATGTAGGTGTTTTTTTTTACAAAGTCGTTAGTTACATTTGTATCTTGGGAAGCCCTTGATCGAAAAAAGCAAGTTATTTCTTAGCTTGAATTCTTAACTTCTTTGTCTCAAAAATTTCTCTTTCTCACTTCTAAAACCCACACAGCTGAATCTTACTGCATGTATGCTTACAATTAAATTTCGAGTCTTTAGGAGAATATTCCATTAAATCACAGCTTAGGGAAAGTTCCATTAAAACAAAAGATTTTAATCTGAACCTTTAAGGATCATCTCAATGTCGACATGTGAAAGAAGCTCGACGTCAAACGTCAACATATTTGATTTCTAAAAAGAATCGAATTGAAAGGTAATATACAAGAAAATATCGATAGTACCAAAAGGAAGCTTATATTTTGTAACATGCCTAGTAGCTCGAAGTTAAATCTCAACGTATTTGGCTGCTAAAAAGGATCCATCTCTGAGTTGAGAAAACGTGAATATGTGGAAAATAGTTTATTATTTATAATTTGAAAATACAAAAGAAAAGGGAAAAATTATAGGCTAAGCAAAGAAAATATTTTGAATATGCACCTTGAGTTGTTGTTATTTAGAAACTGACCCCTACTGGAAATAACCACAACTTTACTGACCTTTTTGCTCCTTCAATAAAAAAGAGGGAATGCATATTTTGCTACAATATCACTTGCTAAACGATATTACAATTTAAATCATCAAAAATATATAGAACTATACACAATGTACATCAAATAAAAAGTCTAAAATAAAAATAATGATGAGTTATCCATAAAAGAGCTTAATGATTACCTACCTGGTAGGGACAACAAGTCCAGAATTAAATCCATAACTCCATTCTCATACTCCACGGATAAGACGGGAAAATGTTTCTGCCAACGCAAAACGCCTAAATAAGTAAGGAAAATGTTGGTTGAAGGCGATACCGACGAGTCTGAATATTGTAAGATGCAAAATTAAATACGAAAGTAACTCATAAAGACCTTCGAGTTCGAAGAACACCTAATTGAAGACTGTTGAAAGAAGCATCAGGACTTTGTACTCGTATCTAAATTAATTAACTAGGAAGGTGAGATCGTCACAAGTCGAAGAGCTTTCTGGAGAGCGTCGTTACTACCACAACCTGTACGAAAACAAGTTTTTTGAACTTTAGGTATATATTGAAATGTGGTCAGAGGGATTGCCAGATATCCGTGCTGATCAATTTGCCTGTACCAGGTGGAAAAAGGACCAGGCTTTAGAAGAGGATTGGTTTATTTTATAAATAATGATATTGGCTACAGTACCATTCAAGTGGATCAGATCTACGTCCAAAAACGGCATTTAATAGACTCTTGCGGTGTTCTGAGGTAATTTGTTTGCAGTATCTGCAATGGTAATATAGCACTGTTCAGGCTCCGCACAAAGACACGAAGATTATATAGATATCATTGCACAAACATTCTACACCATCGTGCATAATAGCTTTCGCATTTCTTCTCGTATGTTTGTCGTAAACATCTCAGCTTCTGCTAGGCGGCTCATGTTTGCATACTCGACGGCACCTGCCGATGCGCGACGTCAAAGCGGTTCTTATTCAATTTCGGTTAGTTCATATCGTCTCCAGGTATGGCTAACATATTGTGCAATATTCGCCGGCGTTCCTGTCTCTTTTATTTAGATAAGTGCTTTCGATACTGATGATATATGAATGTGCGGAGTGCTCTTTGACGGGTCTTGCGTCTCGTCGCGACCGCGCGCTCTTTCCAGCACGTCGGTTCGTGTTGGCTGTCGGGCATTTGGCGGGGAGTGTCGTTTGAAAAATGCGCACAGCTCGTCTCCTCGGTTATATTTCGCTATTCATGTGAATGTTTTAAATCGTAGGTCGACTTTGGAATACGTCATTTTCCTTAAAACCTTTTTCTATTGAACGGTAACGGAAAAGTGTAATATGGCCGACGGCTTTATATGTTTTACAATTTTGTTTAGTATTATAATGTCTCTTTTGTTCAGTGATAACGACGATAAAATATTACATATATTTTAATATCAGTTGCCTGGACGGGCAAAAAATAAACTATTATTGCATTTTTAATCGTTTTTTAAACGTCCCAATATTTCATACGTTATTTTAATTTAGCTTCCTTTTGGTACTATCGAAATTTCACTCAAATTTTAACTCAAGTGCAACCGACACCCTTCACACTTGGACTTAAGTCTATTTCGCTCATTAGCCAAATGCTCTAAAAATACATAGTATACCATAGTGTCCATCTGAACACCATAAGCTACAACAGCGGTAAATTGATGTTTCAAGGCAATCGGATAAGCCATTTTGTGTCGAACTCTAACAAATTAGGAAATAAAACTTTTTTCTTTATCAAATTAACATCATAAAATATTTTGCTTTACATATTTTTCATGGTAGCAGTACTTGTGTGCGTCTCATACTAAATGGTCAACCGTGCTATATGCCACCGCATTTTTAATAATATGAATCACATGGCGAATCGCTTCTGGGTATTAACTCGAAAATTTTTCGTCAATAATTATCGGTACGGTGTAAACTTAACCCTTGGCTCTAAAAACTGGAAATGCTCATGAATCATATGCGAACTCAAATATGCTTTGTTTCATTCACAAACAGAAGCTGAATTGAATAGTAACAACTGGAATTGAATTAAGGTATAATCGTTAAATTCTAGTAACTAATGATCTTATTATCAGTATACAACTAAACAAAGGTCTTAGCGTGCATGTGTTTTGTAGTACACAATTTTCTTACTGACTACCGAATGAATTTTGTTTGGATTATTAATGAACAGACTGATTCACCAAGAAAGTGTTAAAGTATAAATTACAAATATTTTGCGAAAATTACCCGAACTGGGCGGTCTACGAATGTCTATGAAGTCGGAAAAAAAGCATTCGTCGGAGTGGTATCTTCGAGGTTGTTGCTTAAAGCTGCAGTTGTCACCAGATACAGGCTTATTAAAGTGTATTGACTCTGATACTCTTGCAAACTGATAATTAATCATTTAGAATATTGAAACTATTGCAGGTAATACAAATAAAATACGGTGTTAAAACACACTATACGGATCATTCGTCAGAAAAGAGTACTATTGGAATGAATAGTCTATTGATTTGTTGACTCGTGTGTTGTTGACTCATTTAAATTCGTTTAAATTTGGAATATTTGATGAAGTTGCTTATTGATGATTGATAGCACCGTCTAGTGGTGCCCTAGAAAGGTTTTTGTTATTCTTTTAAAGACTTGTGTTTTTTTGGGAAAAAGATTGTCCTATATGTCAATAATGTGTAGTTTTATTACGCAATCGGTTCAGTCTTTAAAAAGTTATTAGATAACAAACAAAAACACTCATATTTATAAATGTTGTTTCAATTGCGGCATTTATGAAGAGAAATTAGATGATTGGTAGTATTTTTTTTTCAATTTATTTTAAGACAAATGCGAAAAATGTCGTGTTTTCGTTCATCTGGTTCCCGATAGAAATACGACTGACGAGCAAGCAAGTCATTCGACATCAAAATGTAAAATAATAGCTAATATGTTACTTGCAAAGCTAACGATTAATAAACTCTATTCTGAAAATGATAATATAGGAAGTTCATAAAAAAATTACTTAACCCATACGTGCGTGTTTGTAGAGTGCTTTTATGGTAAGTCCTATAGACCGACAAACAGCAGATTGCGGACCGTTTTATTGTTATCACAAAACTACTTAAAAATTAATGAATTCAGTATATTAAAATATTTCTTGATGTCAAAAATGTCGTTTTGCCTTATAAGTTGAATATGGCATTTCTTATATGAATTTCCTGCATAAGAGAACACGATCCAGGTTGTTGTCGTATTTTGCGTAGCTTATCAAAAATGTAACCTCTTCTAATTTCGGGTGTGTATTTATATTTCACGCTAAAATATTTTCTTTAGAATAAAACTAAAATAATTTTTTTTGGTTAAGTAAAGGTCCGATAATCGATTTAGAAATTTGTAGGTTGTATTTCTTGGTGTATAAAATTTACAATTAATTTAGAGTGTCTTCTAACGGCGTTTCACTTACGTATAAGCTCAGTGTGTCGATTCCACTCCTGTAATACGGCCAGGTTTCCGCGAGTTACTCAGGAGAGCGTGCCGCGTCGTTTGTTGTCGCTCGCACCCTTAATTAATCTAATTAATTGTCGCGGCCGCGACTCCGGTGATAATTGAGTTTGTACGGCGCGGAAACGCAGGCCGTGGGCGGCGGCCGCGCGTGTGCGCGTCTCGCTCTTGTCTCGCGACTATTTTTGAGCGCCGCGCGCCCAGAATAGCTGACAATTGTTATCAGGTTCGGGACGCGGAGTGTAGGCGACACATGGCGAGCATTTATGGGTTTTTTTCGTTTACTTATTTTTATGCGTTATTATTTCAAGACATTTATTCTGGGGAATGTTTTGGACAAAGATCCTTACACACATTCTATACACAATCAAGTAAGCGAGCTGCTCTATTGCAATTTAGCCGAGAGCTTTGAATAATACGGTACATTTGTTTGTGTCAACGAGCATTTGCTGCGTCTAACGGCCTATTTGAGTTTATATGTACGACTTTATGAAGTGTCGCGCGAATTGTATTTGTTAATTTAATTGCACGGTATTCCAAAAGGATTGTACTGACGGTGTTCGTTTGTATGAAGGAAACCCTGTTTAGCTGGATATACTGTAAAGTGGCGAGTTAAAGACTTTCATTGTAACGAGATGGAATAGTTTTTACGGTATACATTTTGCTTCAAAAAAAGCTATGGGATCGACCGACCTTGGAGCTAGGCGCATCCGGCGACAGTCGGGCAGCTAGCGGCACAATACAAAGGCGGCCCAGCGACGCTTTGAAAAATTGCAAAAGCCGAGAAACAATTGCGCGTCGAGGGAGAAATGGAAGAGGCGTGCGAGCTACGGACGACGAAAACCGTCCGTAGCTCGAGTGCCGCGCTTTTCATGTACGATGAAAAGTTGCTCTGTTTCCACTTGCTGTATTTCCGTCGGTCTTTCGCCGGCATTCGTTGTTTCACGGTAGATATCCAACAGAGCTTCAGTTGAACCAACGCTTCCGTTAGTTTACGTTTGGCGTGATAGTAACGAGCGAATTAATTTGTGGATTAACTCGAAGTTTTACACTAACTACCCTTTAATTACTAATATAACAATCCAAGATGCCGACTAGTGATGGATAGTGGTACACTGTCGTAAACAAATTATGAAATCAAAGTAAAACTTATATTGGAACAAATATTGCAATTTCCGTTGTAGTACACCACTACTGTTATTAGTGTAAGTACGTACTATGCGAAGTTACTTAACTGACTCGCGACGTAGCAGCCGCGGGCGAACCATATTATTAGGTCGGAACAAAAACCTCGTCGCGGTCACGCTGCACACTAGCCGGCCACTTGTTTTCGGCAATTAACACCATAAATATGTATTATAAGCAAAATGATTATGCATGCGGACGCCATATCTGGTGAAACATTCATTATTCAAAGGTGTAGCGGAACGAACCGGCGGGCGCGGGCCTCGGGGGCGGCCACCCGCTTGATTGATGGCGACGGCGGGCGGGGGCCGTTCTGCTTGCCATTTTTGCAGCGCAGCGCCACGCGCCGCTCCGCGTCTGCTGCTAGTTGGCCGCACCCGCTCGCTCGCTCTCTATTTGTTTTGTAAATGTAGACGCGGACGAGCCGGTGGCCGCGCGACGGCGCCGACGCCGCGCACCGTCCCAGCTCCTGAGGAATTCTCAATTTAAGCGTAGGTATGCTCGCCCCGCTTCTATTTTTTCTGCACCTACTTTTCCCCTTTCGTCGGCTTGTAGTAATGAAATTGAGTGAAAGATGATGTTGCGGTATTATTGCTCGTCTGTGTTGAGAATTTTAAAAGAAAGCTTTTAGCGCCGCCCGAACGAACAATGTTATTGTTGTGCGTAGGCGACGTGCACAGCTCCCCGCCAGCCGAGGCGGACTGAGGAGGTTAAAAAGTTTATCTCACCTTATTGTCGGGCCGGGCGGGCGGGCTATGCGCTGTCGGACGGCGTCGCTAATGGCTGGTCAATCATATTGCTGCCCTCCTATCGCGTCGTGTCATCTCGCACTCGACCTTGCAACGCGTTCTGTTCGTTTAATGTTACGTAGTTTTTTCTTTAAACGGGTGGATGTACTGGTCATGTTTTTCCAATAATTTTTCGATGTCATTGAACTTAGAGCAATTTAATTCGAAAAAGTTTTCGACGGACCGGTGACTGCACGCATTCACACACGGGAGTATCTCAGACTGAACCCTAGCCGACGGGTTCAGTCCGTCAGATTCATTTTCGTATGCAATTTCCTCAATTTCCGCAGCGGCGCCGGTCGCGAGCCGATGGTCTAGCAGCTAGCGTCGTTATCGAATGCAAATATCTATATGACATCAAGTGTAACTCGAGCTGCCCCACGTTGATATCTGAAGGTGTAGATAAATTATTTAGCAGTGCACACACTTTTTTTTGTTAAAAGTGTGAATAATTTCCCCTGCTCTAGGAATATTTTGCTACACAAATTACTCTTGAAATACTTCACCCTGCTTCATCGATAATTAAACTTGTAATTGCTAAGAACACAGCGCTAACGGTTATTTAGATAGCGGATAGAGTAAAGCACTATGTTTAATCGCGCTTTCTCTTCGCGGAAGGAAGTAATCGTAAAAAAGTAATAATCATAAAAGACTTGCTAAGTTTACCTTAGGTGCAATAATAATTGGTTTCATTTGTAAGTTGGCATTTTGGTACTTTCCTACGTTAATAAGGGCTAATTTTAGGTTTAGTTAGGTTATGTTTAAAACCTTCGTTTCATATTAAATTTGTGCTAAATAATTGAATAGTAGTTCGTCCATATTTGTATACGGACAAACTACAGCCGCATAAGATTGTCGTCGACAATTTTTAGGGTTCCGTACCCGAAAAATCCGAAAGGAACCCTGTTAAACTGGCAACGCTATTGATCCCTCCGTTCGTTTGTCAGGTACTTTTAAAGTTTAAACGAAGCAAGATATGCATTTGAAATTCATACATAATCTTTGGATCAAAACAAGAAATTGTATTTAAAATAACACAAAATGATTTTCCAATGCGCGGATTCCAGTACACCTGGAGGAGGGGGGGGGGGGGGGTAGGAAATGAATGGTTAGATTTCATGATATTTTCATGCTTGTGAGATATATATTAATTAGGCAATATATTTATACGAGAAAACATAATATTTGTAAATAGTTTAATAGAAATAGTATGCACTTTTCAATGTTTATATATACCTAAATTCGAACAGAACCCTCGTCGTGCGAGTTCTATTTGTACTTCACTAGCTTCTTTTCAGTAACAAAATACAGACGCAAGCTAGTATTATGATTGTTTGTTATAAAATATACAGTTTATAATTGGAGAGTGTATCGCTTAGGTTTTTTTCCAACTTTTTAATATATTATTATAGTTTTTTAGTATTAGATGGAATCTGGATTTTATCTGTATAGTTTAAAGAAAATGATTAAATATTGATAACATTAAAATTTTATAAGAAAACGGTTCACTGCGTAAATGTTCCGAATACGTACGTGGCTAAAAGCCACAGATTTAGTGTTATTTATGTCTACTAGAGTCGTGTCATTAATACATAATTTTTAATATCGCTAGACGCCGTAATATATGTTGATATAACACTTGTTTTTATGCAAAATCTAAAAAAAACCTAATGGCGTTTGCATATGTCGTTGTTTTATCCTTGAAGGGCTTAGAAGTGGTTACTATGGAAGATCAAAAGAATTAAAATCGTTGTTATAATTGAATTCAAGGGAAGAAAGTTCTACGTGACTTACATGAAGTGTTATTTGAATTATATTTTTCCCTTTTTTGGTGTACTTTTGTTACAGTTTCAATTTAAATGACCAACAGGTGTCGTAACTGTAGTAGAAATGGAAAAAGTGAGAATATTTTAGCAGTTTGAACATGGCAAGCTTTTGACACCGAGAAAATCAGAAAAGCATTAACTGATTTTCGACGAAGGGCAATGTTAACGGACGGCCACGTGACGATAGATAAGTGTTGAGACTGTAGATACGGGACACTATTAGGGGACTTTCGAAGGTCCCCTTTTTTGTATGAGGTGGATCCTTACAAGACCCAGGAGGGGCCCCGAGACAACCCGGGTGGAAGACCGGGAACAGATCCAATCGGTGACACATTTTCTAATTTTAAACATGTGTTAATTCCACGCTTGCCATTTTGTTAAGATTACGTCAATCTGACTATGCAGTCAAAATATTCGCATTAGAATTCAACATGACGGCAGCTTTGGCAGCAGTTGACATGAAGCTCTCATATTGGAGCGTTTGTAACCTGTATAGAGTAACTATGTTATTCATAAATCATTCCGTTACGATGGCCGCTTCACAACATTGCTGAATAGTTTACATTCATCTGCTCGATGGACTATACGAGCGCGCGATGTGTGCTGGCAGAAACTTGTAAACATATCAAAGTAATATTTTTACGATGTCAGGATGCGCGACGTCGACTGCACTAGATAAATTATCGATATAGTTTCGGTATGTATATACATATTTTAAGTATTTTTTTTTATAAAATCTTGTTTTCTTAAAAATTATGGAATGGGTATTAATAGAGTTTCCAGATTGTTTTCTTCCGATGATTAAAAGGGGAAACAAATGTGGTATTAAACAGTATGGTACTTGACAAAAGAAAAGAAGGAATATCATGTTTATTTTTTTTATTTTGAAAATATTTTTTGTCTAAATTTTAATTGGCGATGTTTGGACGATGAGCGTCTTTAGTCATCATTGACAAAACAGAAGAGTGCTGCCGGCTCTGTTGTGTTTACGGTTTTTTTTCCGCTAAGGCCTCCTCTTAAGTTGTCGTTGCTGCCATCTATATATCGGAGTCAATAATTATAGGTTAGTTTATTTAATGAAACAGTGGAAATAATAAAAGTAACGCTATTTCTCAATTTTATTTAACATATAAAAATAAATATATCGTATCGTAGACGACATATTCTATAACTATCCTTTAATGTCTAATAGATTCCTTGTTGTTATTATTGAGGACAGTGTTACAGACACCACACTATTTATATTTTTACATTTTCATCTATTTCTAAGTGTTGAAATTCTATGTCAAATTAGCAGGTGAAACCGCTATTTCTAGACATTTTTTTTTAATATTTATTATAAATAAAATCAGTACCAATAGTGGACATACTATATAACTCCACATTTATGATTGTTGATTATAAAATACGGCTGCTAATTAATTAAGTAATTCTCTATTAATTAATATTAAAGTTAAGTAATGAATCTATTGCAAATGTTGAACAAGCCACTAAAATATGTATGTGACACTACAGTTTCATTAAAATCGTTTAGTGGTTTTACACGAAGAGCGCACAGAACAGCCACGGTATCGTTAGCACTTATTTAATATATGTAAGAGTCGTGTTTAAGAAAAAATAAATATTATTAAACGGACTTTACAGCAACGCCCAACAGTTAAACGATAGATAAACTGATAAACCAAAATGTAATCCGTTCCTACTACCGTGCGTGGCAAGATTGCATGTTAGTACACAGACGACACCCTGCATTGTCCGTATAGTGTTTGTTTACTTGAAAAAAAGAAGTATAAACATTAACGAAGCGAAAAAGTAAATAGAGTCCAAAGCGTATTTCGTTATTGAGTTGATTTGTGTCGAAGCAGTTATAGGTGATAATAGTTTAGAGGAGGGCAATTGCCTGCATAATCATGCGTCTCTATAGGAGCGAGCGTGGACGTATGGATAGCGGTGTTGACTCGCCACAGATAACATAAATCTACATAGTATGATGGGTTTGCCGTTGCCAATATTGTGTGATGAACGATGTCGTATGTTGTTGCTGTCGACTCTGCGTTCTTTGAAAATATAATGTGAAATAAATTAATGTTTTGTATCTATTAATAAACAATTTTTGTTACAATAACACCATCATTTTAAATAACACATACGAATTTTGTTATAATAGTCGCTATTTCGATTACGATTTAGGATCGACCGGTGACTAGCATTTGCTGCTTACGTTTGCATGTTCCCTAATCCCATATTAGGTTTTACGGAAATCTTCTAGGAAAACGGAAACTATAGCTTCAATGTATTCAGGACATAACACTTATTTTAGTACCTGTAATTTCACAATAAATGTGAATGTGAAAAAAGGACCAAGTTTGATTACATGAGTAAATACATTTGTCGGCTTTGCCGATAAACAGATCTATGAAAGGTCTTTAAAACTTACAGTGCAATAATACTGTTTAAGAATAGTAAATATAATTTGCTTACTACTGAATCTCTAACTTTGCAAATTTTCAGACATTATAGATTTTCAGACATTATAGATTTACAAATATATATTAGATTTATAATCTAAAAAGATTTAATTGCTTTAACAAAATGGTATAGTTATTAAAAATTCGCGAGAAATTTAGTAAATAATAGGTTGCATAGTCGTCAGAAGCGCATTTAGTGCAGTTAAATTTAAAAAAAAACTATTGAATCAATTTAAACAACGACCTCTGACGTTGAGATTCCAACTCGATTTTAGTATACATTCCAATACTTTTTTTAAATGACTAAAATTATGAAATGTAATATTTTTGTGTTGAATAAAATGGATTTTTTTCTAAAAATGTAAGAAAACTACTTTTATAGAGGCAATTTGACCGAGAGTTGGGCGATTACAGAACACTCTGTGTTTTTTTCATTTTGCCTTATCAAAACGTTAATGTTGGTTGATTTTTGTCTACTGTATAAATAATTCCTTTTCTTTCCACTAAAATTTTGTAGAGATACTTTTCTAATAATTTTAAACAACATAAATCTTAAAACATCTATACTTAGTAATGACAAAGGTGTGTCTGCGGGCAATACCTACCTAAATCGCTGAAAAATATCCTGCAGCGTCTTTCATCACATTATTTTGAATGCAATGTTGCGAGTCTTAAAATTTGTTTCTACACCTTTGATCGCTTCCAGAATAGGGTTATGAAGTTACTTGGGGGCTCACGACTGATCTTTAGATGTGATATTTGTTGGAATTGCTTTGTGTTATCCGTTATAGTTTGTATTACGTTTTATAACAATTTGTTGGTATATTACTTCCACATGTCCAATGCTTTGTGTAAACCTGTAACCTGTAACAATGCATGCAATGCAATGCAATAGTTGTAGATTAGACTAAATAATTTTCATAATCATTATAACACAGCGCTTTGATAACCCCTAAATAGTTTCGGTTTCTCTTATTGTACAATCTGTATTACGAAAAGATTTATTTTCTTACATTTGGGTAATAAAACTTTGCCTTCGCGATTGGAATGAACAATGTCGTGATGTCCATTGAGTACGGAGATAAAAAAGTAACTAAAGTTTAGATGGATTGTTAGCCGAAGGCCATGGTGACCATAAGTTCGATGACATTATAGGGTTATATTGGTGTCAAGTCGTTTACATTTAAATTAACTCTGGATTTTACGATAGAATTTGTGTCGAATGTAACCATCAGCTTGAGAGATACGACGTACGTGAATGGCTTTTACTGGGATACGGATAGAGCGCATTGCTGGTATTAGAAAACGTGATTTCTCTAACATAGACGAGCATCTATCTCGTTAGTGTACCTATTTAATCGGTAGTTAATTTGTGGTTATGTCTGTAGTACGATAGCTTGTGTTGAAATACATTGTCAAATATTTTAACATATAAAACGCAACCTTCCGAAAAGTATAAGTAGCTGACAAATGTTTCTGGTTTATAACACTTTATGTATTTATCGTTGATAAGTTTTACAGAAACACGTTTGTAATTTTTATTTGATTTCAACGAAGTAAAAGGAGATGGTTGTGTCTAAACTTTAATATGTATATACGAATTGTGCTTTTATTTCAAAATTTAAGTAGTAAACGGGGCCGATTACAATCAATTATATATTTTTCACGTGATTTAGACATTTGATATTTTTGTATATGGAACGGATGTACATCACAATTTAGACTGGAGGAAAAGAAATTGATTTAATACTTTTATAAAACATTTTCTTGTACATGTACCATTTCCGTAGGGAGAAGTGAATTAAGTTTCTTAATAATTATAACAAACAACCTTGCAATTTAACATATTTTCTGATTTTATTATTATAGTTAAACATGTTTTTTTTTCATTCGATTTAATGTGCGATCGTTTTGGTGTAAATTATTCACTGCTCGAACGTTTGACGAATGTCTATTAGCTATCGTGGTGTAAGTAATCCATACAGGTCGTAGACAATGTAGTCAGTTAGTTAAGTGTAATTGATACTGTTTAAGGTCGATTGGACATATTACGTATTATTTAAGACACCATTATTTGTTTCGGATCGTCATAAACGCCGTTTTGTATTCGATGTAATACTCGCACACAATGCCGATTGTTGTTTACAGACATGTGCTTTTGCCAAAGAATCCCCTCGTCGTTTGCCGTGCAATTGAGACTGCAATGTAATACGCAATGTATAATTCTTGTAAAATATATTAAAACATTTTAACCAAAATAAATATGGTTTTATTGAACAACGAAGAAATATAGTGTTGACTTGAGTGTCTATTTTTCGTCTTGTGTGCTTTATAGCATTTCTGCTACGTAATAGTATTTAATGAATGTAATTAAATCTAATGTCGCTATTAATATCACCGTCTGCTTTGTCATATAGTTTGTTTATGTATTTTACTGTACTATTAAACAATGTTTGCTTGACGTTTATATTTATATTCGTTTACTTTTTAAGAATGAACCATCTGTTTAGCAAATCGTACCCGCCGCGTATTTATTCAAATGCTAAATGTTTAGAATAAATCCAGAGCTCATATATAGGAACTTCTATTGGATCAGTTGCGGGCTATGTGTGTAAACATTCTAAATAAAGTACGGATAAAGCTCGTGTTAACGACCTATTAATGGCGGCTATCGTGAGATCTATACACATTTGAATCAATGTTTTGTTGGATATGCTAACGTACGTCGATAATAAGCTTTTATTTTCACAGTGGATTTAGAGTTGAGCGGACAACACATTAAATAGGGCAACAAACAACAAACGTAATAGTACATTTTAAAATATTTTACATTTCGATAGGTTATCTAGGGCTCGTACGCAACTAAATCATTATCTTCGTACTTTGTGAATTGTGACTTAGATTGAAATTGACGGATTTATTTTTCTTTACGTTTTTTATAGTTCGGTTATCAGTGTTGAATATTATATGTGAGCTTCCTCATTAAATTGAACACACTTCAGTGCAAGTGGAAGAATAAGTAATCGCCGACATCATTGCAGCTGGTGAATTTTCGGTTTGAATTTGGAGACTAGAAATATAGTTTAAAACCATTTTCTTCTAACGGCAGAGTGCCTACACTATAACTTTAGACTAAGCGATAAATATCTTTATATTAGGGGTTCAGAGACTGAAGTTTTTCCGATCGAATGAGACACTTGTATTAAATTGTCAAAATGATTAATGTATGTCATTATTTTCGGGCTATAGAAATATTATTTAACGATAAATTTGGTATTAATATTGTCACTCGATTATCGAAATCTTAAAATTCGCGATTAAACCCTGAAACACATATCGTCCGCCAACACAGATCAAAATGTAGTGATATATCGCTAACTTCAAGTTATTGCCTGAGCAAGATAGTATAATCCCATAAATTGAATTTTATGAACATAATTTTTCTGTCATTATAGAACGAGAGAATTTGTGAAAGAGATAGTATCTTCCCTTTTCAATTTGTTTATTTGGAGCATTGTGACATCATAAAATTTACATATCACTCAATGTTTTGACATGAAGCTTTGCATAACTACAATAAAAGTCGATTTTTTTCAGCTCAAAACAGACACTTCCAAAAATTGTTGAATATCCTATCAAAAATGGTCAATTTCGTCTATAAAAATAGTAACATAATCGGCCACGACATCCACGTGCCAGATCTTGTCTAGATTCGGTGATTGTTAAACCAATTGAGTTTAATCAAAATGTTCTCGTACTTTGGGATCGTTACCCATTGTGTTTCTTTAAATTGTTATTTTTTTTTGGTACATGCCTTGGTTCACGGCGGAGATATAAATTGTCTATTCTCGGCAACGAGAGAAGGAGCGGCAGCGCAGCGCGGCGCGGGTGTTCTCGTAGTGAAAAGATGGCGAATCAGAGTATAAACTCAATTAGGTCCGGTAATGGAACATGCAAAGACAATAGCCGCAGTCCGCTCCCTCCTGGGAGACGGCGCGCCGCCACTCGGAGTTTTAATTATCATCTTTTAATGCGAGCCGGGCTGCCCGCGCCCCGATGCCGTGTGGTATATTGCCTATTAGTCTCGTCGCTCGCCGATGCGACTTTTGGTGATTGCGGCGCTTTAATTGTATCTTATGTGGCTCGCCCGCTTATTGTTGTTATAGTAAATTTTGGTAGAACAAAATTGTGTCTCTGTCAACGTCTGCCTTAATTTGCGAAAATGGCCATAGAAAAGTTAAAAATAAAACAAACTGTTGGTTACGTCGTAGAATTGCTATAACTGTATAATGTAGGAAAACTCGTTTACATATAATTATTTTAAAAATTGCATATAAAATATCCTTTGTTTGGGACACGGTTGGCTACCTAATGAAAGTGTGCAGGCTGCGATCAGATGCACCGCAAAGGTTAAGCAATGTAGTAATTTAAAAAAAGGTTGAAATTTTGTTAGCTGTTTTATGTTAATTATTCACATTGCTATACACTGAAAAGTATCGCCTGCAAATTTTAAGTTAAGGAATCTGTTAAGGATTCTGCCTGTTAATAGGTAAGTAAAGAAGTTGCGTGTGCTCTCTCGAATGTGGTGTCTTAAATTGTGCACGGCAAGCACGGTGAGCTCTCGAAATTAGGTTTTCGTTGCGGCAATGAACAGCGACACCGGCGTCCCCAAACCGAATTTAATCGATGCAGCGCTACGTACGATGAATACAATGCGGAAGTTAATCAGCCTTGCGAGCCAAATAGCATCGACGTTTAAATAGAGTAGTGTACCGTCTTACAAATCGTTTTACAAGTTTGCCGAGAACACTATAAGTTTTTATCGATATGTACGTACCGGGGCACTGTATCAGGTGTCAAAGGTGTGTGTACGTTTGTGTAATGATGAATTTGTTCAATTCACTAGACGCCCTCCTCCCACACGACGCGCGTACGTACCTACCTACAGGCGTATGTATACCTATGTATTGAATACCTCCCTGTCGGCAGCTACATTGGTTAATAAATATAGCTAATCATTGCATTATACCCGACGTTGTTACGCGGTCGCGCGAGGTACGCGCTGCCGTAGCTTTTGGCTCTCGGCCAGCCTCGCAGGAGATGTACCTACTGAGAGTAATGGAAGCGCAAAGGCGCGATTTGTTCTACGCTATTATTTAATATTTGACAAAGACTTTAAATACGTCCGCCGTGAGCGATATCTTTAATGCGGCGCTTAGCTTAAAGAAAGGGACGTCTCGTCATTAGTAGATGAGCGGTTCATTATATCATTCGGTTATCAGAGCGCGGTCGGCGAAAGAGCCCGATCCTAGATAAGGCGACGCCCATCTTGCATTGCGTTATTGCGCCGCTATCGGACCGGGTAATTGCTAATTTGTTTATCTACAGCGACGCGCTGCGGCGCGCTTTTGTTCACGGGCAGACGTCTCTCCGCTTGCCCGCCCGCGAGGGATTAACGATTTTCACAGCCTAGGACCCTTCGCGCATCGTGTTTGATTAGAATCAAACGTGATATTGTAAAATTGGAGTACCGGAAAAAGAACCTATTTAAAAGGAACTCTATGCTGTTTGTTCGAAGTTTGATGTTGTAGGCGCTGAGAAAGAATAACACTATTTCGACGAGAGCCGAGCGTAAAATAGAAAAAAAAATGTTTCAAGGTACCTTTCGTAACTAGATAGGTGGGCGAGCGTCGAGTGTCTGTCGCTCTTCGAAGATCGAGTTAGTCCGTGACACCTTCTGTCGTCCAAACTAACGCGCGTGATTTACGTAGATGTGGCTGCGGCGAGCTGGCGTCGGGGCGGATCGCCTTTAAAAATACATCATTTCGTTAACGAACGATCAGTGACAAATGAATTATGTCAATTTATTTGCGCAAACCCGACGAGTTCTGAGGCGCTGCCCGGAACCTGATTGACGCTTCGCACAATATTGGCTGACGTGCTTTTTCAGTGCATGTTTTACTATTTTGTTTTCGAACGATTCCAAGTGAAATATACACCATGAAAATGTGTTGCCAGAAGAGGTTGGATTATGTTACACAAAAAACTTTTTATGCCTGGATTAATGATTTCGATATTCTATTTTCCGCGGACTTAAAATGTAAACATGGTATAGTAGATATTTTTTACTTGTACGCATACCTGATGCTCTGTTGTAGCTGTTATAAATTTTATGGTAAAACAGTTGTTTAGTGAAAAACGTTTTATAGTCATTAGACACGTTACCATATAAAACGAACAAAAATATGATCCCAAGAAGCGCCATGCACGAACTATATTGAAGTAGTGAGCAATGTAGTAGAGTTGAACAATGTACGTATATAAAAGAGATAGTTTATATTGAAGAAGAGGCAAGTGATATTCTTTGGGGGATTATACTTTTAGAGCGTTAATGACATGCCATTATATATAACGTCGTTGTTTTTCATATTTGTGCTATATCTAAATAGGTGTGGTATCTAGTTACATGAGAAGCATTAATGTGAGCGTGTATATTAGAAGATATAATATTTGTATGTTTCTTAGTTCAAAAGGTAAACAGCGGGATCTGCAAAAAACATAAATTTCTATCATTTGACTTCATTGGATTGTTTTAACATTCTACGCATTGATATAAAATTTAAAGTAGGAATAAGTTGTTAATTCACGGACGATGAAGTTGAACTATTTTTCGGCTTCAGAAAGTAAATTGTGTATATGTACTTATATGAAATTGGCTTAAAATCTAAGTTATGCCCCTTAACCAGATTATCGGTCAACGATTACATAGAATTTTAAAAAGCATATGTAAAACCATATGCATTTGTTATCACGTTTTTTTCCAAGTTTTATAGATATATTTGAACTTGTTTTTTATAAACTCTTTCATTGATATTACTTATGATGGATTCAAATAAATTATTTTATTTTAATTTTTGTCATTATTTTGAAATGTTTTCATAAGACATTAATGAAGTTGCTATAGAAGCCCTTTTATTTGTTTGTAGTGGTATTTGTATATATATATATATATATATATATATGCGCATTTTTGTGTGTGTGTGTGTATATGTATATATAGTGACATTGGTGGAATAAACAGTTTTTTCTTGGCATGTATTATGGACAAGCTCATTAACAGTTTAATGTTAAAAATCAGATTTTCAAGTCAAAGATTACCAAAAACCCCAAACTCATGTTCTAAACAGTAACGCTTTGCAAACTTTTAAATATTCCTTAATACATAACGTTTTCAATTATACAGTATATTTTTGAATTTTCAGACCTTGCAAATTTTTCTTCTTTCATATTGGACATAGTGGCCACTCTTAGCTACCATAATTACACGGATCGTGACGTACGTAGAGTACCGGAAACTAAGGATATCCGGAAGATTAAACCGATTTTAACGACGAAACCTCATTTGTCAAAATCTGATTATTGTTGCAATTTTAGAGAACCTCATCTAGAATTACCTATATACATACAAACATAATTTGAAAAACACAACATGCTCCATGACGTGCCGCTGTCGGGGGTATATAAGTCATATCTCTTTTATTCTCTAACGGCTATAAAAAAATGGGACAATATAGTCTAATGTTCAGAATGGACACAAAAGATTAAGGAAAAAGTATAGGTAGTTTGTTACATTTAATTTTAAAATCTGAAGGTTTATGCAAAATATGACGGTATGTGAATTGTTTTATTCAACGTTTTTCAACCCATCTCACGATTGACTGATTTTTGAATGTATAACATGGAAATTGGATGGTATGTACAATATTGAGCCAGTGAAGGTTGATATCGTGATGTGCGTTACGATGACAGAGTGGACGTGACATAAAAAGCTTTCGCGGTAATGAAAGCTGACGGGTATGGCTTATCGCGTTACCAGGGAAAATTCGCCCCACCCCTCCCCCTCTCACCTTGCGTCACTTATTCTCTTCCTTTGACAATGGACCCGCTCCAATCGTGTTAACCCGATATGTCATTTGTTTGTGATGCTATAATTAAGTATTTCCAAATCCAAAGCTTATCTCGACAATATAAGATATACATATATAATATACATGAATACGTATGTATGTGATGATTTATAGTTCCATTATAAATAAAAGGAAGTACCATTCCTTTACATACAACAGTATTGCAGTGGTTTTTGTTACTGTAAAAATCTCGGTATCTGGTTAACGATTTTGTATAGAATTTCAACACGTGCTTACTCGTTGGAAGTGAAAACAAATAAAAATGCTCTCGTCCACATAATTTCTTTTGAAGCAATATGTTTTTACTTATTAAAATAAATTTACTTCGTCCCATACTCAGCTCACATTTAAAGAAAATACAAAAAAATCCTTTACAAATCGCACATAAAATCATCCTCATGAAATATATGACTCCGGAAACATGTATATATAATAACTTAGATAAAATAACTTCGGTAAAAATACCTAATGTTGCCAGGCGTGACTTTTTAAACCACTTTACGTAAAGATAAACATCTTCTTTAAACCTTTATTTTTTTGTGAATGTCTTTATTTTTTTAATTTTAAGCATACGAGTTCAGTGTCGGCCAGTCTTGAGAATTGATAACAAATAACAAATTCGTCGGTTCTATTCCTTTGGGGTTAGTGTTTAATATAATATAATATCAATTTTATTTAACCGATAAATTAGTAATGTTAATTGTTTATTAGCTACTACTCGATTCGTTCTTTACGTTCTGATACAAGTGACATACTATCTTATATGTCAAGTTTCCGAATTTTAGTTGTTTAATAAGGCCGCGCGGCAGATGCTAGGCGATGCGTCTCTCTGTGTGTAATCCCGCACATAATTAAGCGCAGGGGCGTTTTCGGTCAAATGAATCGTAGGGTCCCGGCGGGCCCCGCGACGCGTTCCTCAGCCGGCTTGTAATTGGCGCGCCTCCCGAGTGGCCGTCGCGCATCTTCGCACCTCCATCTGTCGCCTTTCAGACGGCCGATGCGACATAGGCCCGCTTGATGTTATCTCTCATCTCGTACGTTATATTTCTCGACTAGTGTTCTTACGTAATCACACCCGTAGTCTAATATAAGCGGTTAAAAAATAAACTGCGTGAACAAAAGGAATGACAAAAACTTGGTTTGATTCGGAAACAATGTATAGTTTGAAGGCTTTGTACGAAGTACATTTCGAACTCCTGCTAAATGTGACTTCTGTGGGTTTCTTTAATATCCATCGTTTATAAAATAATTTTTTTCGAAGTTACGACTGTGTATATCTTGCTGTCTCAATAGACCTAGAGTAACAGAACAGCCGGATAGAAAGAGAATAATGTATACGACAGATTTAAAACTTCGAAAAGGATCAGTTGCATACAATGTGTTAAAACATTTACGAACGGGTTTCTAGGTATGTTTGTCTATATTTCCAGAATTGAAGATTCACCTTTCACCGTAGTATTTGGTAATGAGGTACCTGTCACTGCAGAAATTAAATTTTTAAAGATCTGTATAATTAAATAACTTGACAGAGAAATACTGAAGACAACGAAGTGGTTCTCTTACAATTAAAAAAATGCATAGTATAATTGTTTTGTGTATATATAGTAAAGTTTGTAAAAGCCAACGAGGCTATCTTTATCCAAATCCAGGAAAATATTTGAGTTAAACTAATATCTTTTTAAAGTCGCGGTAATGTTTACTTAATTACAAGCGAGGCGAGCCCGAGCTTGCATCTTATTATGCTCTATGTTTTTTAACGACCCCATAACAGAAATGTAATTCTTTAGGTTAATGCTCTGCTCCGGCCATTGTCGGCGATACAATTTTTTTGCTTCGCTTTTTATTAACGGTATCGGGTTGGCTTTTAATTTTAATTCTTAACTGCTAATAACAATTTTTATAAGAGACCTACGTCGATCTAAACCGGCTGCTCTAATAAGTCGTGACAATTGAAAACTGTGTCGATTGATATTTTCGTTCATCAAAAGAAAAATATGGATCTCTTATGGAATCACTTTCTTGTCCTTCCGTACGCCTGTCTGCCTGTCATGGCCATTTTTCTCAGAAAAGGCTTGAGATATTAAGCTGAAATTAATATCATATACTAGACTTATTGCTGTAATAAAATCAAGTTTCTTGGTTCAGACAGCAAAAGATAAGGCCCTTCATATTGTATTCTTTTTATTTGTGCCTTCATCAAAATTTATAAGGTACTTTCGATCAAATCTTGGAAATTAGCATAATGGAGATCTTAGAGCACAAGTAAAGGAAAAACTCAATGATTTTAATTTTAATTCTATGTCGAATTTCATTTTTTTTTAAATATGCGCCTGTAAAATGTAAGTAATATAAATATGTTCTAAAAAATTAAAATTTTATAAATATTTTAATAGACGTATTATGTACTCTTATGTGTAGGTACTCTCAACCCTAGTCGTATAAGGAACGCTCGTGAGCGAGTTCTACTCACGCTTGACAGATTTTTTATTATCCGTTGACCTTTATTTCATAGACAGGGAATGTTTTCGTTTTTCTATTAAATTCTTTTGATAATTGTTTTTTTTTCTCATAAATTCTATAATTTTCTATATCACGTTGGTACGCATATTATATTTTCCTATTCCACTTTTTGGCAATATTTAATTTTATTTCATTAAACTTAACATTTTCGCTGTATTTATATCCTAGGCAACAAATATTAAGTACACAATAATAACTTTGTATTTAATGGTAGCAAGACACCATTTTTCATTTAATGGTAGCAAGACACCCATTTTCAGTATCATAAAATTAGTCTCCTAAATTTGTTAAATGATAATAATTTAACACTCTTTAACATATGTAATGTTATACCTAATGTATTGTTTTGCTAATATAGTCGAGTTTTATCAATGTAACAACACAATACATCGATAAAACTCGTAACTCATCTGTGTACCAACCATACACAAACATATTATACGCATTCTCTGGATTCGGAAAAGCTGTTTGTATAATAATCGAAACATTCCTGAGGTTATGTAATATTTTTACCATCGATTGAATTACTCCAATGTAATTACTTTAAATTTATTTATTGAAACGTTTTAATGTAACGCTCATTCTATCGTATCAAATTTATTTCTACGTTTAAGATATTTGAATTGAATGGGTTGGTGTATAATAAGTTTTATTTTTTATGCTCGCGATTAATTTCAGATGATCCTTACTGAAATCCTAAAAGCACATCCGATTTTAGGATTGCATACGGCGATAGTCTGCATGATGCAGTCGATGCGGCATGCCGAGGAGTGGGACGGAAGTAACGCATAACTAAAGTAATTGCATTGCATTGCATCCACTGCGTTTTAGCCGCCGTGATCTTAGTCTTCATATTTAGAAAACCAATCTATTTTTCGTTGTGTTAAGATATCGCTAAAAAATTATTTAAAAAAATGAAATGTTTCATTCAAACAATTTAATTAACTCTATTTTGAAACAAGTTATGATTTCCGAATTATTTAAAAACAAATTATTTATTTAACAAATATAATACCTGGTACTGAACTGGTAGGATTAAGATTGAGACGGGGGAATGTAACAGAGACTACAAGATACTGACACCTGATTAACTGACTTGATCTGAACAGAATTGGGCTCGTATGCCCGGTTTATGATATAGAAATACAGTCTTAACAACGGAGTGTTTCACATGAAAATGTTCTCACGGCAGTGGAGATTTCCAGTGATCGATTGTGCCAGGGCAATTTCAGAAGCAGGGGTATAACAGTTCATTCTAACAGAGCAGGGGTATAACAGTTCGTAAGTGCACATATAGTTCGGAAGCTTTTTAATACAAACGGAATGTTGGTAAAAGTGCAGCCAGTAAAGTGTAACTAGTCAATTATAATCTCTTTTGATTATTAGTTTAAAATTAAAAGTTCAAGATTTCCGAAAGTTATATCCATAAAAGTGCATTATGGCTAAACAGAAATAAGTTTTTGGTTGACGTATTAAAAGCAATTTAAAATTGGAGGAAGGCTAAATTGCAAGAGACAAAAATATAACGATTTTCTTTAATTTCCAAATGTTCACTATCAAAGTCTAATGTGATATAGAATATTATCATTTATATGTAATTACCGCCGATATTTACTCTTGGAAGACGATTTAAAAAACCCGACCACAAATCGAGCTCGCAGTCATAGTGGAACTTTTCCCTTATGTAAAGAGGTAACTTTTTAATAAAAAAAGTAATGATAAATGAACCGCTTAATTAGAAATTGATCTCTTTTTTATTAGTTTTATACTATTTTTATTCACTTTTTATTTTACATAACTTATCAACGAATACCTATTTAATTAACTTTGTCGACAGTGAATTTTAAATTCTCTTTTATTTAAACGAAATTTTAAGTTGCAAGAAAGACATTGACCTACTGCGAAGTACAGGCGGTATCGAGGAGTACACACTTGAGTCGATACAAACTTATTTGCGTCCCAGGTACTAAATTAATTTGTTTTTGTGTCGCCCAATTGAAACTATTTTTCCCGTTGTCTCTTACGAGTCGAGGACATAAAAATATTTTATTGAAATAATTAATCGTTAAAATTATATGCTCGCGTGTCTGTCTCCCTAGTAATTTAAAGGATATTTATGATAATAAAAAAATAGTACACGATTGGTATTCACTTTGTCCCCTAGTAGACTGCTTTTATTTGAGACATAATTGTATTTTAATTAATAAGATACGTGTCCTGTTTTTTGTCGATAGGTTGATCTGTCTGTTATCGACATATGCCTTCGACCTTGCCATACTAGTAAGTTTAAAGTTATGCGTTTCTGTGGTTAAACGTCTCATCTGGGAAATATAATATTAACATTATAACGACTGTCGGGTAACGGCAGCAGACGTCGGTTACTGACGATTTTACGAGCATAGGTCCGACAGACGGACGTTTATTAGCTAGCCGCCTTAGTTCATTTGCAGCTTTTCTGATATCGCTGAGTTTGTGATCGCGCCTCCGCCGCGCTTCCGCTTCACCATCGTTCTTGCAAGTTTTTATCGCGTTCACCCTCTGCTTTATCGTGTGACACCGGCGACACGTAAATGTATTTCGTGCCATTATACTGAAAAAATGCGGGAACTGCAGCAAAAGTACTGTTTTCTTTCCGATATAAGGGGCAGAAGTAATCGGTTTAAATGAAACTACTTGATATATATTTATATGACAGCTATCTACATAATATTATGATGAAAGCTACCTGCGTTATTAGAATATATGCTTTTCAAAATTCTAAATCATAGCTTTTCGTAGTTTCCACGTAAATTTCGATATTATCGACGAAGGTAACGAACTATCCATAAGGTAATAAATATGTTAAAGCGGGTGTAATCAAATTTGAACATAAGCATGATAATGATTATGTTCAAATTTGGTTATACCCGCTTTATCGTATTTAATAATGAATTAGACTACAAACTTCGTTGTGTATCGTTCGAAAGTAGGTTCACGGAGGGAACGAGTCGACGCCGACGGAAATAGTTGAGATCGATTGAGAAGCGTTAGCTGCCGGTCGCGACCGAGCGAATAGCGGGTTGCAGATTTGTGATCGCGTCGTCGATAGCAATTTTACGCGCTTCTAGCAAATATTTACCATACATTAAAATCGAGAAATACTTTTATTAAGATGGATTGGAAAGAAGGATAGCATGGGCATAGACAGGAGAAAACAGATAACAATTAATAAGGCATTGAAATTTTAATCACAATCAGACTATTTTTGAAAACATTAACCGGCAATGCCCTTCTGGTATACAGGAAAAGAGTGTCGTGTCCCTTCATTTCCAGTGAAGGTACTTTCTTGTTTACGCAATACAATGAAGGATTATTCATAGAATATTGTAGTACAGTGTTTATTAACATATTTGCATATCATTGTTGATATTGCGTCTTACTTCCAGAAATACTTGACCGCTACGAAGCGGCTAAAGAAGTAAGCGAAAATGCTGTGCAAACAAAACAGCATTAGCATATCTGACTATATAAAAATCGAGTGACAAAGAATTGCAAATCTTTGTCACTCACTTTTGATATAGTTGACGCTTCGTGGTTGAATTAGGCTCATTCTAAGGTTATTTGAATTACTTTAATTAGCAAGTATGAAGAAATGCTTTTACATTTCGTTGAAAAATGAAAGTAACTACCAGACGGTAGAACAATTGTCATAGATACGATTGTCGTTTTTGTTTTTTAATGTTAATTTTAACACGTTACGCGCGAATGATATTGTGTTACTGTTATTAAATTTGTTTTACATGCAATGAATTGAGATGTGGTAATGCCACTTGGATCGATATCGCCTCTTGAAGTTTGTTTATAGAGAAAATTTATATTCCTGTTCTTGGTCTATCTCTTACCGCGAATAATGAAGATGACGTTCATTGTATTGGCTAGCCAGAACTTATTGTTAGAACGACTCAGTCTTACGTGAACGCTTTCGAATGATGCAAGTTTGTTATTTGCCTAGTTTACATTTTATATACGGACATAAAAACTGGTACACTCTTATAACAGTGTGGATAGATACCCCGGTAACATTTGTTGTCTTTCTAAATTAGACAAAATTTATTCATTCGTTTAAATATTTATCTGAAGCGGCAGAAATATTTCGATGTGTCTATCACTAGCTTGTAAACATCTATCCGAATGATACTTGACAATGTAAAAGTTTGTTATCTCGGCCGCACAATACGCGAAAGGCTTTATACGTTGCGTGCGTCCCCTTCCCATGTATGTATTGCCGTCGTGACTTGGGGACATCGCGACCGCTTCATTCAGTTAGTTGGTCGTCTCACTATTTATGTGACAATGTTTTCGACTTGTTTATAGTTTGTTACGAGGTTAGTGTAGTAGGATTTGATACGGAATTTTAAGTAATGCGGAAAGCTGGTTCCTAGTTTTGATGTATTCCATATCGTTTCTTGATCTCGGATTCATTTACGTGTAGGGTTAATTGGGTAAGAAAATGGTTAGGAATAATCATTTTGTTTTGAAAATGCCAGTTTTTGATATAATAATATTGCCTTCTTTTTTTATTATAGCTTACATAAGACCTTTGTAAATAAATTATGAAACTTCAGCCAAAACTAAATTTCAATCAGTAACCATTACTGAAATTAGTTTGGAAAAATTAAAATTACATTTTATACACAATCATCACTAGACTTGGAGAACTTCATCTTGAGTTGTTAGTTCCGACGAAGAAACTAGTTTAGTGATATAAAATGTATAACACTTCCTTGTCAAGTCAGTCGAAATGGATAATCCGCCTTACTGTTATTTATACCGTACATTCTAGGGTCGACGGAGTTGCAAACTGCGCCGAATGTTGATAAGGTAGGGTTGATAATTCAACAAGTTGTGGCGATTCATTGTCGCGGCTGCCCCTCGCAAGTGGCGCGATGCCGACCGCCGTTGAATCATTAACGAGACGCGCGGCTCGTTTGCGCGCGCGCCACCCGGCGTAAACAAATCTGCGCGCGGTGCGCCCGGCGACAGGTGCGCTCCCGCCGACGATCAAATATTCATCCTGAGAATGGAGTAAGTTAGATTGAGCTCGCCGCCGAAGCGATTCCGCGTGCACCCCTCGATGCCGGGGGTGAGTGTTAATTTTGTTGGCCATTGGCGTTTTACTCCCTTTTCTACCAAGGTGAATATACTTTATGCACTTATTTAATGTTTTGGTTTATTTTTAACGTTATTTACATTCTGTTTTCTAAATCTAACGCCATTTTAGATTCACCGCTATGAAGTAATATTAATTACATCTTATCCTCTTGGTTAAAAAATATCTTTGTTATGTCATTGTTTCGTTGTCGTTGGTGTATCAATATTGGTTTACTGAAAAAATGGTTCGAATAGAAAAGAAAAACTGAAGTTAAAAGTAAAATGTTAAAATTAACGTAATTTTAATTTATGACAAATTTTTATTAGGGTTATGTTTTTGGTTTAAGAACGATGTCACCGTATTTTACTCGTCAAATGCGAAGAGAATCCTGAGCTGAGGTGATTGAGGTTTCTGAGCTGGTCGAGAAGATCTGGTTAAGTCTGACTACGACACGTCACAATTCCTAATGTGACATGATGCCTTCTGCGCAAGTTTGTATAAATTTGCCCTATGAGGTAGTCCGACCTGTACCTGCGCTCAAGGGGTTCACAATGTTACTTCTGTTACCATCCGTAGTAGAAATTGTAGTGTACTGATGAGTAAATCTTCCTATCTGACTTCCGTGTCTTATCTAATGTATTGAAAGTACAATTAGATTGCTTGTACCTCTACTTTAAAATGAAGTTTCGTAAAGTCGTGTCGTGGTTTCAAAAAATAAAAGCATATTTTGTACTGCGTTTACACCGACGTTGATTTTATTTGATTTCGCGCTGTTGACAGGAATATTAAGCGGTAACCGCTCGGAACTTTGCCGCTTGGAAAGTTTGTTAAATGGATGACGTTTCGCATTCGAAGGACGGGTAAATTTGTCGAGTGGTTGTCGATGTAGGTACACTGCAACCCGACTCGGAGCCACTCTGAGCGCCCTCGAACGGGGTGGGCGTGGGGGCCTAACGATGAAACTTTGACTTTGCACACACAATGCGTCGTTCAGCGCTCGCGCAACCATTTTTTTATTTATAAATGTTTAGTGTCTGCAACGATGTTAAGTGACCTCGCGCTGACGTGGTTGCGCCATGATGGCCGGTGTCTAACTAATTTTTAAATTTTGGTATTGTAGTTTATTAATTGCGAGCGAGTAGGTAAATTGAGTTGTTGAAGGAGTGCAGTAAGTTTGACACCGTTCTCAAAAGAAAAAAAATAAAGCCACGTTTATATTATAAATGTGAAAGTATTTTTGTCTGTGTTTACCTAGTAACTTTGTGATCGAGCAGTGAATCGACTTCATTTGCAAATTTGCTTCTAATACGAATACTGTGAAACGTGTTTGGATGAATGTATAAAGACTTGAACATAATCTTATGGAAGTTGACACTCGTTTTATTTCGATAAATAGCTTGATTATTGTAGAATGAAATCGGTGTATATTACTCAATAATACAACATGGATGGCCCAACACATATATTAAATTGTTTGCTCACGTATCTCAGGGGCTCATAACATTCGTATATTATTACTTGCCTTAATCGAAAATCCATGCTGGCGAAACCGCGGCCGAAACCTCGTATAATATAAACGAATTGAAAGTATATAATTTATATTATATTTTATTGAATTATGTCGCTTATTACACTCAAAAAATATTATATTTAAGCAAGATTAGAGTCAGGAACGAAAAAAAAAATTATCACGCCAAAGTCTCTTGACTGTTATTACTCATATAGCACTTTCTTTATAATATAGTCATTTTTGTTGCATTTGAAGTCTATTGAGGATATAAATAATTGTTTATATTCTTAAAGGAAAATAAAGATTTAACGCGTCTGTTGACTATCGCCTTAAAATTTAAAGTTTCCGGACTGAACGATCTGTGAAATTGGGTTTAAATATACTATCTAGATTTCCTGTATACATTTTTCAAAATTCTTGTTCTCCCATCCTTTTCGCCAAAGAAAGAGTATTTCTTTAAATTATTCAGTCGTCCGTAATAATAACTTTAGAGCAATTGCATTATGGTTGAATGAAGATAAAATCTAGAATGCAAGAAAAATCTAGACTGAAAAGCCCGTCACGTCTATGCAATAATATTGTGAGTTATAAGTTAATAATAAACAAATATTTGTGAAAATATTTAAAATTTGTAAGTAAAAATTATTATACATATTATAGCGTTTTGTTGTCTTGGATAAAAATAATCCCCAACGACGTTGTGATTAATATTGTTCATTGCAACGTTCACAAAACGTGCACAGAGTTGGTAATAATTTGTCGGTCACTACATTTTCTTTGGCAACCAATGAACGTTATTTTTCTCTATTCTGTGGTTATGACACTCGGTCATTTGTTTGTTTTATACGTATAAATATGTGTATAGATGCCATGGATCTCGATATAGTGGGAAGAAGCGCGTATTGCGCGGGTCGGAGTGTGTTCATCGTGACGAGACAAAAGGCGGCGCCGCCGTCGCGCCTATCGAACGTAGTTAATTGTACAGTTTGAGTGTTGCATTAACGCCCCGTCGACTCTTTAATGAAGTCGTAAATTTTACGAGCCAGTAAAAAGGGTGGTCGTCGTCGCGGCTCGGCGAGTCGGTGCGCCCCTCCCGCCCTCCGTAATCAATTCGTACACGAAGAGGAACGAATTATTAAATTCAATAAGGAAGAGGTTAAAGGCGACATCTCGGCCCTGACAGAAATTACTCCGAGACTGGCTGTTGTCCCGTATGGTTTTACAAATAAACTCGACTTGCACAAGCACCACGTGTTAGTATTAGTTTATTCAATTTTAATTTAATGCGCCTGCGTGACAAATTCAAATTTAATTAGTCGCAGAAATTAAATATTTCATTATATGAGGTTTGACTGCGACATATATACATGACCTATTAAGTTATTATTATAGCTACTCAATATTATAACAAGTCCCTTCAGAAACAGTTGTTACGACATTGAATATAGAAGAAGCCAATTAATTTTCAGCTCAACCATGTTGTCAAGTGAAAAATTAATAAGTCGTGTATTTTTTTTTTATAATTAATCAAGACATTTGAATATCTTCAATTAATTATTAATTAAATTATTCCTTTTTTATTTTAAAATTTGCATTTGTGTTTTTACATATGTATTGTATATGAAGAATTTTCGAATTTAACAAATATTTTTGAAAGAAAATTTCTTATAAAAATTTCGGAGAGGAGATGAATAGAATTAATATTTAAAATATGTGGAAAATCTATTCTCTGTATAGTCTCTGGGAATTAAGTGAGTACAGGGAGATTAAAAAGTTCGTGGAGGAATAGAGCGGAAGGAAAAAAGGGGTGCTATTTTTCCTTTTCCCTGTATACTTTCCTAACCATAATATATTTTTCAGATCTGGCCAGTAATTTATTTATACCCTCAAACAAATGTTTTCTTAAAAGCTGAAATTGCATAGAATGTTATGCCTATGGGAATTGTTATCTTGAAAATAAACCAGCTGAAATTGCAGACTTGATCATTACTGAAGTTTTTCTCACGAAGCTCCTTTTTAATTTTTGGGAACAAAGACTATGTCCGGGGGACTAAATCTGGTATGTAAGGTGTGTATTGTAATATTTCAAAGCGGCATTTGTGAAGGGCAGACCTCGCAAAACGTGTATAGGTGCATTATCGTGCAAAAGCACCACAACTTTCACTGATTTTCCTCGGTTTTTCTCTTTCAATGCTTCTTTCGGCTGCTCTAGTGGACTGGCGTAATTCTCTCCCGTGGTAGAAACACTCTCATCTTTGAACTCAATGAACAGAATAAGCTCCGAGTCTCAGGAAACAGTCGTTATGATTTTTGCGGTCCGTTGCGACACCTTGAACTTTTAGGGTGTGGGATACCATTCCTATGCCACTTATGGTCTTCTTCTACTTCAGGCTCGTAATGACGAAACCAAGTTTCGTCACCCGTAACAATTCGAGTAAGGATTGTGTCCCCATCCTCTCGGTAGAGATCCAAAGATTCGCGTGAAAACTTGACACATTTTTGCCTTTGCGACGGCGTGAGAATTCCGGCATCCATGTCGCGTTGACTTTTGACATGCCAAGATGGCAATGAAAAATATTCAAAATGGTAGTAGACGATATTTTAACCATTTCTCCCAACTGCTTCTTCTCTAATCGGACATCTGTCGATATAAATTATTCAACTTTTTAAACATTGTCCGAGTAGGTGGCCTCAACAGGTCGTCCTGAGTCCCGTAAACCGACGACATCTCATTCAATATGACTTGTAGTGTTTTTCCTTGCTTTGTCAAGAACTTGATGGACAGCTCGAAATTCGATTTTCTCCATAGCCTATTATTTCTTCCAGAATGAGTTGCTTGATCGAAAATAGCTCAGATGTTAATGACACAATTAAACTGAAACTTGGTATAAGTCGTAATAAGTCGCCCATTAGCGACTATGTGAGTAAGCAACCCCACTGTCCCTTCCATTTCGCGAACATTTTGACCTTTCCTCGTGGGTCTATGTGAATTGATATATGTATTTATGTTGTTAACCTCCTTATAAAGCTGAGTGACGTCGATCTGATACGTCAAACATTTCATTTCGATAAAGAACCGAAGGACGTGCGTCTTACGGCGTGAACTTAGCCGGTTTTCCTTTTAAATATAGTTAGCTGGACTAGTCCTCGCTTGGATTTCTCAAGTTGATTATTGCAATTTTTTTTTATTTTAGTAATTTGAATTACGAAAAAACGTTAATTGTCTATCAACAATGCAATGCGGCAACATTTGCTAACTATATAAGTCAGCAAATATCAATTCGATACTTGCGTTAACTAATATCTTAAACTTTTCAACTATTTTTCCGATTACCTAGGAGACTTTTGTGTTTTATCAGACAGTTTATGTTTATATGATTTTATATCTGTCCGGATATTACTCTCTAGAGCCAGAACGGATAATCAGATTTGGACAAATGTGGTATCATTAGAATCGCCCTGATATTTTCCGGGTGTGTTTAGGTTAGGTGACGTCATGACACCATGCAATAGGGCAGCTGAGAATCATAATTTTGTCCAAAGTAAAAAATAATCATTCAAAAAAATTCCATCAAGGTGGAAAAAAAAAGTTTAAAAACTCGTCAAGCTAAACCTATTTGGTATATTTGGTTTTTAATCCTAAATGTTAGTTAGATTTCAGTAATAAATTCCGAGAAAAAAATTGTTTATTCCCCCAAAGAAATTCTTAAAAAAAATGTCTCAAATGAAAAAATTTAATAAAATCAAAAATTTTAAAAAATAATTTATCTGAATCCATCATGAAGTGCATCAAATAAATAGTTTGAAAAAACAAATTACAAAATACCTGTATAAAATGTGAAGAAAAACTTATAGAATTAATGGGTGACAAAATGTGTTTCGAATTTATTTCTAAACTTCTTAGTTAATCGTTCGTAGTTGGGTTATTTCCTGTTAAGGAGCGTAATTTGTGTCTGTAGCATTACACATCCTCCTACGTTGTGTACAATATTTTACCAGTTTTAACTAGATAACGGTAATACAGTATTATATATGTTAACAGATTTCAATTTTATTTTTAATATAGGTGTGTCGAAAATTAACGTTGGAAAAATATTTACTCCGTAAGAGAAATATGCTATAAATAAGTTCCACCCTAAATATGTTGAGCTACTAGTATCATTAAATTAGTTAAATAACATGAAAATAGCAGGGGTAGTCAAATTTAGATGCGTTTGGTTGTATGCGTGGTATCGTCCTACATATGCGCCGGTTTATCGGGTGATGTACACTGTTTGTGTGTGTGTTTGGTGCCGGCGCATGCAAGGACAGCTATTTAGGAAGGAGTGGTTATTTATTGCGATAACGGCAGAAGCCAGCGCGCGAGGTTAATGGGGTTGGTCACGCGAGGCGCCGCGCGTCTACCCTCCCGCCCCGCCCCAATCGGGAGCGGTCTCGACCGTATGTGCAGATGTTGCTGTTTCTTTTTTTGAACGGACGATGCATTTGTAAACAATTGGAGTGATATTTGAAGACTTTTTTTTTTATGGAATTCAAACGTCGATCGTAAAGATTTGAGTTGGGTGCTAAAAAGTTCAAGTTCAGAAGCTTACTTATCAGTCTGTGTTATTTCACACCGTCGTTTCGCTAACCAGAATAAACGGCGACATATATCTTGAAACGTTCCTTTCACCTCATTTATACTGGCATTTTTTTTCAACTCTAGGATATTTTCTACGATTTTATCTGCGTACACAATCGATATTTTCAAAATTTTTTATTTCCACTTCTGTTTCATTTGATTTTTATTTTTTTCGTATTTTCAAATCATTTTTTTTACGCTTATATAATAATGACAATCATCATTTATGTAGAAAGCACTTGAATTTAACGGCCTTTATAATTTATTTGCTCATTGATCATAGGCAAAAAATAATGTTGGCGAAAATTCTTCTTCAGATTTTAAAATGCTTTAATAATCGTACCCAAAATCTCTCGTAAACATCGAACACAACAGTCGTTAACACGCCCCACCACATTTCCTACATCTTGATTTATCCGCCGAACGTGATATTGCACTAATATAAAATGTGAGTTGTATACAGTGCGCCGAAGACAGGCGTGGGCCAATCGTTTTATTATGTGGCCTACGTGGGAATTTTCGTATGAAACCGTTACTCGTTTGTTATCCACGATGAAGCAACATCCAGCATTGCATTGTTTATTTATGCTACGAACGCACGTAGTGGCACGACGGAGACTTATATATCGTTGCTTTGTTTTTTTTTCATCTGCTCGCAGTCCGCGGTAAGTTATTATCCATCACGGCGCGCGTCCGCCGGTGGCGCCGCAAACTATTTTTTCCCCGCGTAGAAAAAAATGAGGTGCGGCCGGCGCCCCAGACCAAATTCGTGGCTTTATATTCAAATGGCGCGCCCTCGTAAAAAAAGTTGTTCCACACGGGCGGGACGCGGGCGGGCGAGCGAGACGGCGCGGCGTCGACGGAGGCGGCCCGTCGACTTTGCGACTTTATCGCTTCCCTCTTCCTATAAATCAACTCTCTAATAATTGAAATGTGTTCGCGCTTCGGTCTCGGCTTTGCTGTAATGTGTATATACCTCGCGCCCGCTTCGGCGGCCGCTCGCGACACATTATTTTACCTATTTTAATGGCGTCACAAGGGAAGGCTGTATAAAGAAAATTGACGATCACCATAAGCAAGTCTACACGTCATTGTTTCTCGATGTGTACGTTAGAACAAGAATGGGGAAACTAAATTTGTTTTTCTAGGAGTCGAATTTGCAAATCACGGAGTACTGACGACCTGTTTCGACAACCCACCGCCGTCAAAATTATTAGTAGTGTAGGCATTATAAAGAAGACTGCCATTGTTCCGATTGGTTACTACTGTCGTAAGTTTGCGCTATAGTCAAGGGCACAGATCTTTTATCTCACGCAGGGCATCGTCGTCGATGTTTTTACATTTCGTACGTATATGTGTCATATTTTTGCGAACCTCCAAAATGTAACATGTATTATAAATACGCTTTATATTTTACTTCATCCTCAGACCCAATTCTGTTGCTTTCATGAGATGAAACATATTTGTATAATTGTTGTTTTCTATCCAACGAAGGTCACTTTGTATTATAAATTTTAAAAACATGTAATATATATATATATATATAGGTTTTTAATATACGTATATTTGGAACAGTTAATTGTATCAAGCAACAGAACAAACAAAAAATGATCGACTTCCGAGTGTAAACCAAAACATTAGAATATTAGAAATAATTAGGAGTCTAAAAAATGAAGAGAGAAGTAGTATCCGATGTATATTTAGCTTTAGGCGTTTTGCTTTTCGCTTGATGATGAGAGAGAGTTTTCGATCAACAACAACGAAACGTAATTTTGATCTGATCTTATTGCTTTTAATGTTTTATAAAAAACATATTTTTGAAAGGTGAATTATATTTGTGATATTTTTTTTCTAAAAGTAACAATTAAGTATTTGATAAAACCTCTGTGGTTTAAAGTTTTTTTTTAAATTTTAGAAGTTTGATTGAGAAAAAAATGTACTTACGTTCAATCAGTAGATCTGTACTAGAACCACCATATTACGTGACGATTCGTTGTTTGTTTATTTCGAACAGTTTTGAAATGGATACATGATTATAATTGAGAGATATATTTAAATTTATTTTAATGTGATATATTTGTATACACAGTTAAAGTAGTCAGTAAAGCCACTAAAGATCAAAGCTTCGTGTAATAGAAGTGGCACTCGACCCATATACGTATGATTATTAATATACTTCTAGTGCTAGTTTTAGTCAAGGCGCAGTAGCAATAATGCGTGGGCTTTCGTGACCAGGTTGTTCATCATCACGATGTTGTTCGTAGTTTTGTTGCTGGCTTAGCGTTAAATAAAGCTTTTATTGTGGAAATATTGCTTACCAGTATTTTCAACGGCCAGGTTTAATAATACGTATAGAAATGGCATATTAATTAAAATTTAAAAACCTTCTAGTTGGAAAAATTAATCACATTGGAATTAAAGATTCCTTGAAAGAGTTTTGTTGTTTCATGAAAAACAGTATGTTAAATACAAGCAACGTAAAGTTTGACGGATCGGTTTAATACAACACGTCATTTTTGCCGCAATAATTGAAAAAAAATAAATTATCGGACCGGGTGTAAATCTGGTAGTTGTCAGACGGGCAAAACGGTAAATTGCCGTACGAAGAGAATTGAATCTATTTGCGCTCGAGCTGATGCGCGGGTTGGTCCGATTGGATCGTCGACACGGATCGGATCGGCCGGCCTAATCCTCGGCCCCGTCCGCCATTTGCATCGACTCGCTGTACTAGAACTTGCTTACTTACAGGTGCGCGCCACTTTATTGTGCGACGTCGGTAACGCGCAATGCGCTGCTGCGGACGAACGCTCTTAGCGAAGCTTGAAGAATAATTAAGTAATTTGAATAGTGGCCAAACAATATAGGTCCCACAATATTTGTCTCCCATTAAACTTTTGAGAATCGCGCGGGCACCATAGTGACCCCATCAAACTCAGATACTGTGCGAAATGTGTCGATCCCTTTATATAGACAAATTTTCTGCCAAAATTTAGATTTATTAAAAAAAATGTTGTTCCTCGAGTGATTAATCGTTTACGGTATTATATCTTGGAGAGACAATTTTTCCTCCAAAAAAGGTCGATTTATTAGAAAAATGCTGGACCTCAAAAGGTTAAAAGCCATGAATCGTCATGCCGTACTTGAGAAAGGACAATCAATTTTGTTAATATGTTTAGCGGGTCTGAGTGTCAACATTGTGGAGCCACAAAAAATATTTTATCATAGCTTATAATTTTATAGAATATTATTAAAGTATACACAAAACTCCTAGCATTGTGATATTTTTCCCACTGAAAAATCATTTGATATCACGAGAAGAGTACAAGAGCCTCAGTCCACACTCCCCTTCTTGCATTAGGCTATGTTCTTTATTTCAGTTCTTGGCAGCTGCTTCAGTTATAATAGTTATCAAAAATTCAAAAAGGGACTCAGGTTTACTATGCCATTGAGCTATTTATGTGTTTTGCTAGAAAATTATATCGAATTGTAATCTTTGTAGGTAGTTCTTATGCACACTGTCTATAGTGTAACGAGGATACAGTATTTGAACACATCGGCTCGCTTCGCGGTTGTAATGTAGTAAAATTAAAAATTGTTAATGCCCCACCCTCGTAGGTCAGAATTGAAGTAAGTTTAAATGCAAGCAACTTATAAGTATGTAAATGTAGTCGAGCCACATACAAGGATTGTAACTTTTGCATTTCGTCATGTGCGATAGGATAGCTCGCGGCAGTTGAGAGTGCATTGTGTGAGGGGGACGGGGTGGAGCGCGGCAGGGGATTCCGCCGGGGGCGCGCTGCCCTAATGAGGTTTATCGCGCGCTAACTTCCTTCGTCGAGCGGAATTGAAAACTCGCTCGCTCGCAGCCATTCTCTCGAGTTATGTTTTTACACTTTTTTTACCGATTTATTCGTGGTTTAAATAACGCAGTTATTTAAATCACTGTCATTGTAATACTGACTAGGATCATTTGCGACTGACTGCTAAATCATTTGCGACTGACTGTAGAGATAATAACAAAATGTACTCCGCTGTTGAGTTGCAGAATTGTTGTATACGGGCAACAAAATAGAAATATACCATATTATTTAGGGTTTTATTACGCAATCTTTGTACTAGATTTTGTATATAAAGAATTAGAATTATTGTCGGAACATGTATAGGAGATTTCGAGCTTCTAAACAAATTGAAATAAGATATTTAACTTCACATGTAATATGTAATATGGTCCAAAATTAAAAATGGTATTTAAAATGACTTAAAGAATATGTTTGGTTAAAGATAGTATTTAAAATAATTAAAAGAAATGAAACTTCAAATTTAAAAACAAGTTTTCAAACTAGAGAGTTAAATAAACAAAATATTGTAAGTTATGAGTAATAAAACCAAAGTATTTTTAAGAAATTCACGATATTTTTACGACTGCAAAATATAGGCTAGGTATTATATTTTCTTAGTGAAAAATAAAATTAAGGGTTACAAATAGTTTAACAGAAACACTATGCACCCTAAAATGTTTAAATGGTTATATATATATATATAAGTTTGTACGAAACCCTCGTAGTGCAAGTTCTACTTCTTGTATTTAACAATATTTTATTATAGGTGTCATAGAATTCAAAATTTGCACCAAACAAACGGAAATGTTTGAAGTTTAAACTATCGTTACCGGAAAGGGAAACAAATTTTCAACATGACTAATCACGTGGTAATCGTTTACAACAGAAAGTTCTTCTATATACGGGACACTTTCATATGGAGTGGGTTTTCCTGTACTTTTAGCGTCTCGAGGCTCTATAAAGTAAAATGTCAGATTTCGGAACCTAGAACTGTATTGTATTCACCTATACGTTTTATACTGAAAAATTGCTAGATGGCTTAGTAATATATAAAATACTGTAAATTGTCGCGTATTTCCACCACGCTCACGTCACCCAATAAACACTGAGGCGTTGCGCGGCTGTGAGCGATCGAACCCGCTTCACCTCGCCTCGCGGCCATAAACGTTTGTACCTTGTACGCGCGGCCGTTTCGTTCCTTTACATGTTCGCGCCTCCAAACTTCACGTATTTGTTTTTATTTGCACCTTCGAATGTTATTGGTCCCGTCTGGATGTAGTTGGCTCGCGGGCGTCGCCGTCCCGCGTGCGGTGATTGTCGCGAATATATTGACTCGCGCCATATTGAACTCTCGTGCGTGCCTTGATGGATCGCGCCGCGACGGTGGCGCTTGTCGTCGTTATGAAAGGGTACGATTTCGAATTTGTTTTGCTTTTCTGAATCATACATCGGGAAAAATCAAACGTTAATAATATCAAAAAGAAAAATGTCACAGAACATATATTCTGGATTAAAAATGTGTGATTGCAATTATTATATAAATGTTTTCACTATGCGTCTCTGTGGTAGTAGACAATTTAATGAGTGGTGGCTAGTCATCTCCCGTATTTGCGATTCTTACTTACGGTAGATAAATGCAACCTAGAGCGTGGGTATATGGAAATGTTCCGGGAACATTGTTTGTTAAAAGTAATCTTCGATAAAGTGGATGCTGCCCTCATTATGCGAAGCGTAGCGGCAACGAGCCCTCACACACTGTTGCCCCACCGGTTTACTCGAGCGGTTCCTTAAAGTCCCATAAAGCGAGTGCGGCGGTGAGCGCTCGGCCGTGTCATATTTAGATTCAATTTGGCGTCGGGTAATTTGTTTCAGGTGCGGTTGCTCTTACCTGCATTAGGAAAAGAAATAGGCCTGTTAATAAAAATAATTTACGGCGATAGTCGGCGCTGGGGCCGCCTAATTGAATCGGCGGGGCGGCGCGGCCGACGCGTCTAATGGGGCCGCTTTGTCATCGCCGCTACTACGGCGCGCTCTCCGCTCCCGTCGCACGTGATGCTTGTGAGCTTTGCCGGATTTTCATTTTATATAATACGACCGTACACATGACTAATGTTGCCCTTAACCGTAGATTAGTGATTGTTAACGTTCATCGGTAAGTTCTGAAGCTGAATATTTTTTTATATCTTTATGCTTTCCGCCATTATTTCACTAATATTTAGTATCAAAATCGATTATAGGAATAAGAGGGTCAGGTGAGATTGGTCGCTGGCGTTGCGTTCCGTTATTCGGTAGCTAATTCATTTGCTTCCGTTTCCATTAAGAGGCGACGGCGGTGTTATTAATCGTGGGGCAATCGCATCGCGACGCTGTCATTAGGTGCGGCGGGCCGCTCGCGTCCCGCTAAATAAGCGATGAGTCGACGCGCGCGCGCCGCGCCGGCTCCCATACAGTTCCCCGATTAACCTCTGAATTATTCAGGCCCGTTATTTTCCGCCTCTATTTGCCCCTAATACGCTTTTCATCTCGCGCGCCGCCCGCCCTCTTTTTATAACGCGGCCACCGTCTCAATTATTCAGCGTAATGCCTCGTAATCTCTTTTCTGTCCCATTACAATACCGATCACTCGCGGCGCGCTCGCGAGCAAAGTGCCTCCTCCCGTATTAAGTATTTAATGCAATCTATGTCTTGCGGGTCGCGATCCGTTTGCGGGCCGACGACGGTCTTCTTTTGTTGGGACGCGCTCGCCTTTTTATTAGTCGTCGACGTGAACCTAAATTAATATTGAATGCCCCGCGTTCCGACGCTTTTCCCGTTTAAGACGATCGCGATCACCTCTCTTCACCTTTTGATTTAAGCTATTCTATTTTTTTTCAATTCGTTCCTACTCCTCCCCCAGAAAGTATTATAGATATTTTATTCGGGGGGGTATTCGGAATCTTGTGTGGATATTTGACAATTAACTCTCGTTGAACAACAAATAACTCGGAACTCGACCTAAGTCAATTAGTCAGTCGGCAGAATTGACGGGATGGTGAAGCGATAATTATTTGAGCGCACGACGCAGCGGTACCAAGCACGAGCTGCGCCGCCCGCATGTAATTGACCGGCGGATTGTGTACCACTTCGCTGCCGTATCTTGAGCGCCGCGCGATCGGTTGCCTGCGTGCCGAGAAGTACTCATTCAGTACGAACCGGCTCAACAATTCTAAAACTTTGTAAACTTGCGTAGGAAAAAGCGGGGCAGATTTTCGCTTCGAAATGTTTTCGATGTTTCGATCGAGTGCTGTAATAGTATTTAAAAAAGAACGGTTGTTTTGAAGCTCAATTAGCAATTTCACTCGGGAGTGACAGCCCGTCTATCAGCGACTCCCTAATGAAGCAAAGTTTTTCGTACCGGCGATTTCGATCAGTAGCAGTTGGATAAATTTGGAGACGGCCTGGTCTACTCAATTGTGTGTTAATTGAAAAGTTATTTTTTGCTTTTTTCCAACTCGAGATCGGTCGGTTGCGACAGCGCCGCTTATCTTCTCGTCCGACTACTTTATTCTCTGGAGATATATTTCGCTGATTTCTTAATGCGATTCGTTTTATTGAAGATTTTATGGAAGTTTTATTAAGATCACTGAAGAGCGTTAAATTGGTCCGTGACTACGGAACAAAGCATTAAAAAGTTGAATTAAAATAATTTTAATTCGTACTCTTCATTTTCCTGTCACTCTTGCTAATTCATCAAAATATTTAATTGTTTAAGTAACGGTAAGAGCAATTACTTAAAAACTTACTTTCTAATTAATTAATTAAATTATTATAAAAAAATCCGTTAAAGGATATTCTGTAACAGGATATCCGTAAACGAACTCATTGCGGGTAATTGGACGGTAATATTCGAAGAAATCAACTGTTGATTTGTGGGTAATTATTGTTAATTACATCGTTTCAAATTACAAATTCTTGATTTTAATAAATTCACGGTATAATGGAAATATGTATTATTTATTTCTTTATTACTACCTACCTGACTGTGCGAAAGCCAAGGCTATGTTTTAGCGCCTATATATATGAGTAGCATTCAAGAGATTGAATGGATTTTTAAGTGAAGGATCGTTAGTTCGACAGTTGACCTCCGAAGTATCATAGACTATATGATGTCACAAAAAATTCAATACGGGCTGTCATTGGCAGCCATTTTGATATATTTATAGCTCTTTCTGACCTGAACAATGTCAAAAATATATACCTTTATTTACTTTACATAATTATTAGTATCTTATACTTGAAATATATTCTTTATAGCGGTACCGGTGCCCATTATTAATATACATTAAAAATCTTAACTTTTCTATATAATGGTTTTTCATAGAAAAGTTTGTTCGTTTGTTAAGTTCGCAATAATGAATACCAATATAAATTTATTATCTGCCTGTAAATTCCTTTTTTGTCGTATTTTTGTTTTCCCGTTTAGAATTATGGACATTGACAAACATAATAAAAATTCCAAGAAATTCATTACCCAACTTAATTTTCCATTTTATTGCATTGCGTACGAATTCAAATAACATGTACGATATTCTTTTTCTTCTGGTTGTGTTTCTTCTCGAAATAATTTGCTCGTTAGCGGAGTTCATGCAGCGAACTAGGAAATGCAACGGCGATGTAGAGAGCTGACGCTCCACAGCGGGAAATAAATTGTAATTTTTTAAACCGATAATGTAAAAACCGGCAGCAGTGACTCTAGTGCGAAACTCGATATATGGAGCGAGCGAGGACATCGGCAAAGTCGGCGAAAATTAAAGCGCTTAACGTTATTGTGACGTTGTAAATTTATTTTTGTCATCTTTCAACACCTTCGTCTTTTAATGTTATAGCGTTGAAGACGATGTGTCGCTCGCACAGCGGAACTGTGAAAACGTTGACTGCAAGTGGCCGCATTAACCTCATTACCGTTGGCGTGCCAGTTGAATATGTAGCACTTTCACCGTGCAGCGCGAGCAGCGCGCGAAAGCTGACCAACCAGCCTACGCTTCCGCGCTTTCCAATCGGTGAAAATTCAACGCGCAACTCGGCAGGGGCTCTCGTTAAACGCTGTCATCGAGCCGATTGTATTGTGGCACACAATAAACACATCTCTGAAAAATTTGTGAATGTGGAAATAATGCTATTCAGTTAAAATAAAGTATTATAGACATATTGCTTTTAACGTATCGGAGCATTATTTCACCCACATAGGGGCGTCGTTTGTCGCGAACGCGACGTGTGTCGAAAAGCTTTGTGCTGCGCAAATTTCGGGCGCGAGACACACGTGTATATTTAATGCAGACGACGGACATATGCGTGCAGCGGCAATCCGCGAACGGGGCACGGCGGTAATTATTGTTTGAATAATTGAATGTATTTTTTCACTCCGCTAATGCGCGTCTCTTGTAACGCGTCAAGCCGAGACGATCTCATTTTTAATTCAGAGTTCTAGGCTTCACGCCCGCGCTTCTGCCGAGCTATCGGGTTAAACTGTCGTCCGCTAATTTGCCGGCGTTTAGTTATAGCGAGCCTTGGGTTATTCGCGAAAATGGAAAAAAATTGTGATGTTTCATTTCAGGGCGATTCTAAATTTTTGAAGTGTTAATCGATATATATTCCGTTATTTCTATTAACTACACAAACGCTTTTGAAGTTTGAGTCGACGAGTATTTTGGCTCTCGACGCTTGCTGTCGCATTTATAATACTGGAGCTTAGAGGCGAATCATTTTGATTTATTAGACGCGTTGACGATCGCTTTAAGTCTGAGACAACTTGCGGCCGGCTGCAATTGGAAGTCACGTCGCGTTATTTATTCCGTAAGCTATGCAAGTGGGCGTGATAGCGTGTTATGTTATTCGCGCGTCCGAGTTGTCTGTGATTCAGAATACAGTTTTTCGTCAAACTTTGACGTTGTTATTTAAACATATTTGAACGGATGCATTTTCGAGGTATATATTCGTATAGTCGCATTCAATATTGCTCTTTAGAATATTCTATAAAAATATTTTTTAATTAAATTTTTCTTTAATGTAAAGGTTGTTAAATTGGCATAGCAAGCCGATTTCTTTGGTTTCCTGTATACAAAATAATATTATTACAATCAATAGTTTTCGTAATTTATACCGTTTCTGGGTGGGTGTACACGATTTTAGCGTGAACGCAAAAGTGTTAAGCTTTCTGCAGTGCACACACACCGAGTGTCGCACGGTTTTATTAAAGCGACACATGACGAACACCTTGTTCAGCTATGCTACCTACAAATATTGAACGTACAAGGCATAATTATTATTTCATAGGAAAAAAAATTGCTATACTGGAAATTCAATGTCTTTATTAAGTTTTAAGGAGGTTGTATTTATGGAGATGAAACGTTTTTAATTATGATTTTGAAATTATAAAATTAAATAAAAACATTTTGCCGTTGAAAAATAATGTCTCAGTTAATAAAGGACCGAGTGAAAATATGTTGTGAAATATTTTTGTGTTTTCGAGAGGAGTTGGGAAAAAAATTTATACCGATTAGTCACATATAATTAAACAACATTTGTAATTATTTGTTTTTAACAAACATTTATAGAAATGTGATATTCCACCCGACTAATATGACAAAAGTGGAATATTGTCTGTGTATTTGTTTGTTTTTCTCTTTCGCTCAATGGAATGAAACTTTCCCAGTCCGATAATCGCTGGGATAATATACATCCTATATTAAAATATTGGCTATATACGATTGCGCTATCATTTAAAGAAGTAGAGCAGTGGACGTAAGGGCTGAAAAATAATACCCGCGCACGAAAAACTAAATGCGCTGCTGTAAGTATAATACTTAAAAGTAGTATTGTTCAATTTGGCATTGGTAAATTATTGCGCAGTATTTTAGTTCAGACTGCCTCTGCATAACTCGCACACCAGATGTTAAAATTCAGGTCTGGCAAATTATGTCCAAAATAACACTTGTCTCGTAACTACATAACTGGCCTACTTGAAGTCTGGACTAATTTCTTTGAAAAAAGTTTTTTGCATTTTCCCATTACTATGCGCGCGAGGCCGCAGACAGAAGCTAATACTATTTAACTGTATTCCTTCTTTGAAGATTGTTTAACACGTCGATCCCTACTTGTTTCACCGCATTGTAGATACTTTTGATTATAGTTATTATAGATAAGAAAATTACATACTCTCGATAATTACGGGTTTGCCAAAAAGTCAAAAAATGATGTTAAAAAAAGGAATTTATTTTTTTCTCACTTCTTATTGACCATCGTTTTAGAAGGCAGACTTAGTGACGGGAGCTAAACACAGTTATCAGATATGATCTGACGGCGCTTGAAAAGTTTTAATAGGAAATGTTTAAAATTAAAAATATCATATTGAATAGTTTAAATTCAAAAGCCACGTATACTCGAAATGACCTGATAAAATCATGAAATCACAATCATTACAATCGCTCGAACAACACTGTAGCATATGTACACAGGCCATCGATTCGTGATACTATATTTTGACATTAATGTGAAGGTGCCAAAAGCAAAGTTTGAATTCGACGCCTTTAACTGTACAAAGGAATAATATGGATAGGAGATAATATAATCTAATCGCAAACTTCTCTAAATATTTTTTTGTACCTTGAGACTGTTTGGTATAAATTGAATCTCCAACAATTTAAAATAATTTGGTACGAATCTGTTTGGTTACTTGATGAATCAATATAATTAGACTTTAGGATGTACTTTCAGGTGTAGGTTTGTACCATAAGTCTAATTAAAGACATCAAAAGCTTCGCAGTGTGTTACTAAGACGCACATTCGGTAAGGAATTTGTAAACATGTGTATGTTCACATCTGTGCAACACGCGCGATTAGGGTTACCATAATAACTTTTAGAAAACTAGAAGTTGTAAACTAAAATCTTGGACATTTTATTCATATCCCCGGACACTTAAATCTTTGAAGTAAATGCTCATATTATGTTAAAACGAAGCAATACTACTCATACTCGTATAATACCAAAATTATTTTGTCTTAATTGTTATTTATTTCATTGACCATAAGCAAAAAATGTACGTATGATTACCTATGAAACAATTACAATACCTCATCTATTGCATAAACTAATAAAAATTTAAACTCAACTTAGTAACGAACTTTGAAAATGAAATCGACAGTAAAAACATTTAAATACTCTTGTGAGTTTTAAAATTCCTGCAAATCATTGTGAATTTATACTTAATCTTAACAATTTTGAATACAGTTTCTTATAATTATTTATTTCTTTCATTAGTCCATGGATTAAAGTGATGTAGAAATAACAATAAAACTGCTTTTTTTAAACCTCCGAACATTTTAAAAAATCCCCCGGGTGATGGTTCTTTTAATAAAAAGATATCAGGGGAAAAGAGGACGGGACGGCCACCCTACATGCGATCGGCGTGCATTCCGCGGATAGATGATTCTCTAGATGAACTCGCGTATTTATCTAATAATTGTTGAAATTGATACGACAGGTATATGCTTGCTGCAATGCTATATTAATTTAGTTTAGAGTTTGTCTAAAGCTTTTGAATTTTTTAGAATGTATTAGAACTTTAGATGAAACATTTAATAGTAATGAAATTGTGTTCATTTTAGGGTAGATTTATTTATCTACTTTAATATATCTAATTGATACATATGGCGGACTTATTGCTACAAGAGCAATCTCTTACAGCCAACCACAACACCAGTCCAGCCCCGTTCGACGAACGGCCGGGAATCGAACCCGGGTGGCCGCGGTGCGTCGCATCGTCAAAGGCCGTATGCCTTGTGATCAACCCAACACAACCACGGCGACGACCATCCTTTCTTGCAATTAGCTAATGATTTATTTATTTTAACGTATGCAACGTCATGCTACCGTGACAGCATTTAGGTTTAATAATTTCTTAACCTGGAAAATAATTTAATAGTTTTTTGAACTAAGGAGAAATAAAAGAAAATTGTAAAGTAAATTACCTTTGCGTCTTTATTACAAAGATAAATCTTTAAGATAAAATTTGTTTGTTTCTGAATCTACTTCGCTACTATTTAAAGATAATTCGGGCTAGCTTTTCCTCCTTTTAATATATTCTTCAATATAATATAAATGCACCATTCGCGAAAGGCCTTCACACGGTTGTATTACGAACCGCGCCGATTTTGTACAACACATTACGCTATGTAAATAACAAAATAAATGAAAACTGAGGAAGATTCGTGCCGTTGTGTGAATATTTTTTCCCTCGATATTCATATATTCGCAGCACGTCGGGCGGTGCTGGACATCTCAACCGGCGGTGCCGCTATAAAGAAGGGCAGACGTGCGCACACGCTCCGCATGCAGCGCGTCATTTGCATTCGCCAACACCGCCGCCGCGACGCACCCTCTCTCATTAAACACGGACGCTTGGCGGATTGTGTGATGTTATGAAGCTGATTATGATTGCTTGTTAGCCGCGGTAGTCTGCTCAGAATTTAATGCGATACCGACTGTAGTTACGCTGCGCTGTGTGTGAACGCGCCGTTAAGGATTATAGTAGAATGTTTTGTGGGATTTCGTATCATAAAGTAAAAATAGAATTCTTATAAGGTCACTCACGTGTCCTGTCTGTCTCATCCGATTTTCTCTGAAATTGTTTGACGTAGAAACTTCAAATTTGGCATAGTAATGGATATAATTACCCCACATATTTCACAGTATCTAACACTTACAATATTTACAGTAATTTTAGAGGGCAAATTAAGTACTCAAAATTTGTATGTCATTTTGTATATTGTTAAGGGTTAGTTTTAAGGAACTCTACTTTTAAGTTTAAGTGGATACCGAAATGTGTAAAAAATGTGATGTTTTCTTATTTCCGAATTACCGGACAAAGCAATAAAGAAAAAAACTTGGTTAGTATAATCTGACAGGGAAATTATAGCGAGTATCTTATGTCCTGTAGTTTGTGGGAAATTCATAATATATTAATTCTCCGAGAGATATAATAGACAGTACGTTTACGTGGTGAAAAATAATAATAATATTGCTGAGTAGTTAATGGAAATACTTAAATGGTTTTGTGCCTAAGTGTGACCGGAACCATGTTAGTGCCAGTTGTATTCGTACTTAACAGGTATTTTTTAAGATTTACTTTATAGAATCACATGGCTTCCCATTGCATTAGTGGTATCGTGCTGTCTTTTTGCTCTGCCATGCCATTTCTCAAGTTGATACCTTTTCAAGTGAGATTTTATGTTAGGGGAATATATCCACCCATGTACATTGTGTATTATTATGTGTATATAATAGTATTTCTCTTGTTGCCAGTCACTTCTAGCCACTCGAAAAATAACAGGATGGTATGTCACCTAATGAGTGTAATAAATGTAGTGTGATGTGTCAGCGCTGCGCACTCGGTACGAATTAACGGGAATAAATAGATGTGTAGATAAAAAAATTGTCTAATTATCATTATATATATATATATATATATAAATATACATATATATATATATATATATATATATATATATATATATATATTTAGTTTTTTTTGCTATTTATTTCCTATAAATCGGGTGACAAAGCTTCAAACCATAAAAACCAATGAATTTTCCCATTCTTTTGCAACGTTATTAAAAACCCGATTGTATTTTTCTACCTTTTCTTTTATTATTTTATTAAATAGGTTTACGGCTATATTTACACGTTTGTCCAAGTTAAAATAGGATGATTATTTAGTTCCATACGTGTAAAAAATAGTCTCAAATTAAAAATGTTCTTTTTGGACTTGTAATTATTTTAGAATATATATATCATAAAAAATTAATTTCAATTCGGGACAGTTTTAATGCACTTCTATTACTAGGTCTATTTCCGCCGCCACTCTACTTAAAATTGTGAAAAAACTTAAATGAACCCGTTTTTTTTATTATCGAACCAATGTTTTTTATTATTGAAAGAAAAAGTTTAATGAGTATTTTATGATATTTCACAGTATCTAACACTTAAAATATTTACAGTAATTTCAGAGTGCTCATCTTTGCCTATCATTCTTATATGCTTCTTGAATTGTTGCGGTCGCTACTTTGGATTTTACATAAATCTACTAGGGTAGGGTCATTTAAAACGTGGGAGACAGTGAATATGTATTAGTTAAACGAGAACACTATTCTATTAACCTTATTCATTCATTTCTATATCGTGGATTCAATACACAACCATTGATGTAGGTCAAAATTTCACTTGTCGGATATTTTAATAATTTCCAACTAATTTAACCAGTTTCTGTGGACTACACGACAATTCCTGTACCACTTATGATATTTTCATATGACTTTGTGCCCGACACCCCGTTATAGGATTTTTTTTATATTACATTGATACTGATGAAAAAATCGAATTTATAACCGTGCAATTATTATAGCTATTGTTTTTAATTTGTATACCTGGGGAGACGGTTAATTCTAAACGTTACCAACGACAATTAAAAAAGGCCACAATAACTAAAGAGGCAATAAAACTTATTTTTCTTCTTGACAATGCTCCATCGTATATGGCAAAACTGGTTCGCGGCACGTTGGAGGCGGTCAGCTGGGAAGTTCTACCCGATGCGGCTAACTCATCAGACTTGGCTTCTTCTAATTACCACTCGTTCGCATCGACGGGTCGCGCACTTGCTGAGCAACACTTTAGTTCGTACAAAAAAATGGCTCGATGATTCGCGGCAAAGAGGGAAGATTTTTACTGGCGTAGTATTCACAAATTGCCCGAAAGATGGGAAAAATATATAACAAGCGATGAAGCTTCCAGATAAAGATTAAGATTACAGATGAAGATTACTTTGAATAAAACACTTTTTATAATTCTACCGAATTTAACTTGTTTTTTCTTTTTAAAATTTCGCAATTCATACTTGTTTACCTATATATTATTATCTTATAATGGTATTTAAAAAACGAATTATATCTGTGCATTTGATATTTTTGTGATATTAGAATATGCGGAATAATGATTAGTATTTTAACGGTTACTAAGCCAATCTAATACAGTCGTTAAATAAACTGGTTCGATTCGTTTCTCAGCGACAGAAAGTGATTTATGTATCGATGTAAAGTTTTTTATTTCTTTATTAATTAGAAGAATGTTATAAATTAATTAGTATCATGTTTTATATTGGGACCCTTTTTTATGAATTTTTATAACTGGATTTTTGAGTATTATCCAACGTGAAAACAATAAATACTGGATTTGCCTTGTCGTTATCTTTTATATTACATTTGCATATGATAAATTGGGAACTCTTCCGTCCAAAAATGTAATGTTTTTGCATGGTCTCATGCATAATACAAATAATAAAGCGTAAACCATTAGATGTAATGCATGCTGTACATAACGCCGAGGCCGTTGGGAATCGACGAGACCCGTTCAAATTTGACGTAAGAAATTGTTATTTCTTATTATTGTGAGAGAAGCGAACGTTTCTAGTCTGCATGGTTATAATAGCTGCCTTAAACTATTAGGTCTTTTTTCCAAATTACGGGAAAAATTATGAAGACCTGTAGTGACCGATAATTAGTTCCTCCACCTTGTTGAGGTTCTTTTGTTTTGGTCGTGTCTTTATTGTTACGTAATAATGAGAAATTGAAAAATATCTTTTGTTTAGTGTCATATTTCTAAATTGTCCACTTGTGCTTCGACCCATAAATCACTTTCATCCGTCTGATTCCATTTGATTTACTGTCCATTTCATATGTGGAACTCTCTTTTCATAAACGAGGGGACGAGCGTGTTAGTGCGTATTGTTTGTTGCGCCATAGTTAATGAAAATATTTTATGATTTCTATTTTGTTTTTCACTAAAGTATTATTAAATGTAATACATAGCTAGTTTTGATTATATAAAGAGTTATACAGTAAGGAGTATTTAAATCACCCGTCTGGTATTTTGTAACTAATTGTTAGAAATAATACAAGTCAGCAGCCTTTGTCAAATGTTTATTGTAATTCAATTAATAAAATTAATCATTTTTCTTTTTTCACGATGTTTTTTCCTTCTTTACAGGTAAGGATCCGTGGTTTCCTTTGTTTCTGGCCGTACACAGACGTTTCTGTGAAGGAGTTTGGTAACTAGGAAAGGTTTTCTCATTTTCAATTTACACGTTTTTTTAAAATTGTATTTATATTTTGTCTAATTTTGTTATTAATTTTGTTATTGTATATTGTTCAGTTAAAGAAAAATGAACGCAAAAAAGATGAATGCAGTTAGATGAGCATGAAATGTGTGGGTATGAAAATTAAGATATTATTATGTATTTGTGATGCACAGCGTACGTACTATTTATCGCATCGTCTTACCTCATTTCTGAAGGTTGTGATGTGATTACGCGGAAATATATGTAGATGTAGTTAAAGCAAATATAATGCAATACGTGCGGCGAATGAGCGCGCGTCTCGCCGCATGGGCCGATCGCGAGCTGCGTCGGACAAACGGTAATCAAGCGGCGCCGAAAAAGCGTGGGTCCCCTGATTGTCCATTGTGCGTCATGCAAATGCAGCGGCGTGCCGCGTCTTGCACCGAGGCGGCCGCGCGTTTGCTGCATTTTGACTGCGTTCACTCCGCGTTTAGTATTCGCAACGGATCGCGTCTCATAGTAAAGATAGGCGATTGTGCCTGTTTCAGTGTATGCCCTGGCAATTGAAGGCAGTTAAAGCGGAGAATAATGACTGGTGGGCATAGTTTCACCTTTTATTAACTTTTAATCTTTTTTCCTTTCAGTAAAGTTTGAATCGGGTAGAACTTGTTTTACAAGAAATTACATATTACCAGCCTTAATGATTGTATATATTTGCGGGTCTATGATTTTCCTACAAAACATATTTTCCACACAAGTTCGATAAAATAGTTTTTTTCATGATTCATCATTGAATTTTCTTTCGCAAACCCAAAAAATCTGATATGTAGAAGTATCAGAGCACTCGACTAATTTGCTAAAATGGGATCAAAAGTCGATTAATATAAACAAATATACAAGATATAGCATACATTCACAGAGTACTGGCTTTACATAAAAATATATCACAAATTTTATGTAAAATCTGATTCAACATTTCGTATTGGTCATATTCAAGACATTATATTTGAATCGATAGCTTTCAGATTTTCATTATCATTAAATGACATCTAAATACGAATGTTTGTTACATCTCATTGTTACGTAAGAGGCGATGCTTATATTAAGTAATGATTCGGATATAATTAATACACTGATTACCTATATTCAAATTCAAATTATATCAACTGATAGCTGGGAGTGATTTTGTCAATGATGATAATCGACCAGTAATTTTTTGGAGGCTGCACTGCACTTTTGATTTTCATATATGAATTTTAGCTATTTAGTTTGAATAGAGTTGAAAACCTTAATGAACATTGGCATTAATGTGACGTCACGTGACAGCTATCGAATACGTCTTATGATTATTTGACGTTTTTGGTTTTTTGATGTAATACTAACGTGGTATGACCAGACGGAATTGCATTATTAATACGTTCTAAGTGTCCGTACCATTTCGAAATTTTTGTTAGAAATAATAAAAGTAAATGCACTACAAAGACTCCGTTTGCACCGCTACTTCATTTTGGTCAGATATAGCATTATGAGTATGATTAATTTGACGAGAAAACAATCACTTGATATGTATTTCTCTATACATTTACATGTTTCGTTATTTATTCAACTTCTTTGAATCTACCGTTAAACTTTTCTGATTACGGAACGTCTCTTATTTATTATATATCTTTAATTTATTGTAATATCTTATTTCACTTTTTATAGGACACGACTAGTTTAGAGCACAACTGATTTCTCTTGCAACACTTACAATTTCTAGTCAATATGACATGGACGCCGTCTCAAATTGTTTAAAAAAAGTATAGAAAACATTGATATAAATATATATATATAAGTACTTATTTATATATAAGTATTTATTAATAACAAACTGAATGTTTGACAATTGTGTCATGGAGAGAACGCAGGTATAAAAGTAGATCAACTTAGAATTAAAGCATCCAGTGCGATAAGAAAGCAGAGCTATGAAAACGGTTCGCGAGCGACTTTCCCAACGACATGGCCTTTTTGCTCGTTAACTGCCGTTGCAAGCATTGTACGCGAGGCGGTTGGCGGCGCGGTCACACGGCCCCGCCGTCGCCGTTCTCGCTATCCGTCGCGGATGCACTGCGCGCCGCGATGCATTGCTCGCGTGCAGTTTTTGTAATGCTATATGACACGTTTAGTTGTCCTCGCGTGAAGCGAACAGAGAAATGTCAGTACGCAGGTCTCACAGTGCGTTATTTTACAGTTTGCACTGATGGGTCGAAGGCGAGCGAGAACATTTTTATAACAAGTTTGCCTACTCGTCATAATTTTCAACTGTGAAACTTAAATAGTTCAATGCAATAGAATTAGGCTAATATTTGTAGATTGTATCTAAGCTGTTTGATTACTCAACTGTCACTATCATTCCTACCGTTACTAACGAACTATTGGTTTTTCTTTTTAACTCAATACTTGTTTTGAATAGGATTTGTTACAATTTGTTTAATAAATAATACAATATAGTATACTATAGTTAACATAACACAATCGAATAATACGGTAAAATTTAATAATTAACTAGAAAAGTGCTACTTGAAAAAGGGTTGACATTTCATACGAGTAACCACTAGATTACTAGTATAATTTGCGGAATTGAATAAACATTATGTAAAACATATACTCGTATAAGAATCACGTTTAATAAAATCGTTACGTATTTGATTTAGTGTGGAAACGCTTACAAAATAGAGAAAATATGTATCGTTCATTCGTGATTCAGTTATTATTTTTTCAATATTATGATTCACACCGACAGTATTGTAGGATTTGAGTTCGTGTACGTAAATATGATTTTATAACAGTGTGGTCAGTCATCGTAGTGCTAGAGATACTGTAAATTTTCTAATTATTTGTTCATTGCAGGTGTTATTTATTTCCAAGTTTCAACAGTTTTACCCTACAAAAACTAATAGAATCGTTATCGTCGGTTTTAAAAATATCAATTTATCTTAGCTTTCATTTAACAAGCATTGATATATTGCACAATAACATCAAATACGTCACAATCGTTAACAGCGACGGTCACAACATAGCCCGTGGTCAGTACCCTCAGGGAAACACCATGTGTTATTTAGTAAATCTTTGAAAACATTCAGTTGAATTGAAGGTGCTCTGTAAACGTAATGTTTGGTATAGTTTTTGTGGGAAACACAATATATAGTATGGTATATTTTTCTTGATATACGATTTAATGGTATTGTAATGTTTTAATTTCATTCTAATTATACAATAGTTATTATACGATAAGAGTGCCCTTCAGGTATTGGCTGACCGAGAGCTTAACAGCTGCATCTGGTTTGTTATGTGCACGCGAGAGAACACGCGGACGGCGGCGTTTCTTGATTCATTGAAGTCCTCCAATTTCCTGCCACGGATTATTCGCGCTTTGTCGTCAATGGCCGCATACGCTTTAACGGCACTTGGCCATCCAGTTAATTGCGTCTTAATATAATTAACTGCTTCGGCTGACTAAAATTGTGACAGAACTTTAATACGAAGGTTACTCTCAAGTTTATGTAATGATGTAAGCAGGTAACACTGCGTTGTTGCTCTGTTAGTCGGTTTCTACAAATACTGTAGTATAGTCTTTTATATCTTTAATAACTGTAACATCTAATTATTCACGTTGAAAAGTTGCTATTTTCTATTGTTCCTTATAACATTTTGCATATTTGAATGAACATGACAGTGTATATTACATAGACTTTAAACACACCTTGTGTTTGAAGTCTATAAAATAATTTTTTAAAAAGATAAAGAAACATAATATTATCCTTTCTATTAACGTTAGACAAATTAATTAATGATGCACGATAATATATGATTAATATGTAGTTATGTGATTATATAGTTTTATTGAATCTATAATATACACCTCGCTCTGAAATCAGTGTTGTCATATAATTGCTTGGTTTCTTGATATAATTACGCAAGCGCAGCATATTTTTAGGTACGAAGTGCGATATTCTTCTCAACTTCACGGGGCAGATCATCTTCATTCAACAATGGAAAAATAAATTTCATAAGGGGTATATGGGTAATAGACGGAAGCTTTGTAGCACGTTCAGGACAAAATATACACTAATTAAAAAAAGGAAACTATTCGTATTGTTTCATATAAAAGAAAATGATAGTGCTGTAAATTTCGTCGCTTTTGAAGTAGAAATTACCTCATATACCTCTGAGGTACTAATTATAGGAGAAAAGTGTTTTTAGCACGTTCACTCATCTTTGCTGTAATTGGTCTCGTGTGGGCTCCAAATGATTTAGTTGGCTTCCAACTTGCTTCATAGTAATGACGTGTGCTATACACAAATTGGTTTATTGAAACTTACAATACTTCACGTAGACGGACTGATTGCCGCATTTAGTTTGAATTGATACGGGCTGACTGTTTGTTGAAGTAGTACAATGGACCCTCTCTCAAGCAAATGTAGATGCCGATTGGATGGGCATCGTGCCGTCTGAGACGAGTTACTGGTGAATTGAGTGAAAGTGGAAGTCGTCAATTTATTTCTATTCAATTTAAAAAAGTCCACTACTTATTGCGGAGTGTGTCAGTTTAACGTTGCATAAGGCGAAATTATTTTTCGGTTAATGTTATTGTCGCCTTTCGAATTTGGTTCATTGGCTGCTGGTTCATCATAATATCGTTAGCGAGCGTACATTTTATTTCATAAAACGAACCGCTCACTTAATTATCTGTCTTATCGATTATCAAAAGAATTTACGAGAGATATGTGTACCTGTGTGCATTGTATTGAAGAAAGTATGTATTTATTGAATATATTTGGCGTTAATTTTGTAGAAATTCATTATTCACAATTAAATGAAACTACGTGATGTAGTATTATTTCTACTATCTTTAATTTCTTTACCACGACCTAGGTTTCGTTGTATTACAACATCTTCAGGTGGGATATTAGCAAAGATTCATCATCTTTGCTAATATCCCACCTGAAGATGTTGTAATACAACGAAACCTAGGTCGTGGTAAAGAAATTAAAGATAGTAGAAATACATCACGTAGTTTCATTTAATTGTGAAAGTATGTATTATTATTATAAGTGTATTGAACTAGTATTTATTTTGTAACTAATTATTTACTGAACATTCAAAATAATATATTTATACACATATGTATTATGTATGCGTACTTTCAATATTTCTTATAAACCTGTTAGAATAGCTAGTTAAAATTCCTTGATAAATTTATCCGAAAAGTTACAGGAATTACATATAGGATAATATCAGAAATTAGAAAAAGGTAATTTGTTTCATTATTTCTTTGTAATTTCAGTAGTTTTTAATAAAATTTGAATAAGATCCGTGAATAAATATGACTAAAAAATTTTTAGTCGAAAACCTTTTTAGTCATATTTATTACTGAAGACATAATGTCGGTGAATAAGGTCTTTAAATTGTTTATGAATAATCCGATTTTCATAATTTTATAGTAATTTTATAGAACTCGAAATATATTTGATTTTTTAAAATATTTTTCTTAGCCTGATTAATATTAAAATTATTTTTATAATACCTTTTATCGTGATATGTGGTCGGAAAAGGTTTTCACTACGAGGCGATGCTTCTGCTTTCTATTTCATATCATTTACCTCGCTTGGTGCATAAAGTTGCCGTATCTATATATTAGTGATTTGGGAATTTTAATGTATGTTATTTTATGTGTACAATTTTCGTAGTAGTCGAAAAAAACAAACAATCGTGTTTGGATATGCTATTGAATGACGTTTGTTCAGTCTATATCTTTTGTTATCCTCGTTATCTAGTATATTGTGATACCAAAACTTTTCACTTTCTGCGATATTCCACCATTTTTAAAATCCTTTAATTCTTATTATGTGTTACAATATTTCCTGTATTTAATATTACTTTACGTTCCTTAAACCGATGACCACCTGGAGCTGTGCGATGGGCATTTGTTTTGCTAACTCTACATTTATTTAATTTCCAGTAAAGAAGCCAAGTTGCAACACCTGTCCAAGTCTCGCTAATATTTCGATATGTTTTATTTGTCAACATTTGTAATGGGTACAATAAACTGTTCCCGTTCGCACTTTATATTGCTTATTGGCTGTCGAATGAAAATATTGGATTGAATGAAAGAATACATATTTTTATGAGATAAATTAATTAACGCTATTTTAGATGGTCGTGACCTTTCGTGAACAATTGTTAGGACATTGAGAAAATTGTATTTACGAGCAACCTTTTATAAGATTAATTGAAACTTAACGTTATACTGGTATATACATTGCCTTCTTCAGAAACCGAAAGAAACAAATATTCAGATAGTTATTAACAATAAAATATTCATTTAATGTTATTATTTTATTTTCATGAAATAATTTATCACAGAAATATTTCTTAACAATTTAATGAAAATATATTTTTAATTTTATAACACTGTTAACGGACAAGATGCGAAGCTGGAGTCGAATGACGCGTCGCGGTGCCATTAGAACGTTTTAACTCCTATCCAAACGCGCCATTAGATGTTTTAACTCCTATCCAGACGCGCCATTAGATGTTTCACATCAAAAATATATTTGTTATTACTCTATATCCTATCGGGTAATTGACTAATTTTTGTTTCTAGTGGAATTGTAATTTGTAGCTGTCGAAAGAATTTTATTTCCCGTGAACTTTTATTCCGTGAGTTCGAAACGTTTCGTGCGAATGGACGAACAGGTGCGGTACGAGGATTGAAGTCACGTTTCGGAGTCGGTGCCGCAGCTCAAGTTCATCGCCAGCCGACCGCTCACCCGCGTCGGTCGCCGAGCAGCGATTGTATCGTTTCGTTCGAGTCTTAGATACGTGTCGACGGCCTGACCAATTTGCCTTTCGTATAATGTGCTGTTGCTTTGATTTTAGCGTCCAACGAGATAATAAATATGTTAATGTACCGCATACGAGACGAGTTTTTAATTTTTTTTCTAGACTTCGAGTAATATCGTACTATTGTTTGGTTTATTCTAGTTTTTAGTTTTGTCAGATGAAACGTATTGAGGATTTAGTTAGTTTATAGTAGCGAGTTGTAGTCTAATTAAATTTATGGCAAGTTCCTCCTCAATTGCCAGGAGAGAGCGCAATGGTACACAGTTTCTTAGAAAATCAGTAAAATTTATGTTAGTGAAATCGGTCGACTAATCAAATCAACTCGACATTTGTCTATACGTTTATTTATAAAAATGTTATTTAGAACGACTTTCTAAACACATGAACTAGTTTTCGACGCCATCTATTTACGACTTTCATTCAACGACGTTTATATTATTAATTTCTGTTGGTTTTTTTCCAATTTGCACCCCGTCAGTTGCGTTATTTATATCGGAAAGAAAACTTCAAAACACGTTTTGCTCGTACTAATCAAGAGCAGATTGAAATGAAGGTAAGTGGTATAACAGGATCTTTTTTTTCAGATGGACGACTGCGGTTCGACATAAATTTAACTTTCAAATCGGTGGCAGCAGGTCAAGTTGAAAGTATTCGATAACCTGATCTTTGAATTTATATCATACAGCCTCCAATTATTTGAATGTTATAAAGATTAATTCAAAAGTTTATTTTGGAAAAAGGCGACCAGGAAAGATAAAAATTTGACAAAGTCATTAATTAATTAACAAATCGTAAATGAATCTTTACAAATAAAGATAATAAAGAACTTAAATAAAGTAGAAATAATACTACATTACGTAGTTTCATTTAGTTGTGGAAAATTTAATTCGTAGTTGAGCTTTTTAAGAACAGTTTTTTCATAAAAGCTTTAAAACAGCTAGTATGCTTTAACAAAACTTGTTACTACTAATCATAATAATGAGCGCAATGGATGTTATTTAGTCACTCAACACTAGACGTAATATGTTTGCTGATAGAATAGTAATTCCGTTCTAACATGTATTTAACTTCTCGATAATTATAATAAACTAGTTGCCAGTACCGAATAATATCCAGGTAAAAGAAAGAACACGGCTGCATTTTTTAATAGCTTTTTATATAATAATTAGACATTGGTATATAAAAAGCTATAAATGAACAGCATATTGAATGTTTTTATTTATTTCATAATTTAGTCGACTACAGAACTGTATTGTCCAATCTTTGTAAGGTAAAAATGTTTATTATAATGTATTATAGTTAGCTGTATGTATCCTGTAACTATTTTTTTGTAATTTTTACTGTCGTGTACAATTCATAAACATTATTTCGATATACCTAATTATTTAAAAAAATTACTCAAAGATGCCCCCGGATATATTAAGCATTCTGAAGCTTCATTTACCATCGTGTAATCCGTTCAGTGTTATAATGGAACAAAAAAACATTTTTTATCGATATTTAAAGATAGAGTTTTTATGAAAATGTAAGTCGAGAGCACTCCACTTTTTTTTCTTTTCTCTCATTCACTATATTTTAATTTTAAGCTTATTAATAAAATTAAATTATACCGAGTTGTGACCAAAACCTTTATATTTAAAGATTATTTTTTAATTTTTAATTCATATTGCTACGAAAGCGTGTTTTTAAAATTTTTTTAAACTATAATTTTATTGTCTGCCGGGGATACGTAGAGCGACGTAATCGGCGTTTGGTTTATTAGGTATAATATAGTTAGAAAAATACTTCAGTTTTCTCGTAATTTTACTCTAAGTTTTGTTCCATCGGTATGAATCGATGCAGATGAAGATAGCGATAGATTGAAACTATTGAGAAAATCTATAGGTCGCCTCGCGTAAACTATACATTCCAATCGGTATACCTCGACGAAAGTGTATATGGCCAGCTCATTACGCGTTGCGTGGAAGCGTCCGTCTCGTCGTAGGGGAGGCGCGTGGATCCGGCCGAGAGTTACGATCGTGTTAACGCCGCCCGGTCGCTTGTAATTGCTTTCGATGGATTTAATCGTTGCTTTTTATTTTCTACGATGAACGTTTGTTTGAAGTTTTATTTTTGCATTAAGTCGCTCGCGTGTTATACATTGACGGACGGTCGGCGTCGGTCGTGGCGGGGGCCGCGGGGCGCCGCTGTCTTTTATTGCGGTTATAATGCTGTAACGACGTGATAAAATAGATTGAGTGAATATGTATTTTATGGTTTCTTCCCTCTTCGGCTCCGCCCGCCGCGATATTGCCTCGGGTGTTAAAGAAATTAGGCCGCTTTTTATCTATCGTCTTTGATAAGTTATGTTAGAAGACTAAGGGTTCGTGTAACTGACTGATGTGATACGAAGATGTAGACATGGTTCATTAATTCGGCTCACTTTTTACTCTTTACCTCTAAAATGGCGTAACTCGTGTAGAATGAAATTCGATGTTTTTCTTTCAACAATAGAATTTTAGTGCTACACCATGTCAGTAGTTGGTGCAACGTGTCTATTAAATCAATTGGTTACGTGTCTCGAGAGCCCATGAACTCCGCCATTTTCATCTTAAATCTACACGGGCAAAGCCGCCGGCAAAACCTAGTATTTATATATGTATACTTGTTATTTATATAGATATGCACATGCTTCATACGTTTGACTTTAAAGTGTATGGTAGCAAGTTAGATGACAATTACGATTTTGATAGGAACCGTTCCCACAAAACGTGAATGAATTATTTCCAGAGAGAAAAAGGTTAGCAAAAGTCGTCATAATTTATTTCCATTGTATTCTTCTTGACACTGATTTTAACCGAGGAGGAATAAAATTTTGCTATCGATAACAGGTTTTTAGGATTTTTTATTAAAATGAGGAACCCTTGAAATTTAATCATGTCCACTCATCAACATATATATGTGGCAATTTGCCCTATGCGTAAGTATAAAGTGGAGATGAAAAAAAATGGGAAGAAATCAGGGTGCGACTGTGTCGGAGACATGACCACGTGTTTTACGTGAATGCGTCCTAGTTGACGGTTACTACTTTCTTTGAGAACTATAAACATTTTTTCTTGAAACGTATTCGCACCGTTCGTCGCTTATGCATTCTGATGTCGCTATTTCCTTTCGTCGCCGGCATCATTGTACTCGAAATATGGGGTTTCATCGACATGACGCGATTACTTTTGAGAAACTCGTACCACAATCGTATACGGTTTCGTATTTCAATTTGGCATGCAGACAAGTATAGGCGGTAGCTTCACCGAGTCAAAATTTATACTCCACTAAGTTTCCAGATTCGCGAAAACAAATTTAAAATATCGTAACCGAGTCTTGTGCGAAACGTTTGCTTCTTCACTCTACGTAATAATTTTTTTAATCCGTTGGCTACAGAAGGTTGTAACTGGACTTTAGATGCAAGCAGTAAGGTCCAACTGTATCCTCCAATTTTGTTATCGTTGGTTTTTACTGGTTAATTACACCTACTATAGTAGCAAATTGTTAAATAAAGACATACTCGTCGAGAACGGGAGATGTAGGCAACTAGGGAGACCTCTTTACTCTTTACTCTTTGTACAAAGGTAGTGCCGTGCAATTTTTTGATTTGTTTTTAATATACACATAAAACAATGCTTGTTTAATGGATGAATATTATCATATTGCATTTAATCACTCTGTTATAGATTGCGGATTTAACTAATGATGTTTTATACATAGGTTCTATGTCTTGTGCTAATATGGATGAACATTATCATGTTGCATTTAATCACTCTGTTATAGATTGCGGATTTAACTAATGATGTTTTATACATAGGTTCTATGTCTTGTGCTAATATGGATGAACATTATCATGTTGCATTTAATCACTCTATTATAGATTGCGGATTGAACTAATGACGTTTTTGACATAGGTTGGTACTTAACGCAGCATTTTTGAAGTGGAACGGGCGTTATCAAAATTCCTATGTGAGTATGTACTTTATCGCGCCATGCAATAAAGCACCCCAGAGCACTAGGTGCGTGCTTCAAAAATATTTGAGCGTTAATGGGGCGCCACGCCGCTATCGGGCCGCTATCGCATTGGGCCTTTCGACGCGTTATCTATCGGCCGCGTTTCGCTCGTGAGTCGCGTACTTACACTGGTGGCGGGGGATTGGTGTCTGTTTGAATTCAGCATGTATTGAATATTGACATTTATTTATGCATGTCTGTGAAACGTTGCGTCGGCCTATATGGAGTGTGTTATAATAATTTATTCACTAACTGTTACCCGCGACTTTACCCGCGTAAAAATTAGGAGGAAGGAACTAATCAATCCGTAGTTGGGAGGAAGGAAATGTATTCTTTTAAATTGATATGACAGATCAGTTGGACGCTTAGGCAAATGAGTTGCAACGTTATCTAGCATCATCGTAAGGAAGGTTTTTTATCGTTATTTAAGGAGTTATGTGTTTTTCCTTTCCTTTATTGAGCAATTTGAGCCCCACATTAAACAGCTTTTGGCTTTATGGAAGCCGTCGTATACTGGCTATATGTACTATGACGAATCTGTTTAAAAACTGATTTGGCACTGTTATTTGATGCACAAGGAAATGGTAACTCTACAAACATTACTTTAAATATTTTGTAACGGTAAGAATTTCAACTAAATTTTTGAAGATAACGTATGGAGAACTAAAATAAAAATATTTCGAAGCGAAAATTAATTATGGCGACATCATTTTACGTTAAAAAAGGCATATCGATGTTTTTAAAGGTTATTTTGGACTAGAAAAAGTTCTTATATTTTGTCAATTATAAGTGCGAGAAAAATTACTGTTGTTAGGTGTATGTTTTAAGTGAAAATATTCACGTACCTGCAAAATAACAAAGTGGAATTATTCTAAATACAAATAAGTGCAATTCGCTTTTGAGATTACATCAAACTGATGTACGTGAAGGACATCAGCGATCGTGTTTCAGTCTAAAAACGGTAATACGATTTTCACCGATTTTGAAATTTCATTAATTATATTATAAATTTGTTTTTAAATATTCTGCAACGGTGACGACTTATTAAAAAGCCTAAATGATATTTGAAAGATTTTTTAATCTAAATAGCTGTAAAAAGTCAGTTACGGATTCTTTTAGTCAGCCGTCGAATTGCATTTAGCTTTTTAATAGAATTTTTCTTATCGTTCAAGCGGTTTTACGGCGACTTCTTTTGCGGGTTGTTTTTGCATATCTTGTAATAACTGAAAATAAGTTAATTAACACCGATACAAATTATAGAACTTTAGAGATGCGTAAAAGGTGCGAGAATTGACATTATTTATTCTATCAATACTTAAAGTAATTTATCTTATGTAGAAATGCGAGCCACGCTCTAAGTTGGCTGAATTGATTTTGTCAGTACGTGCGCAAATGAATTTGATTTCATACAGTGACCCACTATTACTGGAGGGACTATCGAATTATTGCAGTAGAAAGAAATGTGAAATTGTGTTTTTTAAGTATATAGGTAACTAAATTGATATGATCCTCTCAGGTATAGCAGAATTTTTTTTAGCCCCATCCTAATCGTCCCACACTACCCGCGCTGCTTAGTCGATACGTGACTCGTGACATGCGCTCACGCATTTTTTCATTCGCTCGCAGTACTCGGGTACGTTAAAACTACAGCTGTTTGCTTTACAGCACGTCAGTCGGTCAAGTTGTGTAGCTTATATTTAAGTAACTTTTCAAGAAAAGCAGTATAAATTTGTTGAGACTGTAGAAAAGAGCAAAACTCTCTGCATAGTACAGAGTTCACGGGAAACAAAGGCGAGTTGAGATGGTGGACAAAGCGAGTTGACTCACTAGATTTGTAAGAATGAAAACTCAAGGCGACCTTCCACCGATTGGTTCGTACATAAATATACGCATATTTTAAAAAGACTGATTTATCCTATAGAATAATTAGTAGAAGCCAGAAAAACTTTTCTTAGAATTTTTGTCTGTTTGTTAATTTGAGCGGGTATCACGCAAAATCTACTGGACGGATTTGGATGAAATTTGCTATAGTAATAGAATGTATCCAGGACATATAAGAAAAAAAATCATAGCTAGTGTTCTATAAAAAGGTTGTCTATACCGTCTAACGAACAACAGAAAGAAAGTTGGACCTCAATAGTGGTTCATATTTTGATAATAGAAGTGAAATACATAAAAATACAAATTATAATGTTAACGCATTGGCCGACCTTTGGTAAGTAGCTCTTTTGTTATTACATAAATACACTATCACAATAAGATTTGTACTACATTTGAAGATTTGTACAATTTGAACACTTCGGTTAAACCACCTGCGATACATTCGAACAATTTAATGATATGAATGTCAAACAGGTTCGATTCACGGCCGGTGTAAACAATAAAAAAAGTTGTTGGCTCTCGGGCTCGGAGTGTTGTGATGAGCTGTATTGTTTTATGTGGCCGTGCCATCCGCGATCTAGGTTATCCCAGATAATGTGTGGGTATGAGTACATAGCGTGTTATTATTATTTATAATATATTTTTATACAAACTAGTTATAATTAAAAAATTGTACGTTTAGATGTTTTATACTACGTCACCGAAAGCAGTTAAAAAAATATTTCTTTGATGGTGGCTCATCTACTAAAACTACATCCAGAGCGCTGGTGTTACTGGTAGGGACATCGGCTTCCAAAAATAATCATGAATAAGGTTCATACATAGATAATGAGTTTGAATTGCAAACTACTTTCTTACAGATACAAGAGAATAGAAATCGTGAGTTTGAATTGCAAAGCTCTTCCACAGAGGGTCAGGAGAACACGAATATGAACCAGATAGTAGAATCAGTAAAACCAATTTTAGATAATTAATATAACGCGGCACAAAGAATGAATCTTGTAGTTAATAATTAAAAAAATCATAAACTAGCAAGTTTACCTGTATACAAATAAAGGACGAATTTTCTAAGCCTGACGAAAATAAAGATACACATGTGATTACATTGAGCAAATGTAAACTCGGTTGAAAATGAAATGTTTATAATAAAACCTGAAGTAATTTTTATCTAATAACATGCAAAAATCTAAACTCTTGCAACAATATTCATTCGTGTATTCACAATCAGGCGGAGAGAGTGTAACATACAAAGTATGCATGCATACAAAGTATTAGATATGTTTTTTATCTCGAGAATTCTTGTGAATGTGTTCATGGACGGGCGGCAGTAGAAATAATAACGTAATAAAAGTTGGACTGAAAGGTTATAAAAATGTGCATAAATTTTATTACGAATTGGTACGTTCCTTGGATAAAACTTACACGACACGAGGCAATGAAAACCTTGTTCAAGATCGTTTTGAAAAATTCTTAAAAGGTCAATAAGAATGAAAGAGCTTTTACAAAATGAATAGGAACAAAAATGGCTGCGGGTTTAAAGAAAAGTATATCGGAAAATCAAACGGATCAAGGAAATCAAGGAAGAGAAAAATATATTGGAAAATCAAACGGATCAAGGAAATCCAGGAAGAAATCAAATAGATAAAAATGAAACTCTACTAAGAAAGAGGAATTAGCGAAGAAGTAGACGAATCTCTTTGTCAATTACATTCAAGTTTTTTTTGTTGCTCACATTATCATGTAATAACCTAGTATGTAGAGGAAACGTAATCACGTGAATTGTCCTTTAGATGCAAATTTAAAGTAAAGGTTAATTGTTTCCAAATGCTTACATTGCCATGTAGCCTGGAATATAGAATAATGCGTAATCACATGGCTGTGATTGTCCTTAAAATACAAATTTATATTAAAGGTTAATTGTTCCTTGATCATATTTAATGGCATGTTACTTAGCACGTAATCAATCATATGACTATTATTGTCCTTAAGACACAAAGTTGTAACATTAATTGCACTAACATTAATTGTAAGTATATGGGTGTCGCGAGAGAGAAATAAAAAGCATTTACGTGTTGACATGATATTCTAATTTTTCATTTATACTGTACACAGAAGGAATATAAAATATAGTTGGTTTTTGTGCTCAGTCCACACTAATTTTATATCTTGGGGACTTGCTAATATCTCATTTTTCCAGTCAGTGCACAATTTAGGTTTGAAAATATTGAAATACGATTATTTCACCGGTTGACCAAAGACTTGTTCCAACTGAGTAATTTTGTAGGCTTTTAGTTTTATTTCATTGTTAACAAAAAATATTTTCTTCACTTCCAAAATGGCATTATTATTACATAAAAAATATTTATCATGTGGTCTTGTATATTTTATAATCTTTAAAATATAGTATAGTTGGCGCCTACTGTTGATTTCCTCTGCGTCCGGTGTTGTTTTTTATGCACGCTGAATCTTCACTAAATCCTTTGCCACTCAAGCAAGAGGTTTGTCACCGTGCCTCAACATTATTTTAATTAAATATAATCTATTTTCGAAAGGATAGGCGCTGAACATGTGAAGGGGCCCAAACCTTCGCATTTCGTCAGTGACATGACTAGATTATGGACTTTACTAGTTACATAATTTTTTCCGTAAAATCCTTATAATGTTCAACAAAAGCCCTAAGAGCTCTGTTGTTAAAAGAAGTAAACGACTGAAGTTTTTACTGGAATATATTGTTATACCAAAAAACTCCTCAGATAATGTGAAAATACATTATGTGACAGAAAATCTAGAAGTATGATAATGCTTAAGTAAAGCAAATAAGATCCTATATTCAGATACTTTCTAGTAAGAAATTCAGTCTAGTAGAGTACACTGACATGTGAATTTCACAAGGCGTTTCGCGTTTGATTAAGATATTTTAAACTGTTTTCGTGTCTATGCACGCAATTTGGTTATGCACTTTTCAAAATTACCATTGCATCAACCAACCAAAAGTCTCTTCATAATACCTAAGCGTACAAGATGCAGAGAACTACCATCAGGATATATTATATTATATTATATTTATTGATAGTCGTTGTACACGAGAATATTTTTTATGATGAGGTCTATACTTTTTTCATGAAATTCTTGGTCCATTCTAGGAAAGCAATTCATTTTTTGAAAAATTATTATGTGTGATATATGCTAATACTCTCCCACTATGACATAGTTTAACCACCCATGCTTTGCATTAAAATTGTATATTCCAACAAATTTTTTTTCTCTTTTTGGAAAAACAAATGCAAAACAACTTACTACATAATTTTAGTAGTAGTAACATAAATATTTCTAGTAAAGAACAATAGTATATACATACTAGTGCAAATGCCAAAGAGATAGTTATTTATCATAAGAATATTTTAGTTTTGCACACTTGCTCTTTAATGTAGGAGGCAATCACAGGAGGGTCACAAATAAAATATATTAATGAACGTATGTTCATTAATATATATTCCTTCTTTAATTAAATGCCCTATTTCTTTTACGAAATCGTCAAGTATTCGTCAGTTTACTTTTATTTTCTAATACCAAACTCGATATCAATTACAAAGTGTTAAATTTCCGGTTTTTCAAAAATGGTACAAAAAATGGGCCAAAACTATTTTTCACTTTATTACTTTATTAGAGTATTTGACTATTAGGAGACCGTTGAAATTGGAATTTTAATCAAGTGTGGTTGGAACATTAATCCAGTTCTCTAATAATTTTGTTTGTGTTTTTGATGAGGCCATTATGCCATGTTGTTTGACAGTAACAATTGTTCTAGCATCGCTTGGTAAAATTCCCGAAAATGTACTAGCTTTAAATTTAGCAAATCATTTAGTTCTACTTTAGTAATATTTTTTCTACATCCCATTTTGTTATACGCTGACGAAACAACATATTTTTTTTTAAAATTCGTCATCTTACGCGTCTGAACCACTTGTACTGCTGCTTTGAAACACAATAATGCTCGAATGAGGACGAGACTGAATCGAATCAGCACATCTAACTTGAATACTATGATCACTGTTATCGCTGATTAATATTTTTGGTACGGAACCCAATGTGTTAAATGTCGATGAAACTTGACTGCAGTTTGACATGTATCTTGTCTGATTTACTGTATCTTGATCTTTCGGAATAATTTGTCCTTTACTATCAATACTGTTGTTTGTTTGATAATTTTTAATATCCAAATAGTCCTTTTCAATCCTCTCGACTGCACCAGATCTTTTTCTTTTTTCCATGTAGATTTGTTTTCCATTTTGAAATATAGCAGCTGCTACAATTAATCTACAGTATTACAACATCCTCCTAGACACAAAACATGGAATCAATGACTTACAGGAGTACAACTACGCTTTAAGGATATGTTTTAGTGCGGTGTTCGCATATACCATTCTACAGAAAATAGTATTAAGTGATACTGTAATAACGCTTTAAGCTCTAATAAGTTAGTCGTTCATGCTAAATACGGTCTTTATACAGTTTTAACGATATATCACGTTTTAACGATATGTATATACAGTATATTGATGTTGAAAGTACTTGCTTGCTACATGGGAATTCTTTACTGCCAAACCAGGAACAAATGGGATGTGGAAAATAGTAAATGTTTTTAAGCAGGAATACGAATAACTGTTTTATAACTCGTATCGTTAGAAGGAATTCCAAGAATTATATGGCACATCATTATTCATAATTATCAATTATAATGTTCTATATCAGCAGAGTTTTATATCGTTTTGTGCAGAAAAGCTTGTCTACATCCGGATAATGTGTCGTTCATTACCCACTTTTGCTAACATTAAAGCTCACTGATAACCTCTGGTTACAATGGTGCAGTTGTGTTTACGTTATTGCGGCGCAGTCTAGGGGGAAGGTTTATTTGTAAATGAACCAAATGTCCCTTCATACGTCACAGCCTGATCTACGCAGGCTATAAAAATTCAATACGGTAGCCAAAGGACGCTACGAGTAATCGATCCCCCCTCCCCAAACCATCATAAGAATTGAATAAATGACTTTGAAGACCATTTCTAAAATCCCTTCTATACGAAAATGATGCATAAAATTATTTCTCTATCTGGTCTTCACAATGCCATTGACATTAGAGAAAGTATAAAATCTATGATTTTGTAAATCGATTTATAACAGTAAAAGTGCATTCCTACTAAATTCTTGAGTGCAAAATGTTTGTCGCTATTGACAACATCTGTCGCTGAACCTCGATCTATGTATCTAGGTTACTCGAAGTGCAATTTGGAGAAAATTTATATCATTGTACGGCCGGGTGTAATTTTGTATAAGATATTGCGTGCAGATGTGCGCGGCGTCTTATGAAAAAATGGTATCGAGCTAACGAGTTATGTAAAGTAGGACTCGGCGCAATCTATTAAAATCTTACGATGCTCCTGGGACCCATGTCGAACCTCGCCGAATCAGTTTTACGCGGTGCTTTCGCACTTCCTTTGGCGTGCTAAGCGCAGATGCCGCATCTGCAGTACGCCCGAAAAAGTAATATTCAACCTTCTTTAGGTTTTGCTGCACAAACACGTTGTGCGCTACCTCTTTCAGGACGTTTAGTCTTAGAGTAATATTATTTAATAATTAACCAATTTTCAACCATACAATTTAAAAAAAAGGTTTTTTTAAATAAAAAAACAGTTACGATAAAGTAACATCCAAAATTCTCTAGATTTCCTTAGCCATTTTATCGTAACTTAAATTTTTTAAAGCGATTTGGAATACCAGCGCAATTACGATGATGGAGTTACGATGCATTGCTGTTGTATTTCATTAATAGTGGTATCGGAGCGCCTTGCCCTATTTACACATGCTTAAATTTTTCTATTTCTTTCTGATAACAAAATTCGCGAATGGAAGGACTTATTATGAGGAAACTAATAAATAAGTGTTGAAATTGAAACAGCCATAAGTCATGAAATAACTTTGTATATTCTGGAACACAATATCAGAAAAAATGCATCCCAATATTATACAAATATCATATATGTAGATGTATACTTTTGAATTGAAATTAACACGAAATTTAAAGTAGTCTTTAAATAAAGAAAAATAGTTATTATTGTTTTATTCACAGCTTATAAAAATGGTAGTCTCAACTTTATGGAGGCTATGGCTAAAATAAAATAATACTTGTTATTTTCAAGTGTTAAAAACTCGTAACCAATTGGGGGGGGGGGGGACGCACACCATCACAACTTTTTTTTAAATAAATAACTTCGTATTTTTTCTAAGCAACTCGACTAATTTTCAATTTTTTATTAGCCGCTGCATGCTTACCACCACTGCCACTAACCGTTAGGAACAACTGATCCCAGAATGGTAATCGTGTTTCTGGAATAATTCTTGAGTCCCCTTTAATAAGCGCGAGCGAAGAATTTCCTCGGTCATTACCTATTCATCCATTCGGAGGAGCACTTGGCACACATAGTTGTAACAATTATGTGCTACCACAATAAACTGTATCTGGTTTTTAAGTTACATATGGAAATTGATTCACTAAGAGTAATTAAAATACATGAAATATATTCTTGAAAAGAACAAATCCTGTGTTTGTTTACTTAGATAATCGTGCGTTCTTGAAATTAATGCGCTTTGTGAAATAATACGATGAAACTGTTTTACAATTATCTTTTTTGTTAGATTGCAGAGTGCAAGATTTACGAGATGTTGCATTTTCCTCCCAATTAAGATATATGCCTTTACCTATTCACCATCTTTAACTTGTTGAAGAAGTTACTTAATTAAATGCCGCACTACAAAGCAGGAACATAGAAACTATAACCGACAGCGAGACCTATCTTTTGTCCACCTCTAACAAAAAAGACGACAAGAAAGTGATGAGTTTGTGGGATGAAGGTTATATTGTGATGAACAGGTTATACTCAGTTAATCAAAATATTTTCTTTGAAAAAGTAAAAACAAAGTTTCCGAAACAAAAAAGTACATGGTATTACGTCAACACTGCAAACTAATTATCTGCACGATTTATAGGTTAGTAAACGTATTTACGACAAAAAATGCGATTACGACAGATAGAATCATCTATACATAGAATAAAAGTTTATACCCAGGAGCAACATATGAGAAAAAAAGGAACAAAATTTTTTTTTCTAATTACTCACGAACGAAATCGTAGGCACAGCTAGTATTTAATAATTACCTGGTAAAGCTTTGAAAATACCTTTATTATTTTCAAGTTCATTATAATAAAATACTTGAAAACTGAATAATTAATACGATAAAATTAGTTACATCATCTGCGTTTAACATGGTAGTTCTGTTCTGCGTGTGGCTCATGCCCTCTTTCAAACGTGTGTATTGCTTGGACTCGCGTTAGATTTTGAACTAATACTTTTAGAGTTAGTGGAACTCTTATAACTTCGTCACGTCCGTCCGTCACACCTTAATATTTTCTACTGTTTTAGAGCGATGGAATTTTGTAAGTAGATATCTCAGACTGAAATCTTAATTATAATATTTCGCAGCATATTGTTGCGAAATATTAAAAAAAATATATTTACATGGAAAGTGAGAGCAAAAATAATTTAAAATTTTGCCCATCGAATGAGATATCATCGAGTAGAGGTCTATTGAAGTATTTATTGATTGCTATTTTTTTCCTATTTCTTCTTTCTTTAAGTTAACCAGTTTTAACGAAATCCGTTTATATTAATAATTATTATAGAAAATTTATTATAGAGGAAGCGCTTCGGAGTTCTTCCAAAAAGTGTCTTAATTTACTAGCCCGTAATTCTCTCCTCTCTTTTGTATGTTACTGTTGATGTCTTTTTTATGCTGCATCTTCATTATTACAAATTAAATAAAGGTATACAATTAATGACTCATTTTTGGTCTTTCATACCCGGAGGACCCGACCGGACTATTACTATGATAACATAGGCCCTTCTGTCAGACGCCTCTAGCTCTCAAACGGACAAAAATCCATATAAGCTTCAAATTTACACAAAATATCCATTGCTTTGGCCGAAAACCAAATATTATATTTAATTATAATTTAATATTTGATACACTACTTTTTTGTTGTTGTTTGTTTGGGGTTTGTTTGGCTTTTTGGTTTGGTTTTTGGTTTGGTTGTTAGGTGTTTGTTTGGCGCCGATATGTTTGGATAAATATACCACGACAGGGAGAATCTCTAATATCTGTTGCTCTTTTTTATCGAGTGAGTATTATAATGTGTATTCTTAAGCCGCTTCTTTGGTTTACCACGGTTATATATATATATATATATATATATATGTGTGTGTGTGTGTGTGTGCGTGTGTGCGTGTGCGTGTGTGTGTCTTTAAAGTAGAAAATATGACTCATACAAAGGAACTCTTAAAAAGTATTGTACAGAGTAACCTGCAAACTTTGTGAGAGTGACAAACGTTAATAAAGCATAAAAACAAAAAAAATAATCTATTTTTCGTTAACACTTATAAGAATATGGATAATCAGAACTGCAATACCTCTAAAGTCAGTTTGTCTTCAATATTATACATGTAATACGTACATAATATAAAACAATTTGTTATACTCGAACAAAAAGTGTTTTATATTATAGTATGTATAGTTAGAACATACGTTTAAACTTTTATGTTTAATTAAATGTATACCGAAACCTTTGGGCGTGAGTTCTACCCGTAGTTAAAGGTTATAATTTATTTATAAACCGTTTATTGCAGAAATATGTCTATTCAAGGGTATAATGATGTGAAATATTTATTCGTCTAACAATATAAAGGATTGCATTGAAATATTTTGTTTAGCATAATGATAACTTTAGTATATTGTTAAAATTTGTAGTTTCTTCACTCGTGCCATCGGAATTTGAAACTTAGAATTTTGGCTTCGAAATTTCCTCTACTCAAAATCAAATAAAGGAATTTGTAATTAATAGCTATATTAGACACGCAATTCAATTGAAAATAATTTTCCTCAGTCAACATCCTATGTAAAACTGCTCAAAAAACCAACAAATTACAACGGGTGGTGATGTCAATTTACATTTGACATCTAAATCTGGATATATCTGCAAAAATCGATTAAGAGTTGATTTTTTTATTAAACTTATTAATATATGGTCTTTAATACCTGGTGGGTATATACATAGTATGTGGTCTAATTTTGAAATCATTATCGGCTGCTTTTTCCTCGCCTTTTTTCATAGAACCACTGTAAATTCTTCACATTGTTGATTCATTAATAAATTTTTGTTGTAAAACACTATGCACGATACTTGCTAAAATGTTTTAATTCAAGCCATGGATAAAAATGAAGCGCGCATGAATTTATTTTTCTCAAGCAAAACTATCTATCGACACGTCTAATTTTTAGACGTTTCACTTTAACCTTAGCGGAAACGTATGTTTAAAAATATAGTTTTTTTGCCGTTCGTCAGTAGGCGAATATACTTCGCTCGATCTTGTGGTGATACGTCTGCTTCCGCTCAACCGAGCTCATCTACCGCATATCGGGGCGGCTCAATCAGCTGATCTCGGATACGTCCGTTGCGCTCTCGTATCATCGCCCCGTTAGTGGAGCTCGATCGATGTCCACCGGTGTCTGCGTATACGCAGTTAGTCGTTTGTCACGTCAATATGTAACTCGGACTTTAAACGAATGAAAACGAAACTGAATGCGTGTCGACGATAAGGACGAGTGTGTGCGGAATGCCTCGACACTTCACCGTCGTACATATAAATAGAATAATTGTATCCGTTTATACATTCGCTTTGTATTCTCGCACGCGTGCGATCTCAACGTTTTGTCTGTTCTTTCTGCGCGGTAGGCCAGTTGCATAAGCAAGTGACACATACGTTTGATACACATGCAAAAAAAACCGTATGTCGTGCAAACAAATCATTCGAGATATTCTATTTATGTACACATACACGTAAGTATTGTTTCTCATAGAATCTTTGTTTCATATCGGAAGTGCATAATGCAAACTGTTAATGGCGATATATAGTTATGTATTGTGACGTGTTTATGTATTTTTCAAATGTTTATTGTAACAGTTTCTCCTAAATTCACTAGAATTGCCAAATTCAATTGCCACTCCGAAATTGGAAAAAATGTCTTTACTACCACTTTCATCCGAAAGCCAGTTTCTATTCTCTTCGTGTTGATTATCCTCATTCACAATGTCTCAAGATGTTTGACATTATCTTGCAAAATATTTGTCGGTTCTCTAATTACATTATTATAATCGATCGCCTCACGATAGAGAGCCAAGGACAACTTAGTACCTTTATTCTATCTTAATACAAATAAATATACTTGCATTAATTTAACTTTAGGATGATGTTGGGTTCGTACCTGTTGTTCGTATTTAAGTAACTAACGGATTTTTCCTCGTTTTGAACACGGAAAATGCTGCAGCTCCTCTATCAAAGTAATTACGTGTTAAATTATTCACTGTTTCACTGTGTTCAGCGAGACTCTGCTTTAGTTTAGTAGAATTAGACGTCGAAGCAAAGTGCATTTCACAAATGAGTTCTGCTCACATTCATCGTGAGGAGCGGGCATTCGATGCGACTTGTAGTGTGGCGCCGCGCGGCCGAATGGCGCTTCGCTCTGCTCGCTGCCGTTTCGACTTTCTCGACGCCACGCTCTTTGAGCTCGCCCTCTTTTTATTTATTTTGCCTTCGCGCGGACGGACCGGCCGCCGGCGGGGTTTATTGTAGGCGGAACCGCATTAGGTTAACGGATCAGGCTTTTCCGTCTAGTTGCATTTGTTGCGTTTGTTAGTTCGTTATGCTCTCTCATTGCAAATATGTTTAAGTTATGATTGAAATAATGTATACGAGTATTTTTTTTTTAAACTATTTTATTAGGCTTGAAAAGGATAGATGTAAAGTCACGTCTAAGAGCTATCGATGAAATCCTGAGGCATTTAAACATTTGTGTCTTGTACGGAAAAGTAATGCCATTTTATTTCATTTTTTGAAACGAATCGAGATAAAATGTCACGTAAGCTAGTTAGTTTATGTAAATATTTGTTATATTTATTTTTTTACGAACGCGTTCGCGACCTATTTATTGCGTTTTAGAACCAGCTTGTAGCCTCGTTTCACAGAAATGATCCGACTTTATTGACAGTTCTTTTAAATTCGATTGACCATTAAAAGTCTGTTTCCGTATACAAGTAAATACGTTACTCACAGCAGGAACAACTATGTACGTACTAAAAACCAAAAATATGTGAAATTAGCTAGATTATCGACAATAGATCCTCGAGTGTCGTGTTATAGGTAGATTATAGGTAGCTTCATGTATTTGTTGACATTTATAATACAAGATTGATAATTGTATTTTCTTCCAATTAATTTGGTATTTTAATATTATATAACCTTTAATGTCAATATATTTTCCTGAAAACGGACACGATAAGTAGGCAAATGCGAACCTAATCTGCAACATATTATTACCTGTTATATTATTGTTGCCGTTAATCCCTTGCGATTAATTTGCACTAATCCAATTACAGATAATGACGTTTGTCACTCATTAATGACCTCGCAAGCTGTCCTGCGTCGTTTTTATAAACCGGCTTTTTGTAACGGTTCTTTTCGTGTTTTGCGACTGGCTTTTTTTCGTCATGAATTCGGAAGAATTCATGCTATAAAATACAGACGGATCTTTTCAGGCGTTCCTAACACAGAATTGAGTTCAGTTAAAATAAAACTTTAGTATAGAGTAGGTTTTTGCTTTTGAAAACGGTCCCTGAAAAAAAACCTTTTTGAACTGGAAACTGAATAATAATATCCATGTGTAATTTTTTAAATTACAATTTGTTTATATTGATATTAGCATAGGACTTTAAAAAAGTTACATTTTTGCGTTTAAGAACACTAAATAATTTGATTCAGATAACTTTTTTTAGTGTTTGGTCTTAAATTATATGCCGATTATACTTTCATCTCCTGAAGCGTAAACGTTTATTTGGATATGCAAGCAAAGAAACGGGTAACGCTTGGCTAAAAACCGATACTAAGAAATGAGACCTAGTGTGAAGACAAACATTGTTGCTGTTAGAATCCGAGCGTGTGGAACGCCTCCACTAATTTTTAGATGTCGAGAATGTCGTGACAGAAACAGGAAATTAATCTGGCCTTGAAACCTGTGAAACGCTGTCTGTTGGAAATGACAGTGCTTTACAGGTTTCAGGACCTTCACCCATATGATAGTTACAGAAATTTACACGGAGGTTTCAAAACTGTGGTCCTCTACGTGTTTCATAACTTTCCACGTAGAAAATATGAAAAATAACGAAAAACGTTCTCCACGTGACATTTTTCGCTACTCTCAAATCTTGAACAATCACTATTTCTGATTCGATCATCCGCACCGATATCATACGAACGTGTTGGCCGCAGAAGACATCCGAGAAGATCTTTTACAATGATGCAAGAAAGTGTCAATAGACCATTAAATAAAATACAACAAATTTATCTGGATTGGCCATATTCTTGAATAGACGATTTTCCACGATTTAAATATATAAAATCTTTACGAATTGAAAATTTTCTAAAATTTTCTCCTAAGGAATCTTTCTTAACCGGTAATTTGAATCGATGGTTGATTTTGCACCAAATCGAAACACAATAGCAGAAGTGATACCGTCGACGAATATAGTTTCTGTTGTATTTATTACGTTATTAAAAAGAATAGACGGCGGTGTACACAGACAACACTCAATTCCTAATTACATTATTACAGATTAGGTACTGTTAATCTGTCGGGAGGTCGGCGAACTTGACGCGGAACTATAGCGCCAACTCACAACTCTTTGTTTTCTACTTGCCGGCGTTTTATTTAGCGGCACGCATTATGCTCGTCGTTTGGTCGCTTTAATTACGGCGGCTTGTTGACTTGCACCGTGTCGAGTACGGGGCGGATGTATATCTACATATGTTAAAATAATTTTGACAATGTAACAGGTGACTCGTCACTACTATTGTTTTTACTTGGGGCCCCTCGTACTCGAAGGAAATGTTTCGGCCTCTGTGCTTGTCGTGGAAAGTCGAAATTCCACAAATTACTGAGCTACTTGCGCATAATTTATGTATAGGAATAATTGTTGCGGTTCGGTAGGAAGTTATATAACTGTATAGATATTTAATTTTTATTTGTATAAATAGAGAATATGTAAAATAAATTTTAAGAATATATGTATGAAATAGAATATAATAGATCTGCTAGCACGATATGTGAATACCTTTTTTTATCAATCGCTTTTCTTACATTTAGGTTGGTTATCGATCAAGTTTTGATGTATTTACTGAAATGTAATATTCTCTTCAAATATATATATTTCTAATAGCTGCTACGAAGTGCACAATTCTTTAAATTGCTTTCATCGAGCTAGTTGTTTTTAATCGACATTTCACACAATTTTGACACCAGCTGCGTTGTCGGAATGTAGCAATTAGGATGATTGACAAAAAATTGCCACTTTAACTTTTCGAGTCGGCTTCACGGTTATTATAGATTCGATTGTCGCTTGTTGTGATCGCGTCGACGGCGACAAATTAAAACAGCACTTTATCTTATTTTCGTCCAAGATTATTACGCGGTGAGTTTGACGCGGATGGAGATTGCTGTTGTATCCGCTCCAGATGCGGCACGGTCGGCCGCGGTCGTTGACAGCGCGCGCTCTTGCGCAACGCGCTGCTCTGAACGCCTCTTAAGCTTGTTAACCATCCGCGCGGTGGCGCGCTATCGGACAGTCCTTCCCCAGCATCTGCAATCGTTTGGTCGTTGACTTTGGCACCGAGCGTTGAAGTGAGGTCGTCCGAGCAAATAGCGCGATTTACGCAATCAGCATAGGCGATAATATGTAGATCAAAGGCTGAATTGTTTTGCGGTGGAGTTTTGTGCGTCGATTGTCGATTTCCTTAAAAAAACGTATTTCCTTTCTATGCAACTATTAAATAATTAAGAGGCTAAAATTTTTTTAAAGTTGTATACAGATCGCATAAATAGATTAGTATTGTAATGCGTTATTAAATTTTACACTAAATAGTTGTTATTCGTTTAGCTGTATGTGCGTATTCCATAAACGAACCGTATAATTAGTACTAAATAAAATAATATAAGCGTTAAAAATATTTTGTTTTTTTGCTGTAAATTCACACACGTAGATTTTTAATTAAATGCGGCGGAATTTTCAATAATACTTTCATCTCAAAAGTACTTTTCACCGGGATAAATATAGCTTATATCTTAGCTTGAATTCCGAGCTGAATGTCTGTTGGTCTCTATTATGTCTGTTCATAAGACTTTAAGCCCGCTTACTCCCGCTTACTGTGTTACCATATATTGATAGTTAAATTTTTAAAAGAATATTTCTCAAGGACAAAAGGGGAAAACAGACCGGCGGACAAAAATGTCTGTAGTAAAAATATTCGATAGAGATAAACGTGGCTTATATTTTAGTCTGGAATCTCATAAGTATCTGAACCACAATGTAAGTCCCCGTCAAATTGATCTATTAGTTTTACGGTGCTGCTCGAGCAGACAAACGGACAAATATTTTGACTTCTAATCATTCCCAGGCATTAAATTTTCCAAAAATATTCAACGTATAAATTAATCCTCCACACAATTTTATATGCCTAATAATGTCGATCAGGCCTTTCGAGTACTATTGATTCAGTATGCGAATACTGTAGATCTAGAAGGTATGTGTTCAAGTGGTGAATGTTGTACGGCTGCATAATTTACACTGTGTACGATGAAAACGGAAATTCAATGACAACAAAGCTTTTATTTTGTTATCCGGCCTCAAAAAATTCTTTATATTTTTAAAAATCTTTCAGCTAGTCGTTATTTGTAGTAGTCGTCGAGCCCATAATAATGTAAAATATGTCAATGAGTCATCGAATTAGAGGCGTGCGCGCGTGCACGGCGCGAGGGTGGCACGTCCACGCGCGCAGTGCTCCGCGTGCGGGCGCGCGTGCGATGCATGCGCCGCGCCCGCGCAGTCAGCGGCCGCGGTTAGCCCCGTGGCCCAGATGTGGCCTACCCGACCGGTTCCGATCCGCGCTAACGGTGCTCCGCATAATGATGTGTACGCGTGTAACGGTCGGCACCGCTCGCCCGATGCCGCTTTATTTTGTTCGATTTTGGCACTTTTTCGACTATCCCGCAATGCCGTTATCCTTACGGATCTTGAAACGTGGTGGCTTCTTGTTACTGTCTATAAACTACACGAAAGCAAGTAATTTTTCTGTACTTAATCGCTTTAGGTGAAAACGAGGTCAGATTTCTGACACTCCGAAAGCATCAAAAAGACTACCAATATAACAGGAGAAACATACAGAATATATCGCACTTTTCGTGCGATATTTTTGCGAAGGTTTACTTATTTCTAAATTCTCATTCATATAATATTCCAAAATGTAATAATAAAATTGTAACAGAGGGAACTCTGCTGATGAAAAATAATTTAAAAAGTGTGATTGATTTAATGAGTGTGAAGAAGGATAATAGAAGCCAGAAAACTTTTTTTTAGCATTTTTGTCTGTCTGCATGTTAATTTTGCTGATCAATTATGCGAAACCTACTACACAGATTTTGATGAAATTTGGTATTCTCCTATTTTATACCCAAGAGCAACATATGGGAGAAAAAAATTCTAATAACTTTTCTTACTCTGTTATGGAATATATTTAGATGACTAAACGATGGAATCTCCATAATTTGTTATATATTTATTATCATTGTGACGTTACATTTTTTAAAATTATTGCATTTTTAAAATCAATATAACTTTTCTGTCTGCACTAAATAACATATTTATAGAAGGATTCTAGATTATTTGGTACGAGTATAAACAACTATTTATTTCTTTATATTAACTGTCACCCGCGGCATCGCTCGATTAGTCACGATAATTATTAAATATTTTTATTATACATGTCCTGTATGTAAAACCTGTGGGCATTTTAAAGTACCCTTGACTATGATAAAATAACATGCATCTTAGCTTGAACTTTTAAGTCGAAACGCTGTGACAGACTCGACAATTTCTATTCATCGATATATATTTAAAGCTCGCGCATTCGTTTCCTGCTACGTGAAAATCTGTAATTTAATTTCGAGCATCATCTAAATGAAGCCTCGTTTATGTCGATGTAGTAGTTTTTGCGTACTGCTGTAACAGACAAAATCTAAAAAAAAAACGTCGATTTGTCTTCTAACTTTCAAAAATATTGGATGTAAAAAGTCACCCCGCCGAACAATTTATGCATACATTAGTACTGATTTATTGCCATTGTGTAAAATTTATCTATCCCTCATTCAAAATTCGTTCGATATTATTCTGATCATCTATATTTATTAGCCTACGCTTGAAATATTTATGTTTTTACAAGTTACGAAAGTATGCTTTCTTCGAATAGTTGCTTTTGTGTATTTCTTTTTTTTTAAATTAATTTTACATTTCTTAACTACAGTGCTCATTTGATAATACTTCGTTTACATCTGGTATCATCCATCGGTTACCATTATGGCGATACGCTTTCCTTACTTTCCCTTCGTCTTCTTTTACACGAGCCGAAATTGCGATTAGTGTCCGTTAATTTATGGACGATGCGAATCCAGTCAAACGAGCTTTCGTTTATGAGTGCATATGTATGTAAAGCAGGCAGTCTGCGAGTGGCCGGACGCTGTCACACCATATCGGCTGCTCCGTTAGTTTTCACTTGCGTTATTATGGATTATTATTTTTATACGCCACGGCGAGTCTTAACGGCGTCCGGGGAACGGGACATAGATGCGAAGCGTCACTTAACGGTCGGGGCACACTGTCAACGATTTTACGATTATAATTACGAATCGATGTTAATTACGACGCCACGCCGACTTAACGGAAACGGCGAAGTGGGTTGATCGGATGCGCGCACTGCGACCGGTTTTCGCCCGCGCGAGGTCAAGATCGCCGTTCTGAGATCGAGCAAGAGAACGCGAAGTGGCTGTTTTGAGGCAAACGTAAACGAGACGTCGGATTTTTTTGCATTTCTACATCTGTTTAGCAACAACAGCTTAGCGTGATGCTAAACGTACGTTTGTACTTTATGACGAGGCTTCAGAGATATGTCCTCTTCGATCAATGGAAAATGCACTAAAATTATATTCAACTGTCTCAATGTCGAGGATGAATTAGGTGTATTGAACGTACTGGTCGTGACATTTTTTAAACATGGCATCAACGAAAATCGGAAATATTTTTTTTGTGGTATAAAAGTTTCTGTAGACCACTTAAGCAACTTCCTTGCTTAAGTGGTCTACAGAAAGAAAGAACGAGGAAAATCCAAAAGAAGGTACATTTATAGAAGGCTGCACGTGGCGTTGCGCAAGAGTTGTCGCGGAATGCTTCGTCCGCGGTCCCGTTGGCGGTCGCGAGCGGTCAGGTCGATGACCGCTCTCTGTCCCGTTACACCTTTTCGCGGGCGTTTGACGCAGCCAATTGTGTGGGCGTAAAAATACCTAAGATGATGCATATTTCATTTGTTAATGTACAGAAATTATCATAGCAATAGGTGTAATACTGTCTGTAGACTCGTCATGTTAGTACCTTAAAAAACGCATTCACGAATAGACTGCCTGCCTATGAAATAGTTACACCATTTTAATTATATGAAAATGTTAAACATATATATTTCCGCTAATACGGCTGTATTTTCGACGTTGCATGATCTACGTTCGCGTTGTTGTACTGACGAGTTTTTGCCCTAGTTCAGTATTTACTTCTTATTTGTAGGATTATAAAAACCGTCTTCACGTAAGAAGAAAAACGTATGTCCGACTGTTGTTTTATTATGATTAATCTCAGTTAATGTTAAATCGATGTTGATCAAGTTTTCACCCCTGTACAATTGTATTGCATTTTCAGCACTGTAGTTACGTTTTTTTAAAATCATTCCCTTTTTTCGATCAAGTAAAGCAGTAGGTAACACTAAGAATACACCAAGTTATGAGTTAAAAGTGCATTAGTTAAGCAGTATACTTAATTATAAGTCAAAATATTTTTGAATTTGTTAGCAATTTCCGCTTTGCGTTATTACGAAGGACGTGTTTTATTTTATATTAAGATGTACTACAGCAGAATGCACATAAAAACGGGAGCGCGGGAGCGTATTATATTCTTTTTTATACAACTATTGCCGGCCGCCACGTTTCACGAATGAATGATCCTAAAGCGTGGGCGGCGCCGCTTGTAAGACACGTTTGATGAATAAACAAGTGACGTGAGTCCAACCGTCGACGAGAATGCACGCGTTGCGTTCAACTATATCACCCCATCTCGGACCTTGTTAATGTAAAATGCTCCTCGCGTAGGAATGGCGTGTTGTTTGGCTGTGTCACATGAAAGAGTGGCCTTGCGTGAGCAGCTTACTATATTGAACCGTGATTGCACCTCTTCAGCATGTAAACATGTACTGTTATGAACTCTGAAAGCAAACTGGCCTATTGAACGCAAAATATACTCTGTTTGAAACGATCCCTATGAAATCTATCAGCGAGCGCTACATCTTTGTTTCCGACAGAATTTGCTGTTTTGGGAAAAGACGGATGCCACTAATTGTCGTTAAAAAATGCGACATCTTTGCATATATTCTGTCCCAGCTGAATTTTTAAAAAGGAAGGACAGCCTTCACGAGCACCGTACCACAGTAGAGGAAAGCTTGAATGCAAAGTATTTGTTCATATTACGTCGAGTTTAAAGTCTACACACGAGGTCCATAACATAACACTATTCTATTTTCGTGATTGTTTAATGGCCGGTTTCTGAATACTTTATGTGGAATAAATATCTATTCCATAACTCTTTTGTTTGAAATTATTCATACAAAAAAGTCGTGAAATAAAACTATTTCATAAAAGGTACTCAGAAACCGGCCATAAGTAATGTTGTTCGTATTAGAACTTATTACTTAAATATGTGTCGTAACTGAAACAACACTACTACAATAACAAAAAATATAGTAAAAATGCTTTTAGGCTCTAGGTCAATACACCTAAATACCATTTTGTATTTGTATGTGAAATTGTATTGGTTAATTTAACATTAAGTTACTCAAAAGCTTTGTAATAGAATGGATAGGTCAACGACCAGTAAGTAAGTAGTTGTTTTTAAGTCGATCATTGCTGGAACTAATTACGTTAACATACAGCCATTGCAGGATGTAGTAGGCTCCCTCTTTCGTAGCATCGAGACTCGTTAATAGGCCATAACGGCTTCGTTTGCTTTAAGAGTTACTTAGAGGTTATCGGAACGCCAAATAGGTTTTTAAAGCGGATTGAATCGATGTTTAAATACAAAATGTGGCTGGGTATCACAATTTATCACTAGAGGGGGGCACCCCGATATCCATTTGGTTTTAAAAATTGAGATATGAATTTTTAGTAATTCAGTTATAATTTAAAAGAAAGTCACTTTTACTCTTAAAGAGTATAAGAGTAAATTTTCTCATCCGAGGAAAAAATATACTTCACAGTTCCTGCAACATTGTCTAATAGCGAATAGAATCGCCATACGAGAAACCAATCAGAATTATTTGAAAGTAAAATTAAAAAAGACTCCAAGGGACGTTCTGATTCTAATCAATACGATGAGGAGGTAAACACTTCGTAGATCAGAATTCGAAACCCTCCCTTAAGCTACAACACATCGTTATTGATAATAAGTACACGTATACCTTTATGTTATAAGCATCCATAACGCTTTGGCGAATGTTAAAAAGTAGAATTTCGTTACATTCCTATCCTAACTGATATTATTAAAAAAAAGCCAAACGAACACGCTTTGGCGTGTTTTTGTTTATTATTATTTCATGTCGCAAAGGAGTATTGGATCCAAGTGATTTTTTGCAGATATAGTCGGCGGGCCGGGAAATGTCAGACTACTTTTTATACCGGAAAATCTTATTCCTTCGAGAAAATCCTTATTTAAAACTAAAAAAAATACACAGACGGAGTGATGAAGCAACATCGTAACGGAACAACGGATCGACGTAATTTTTTGAAACCTTTTTTGAGTCCTATCGCTTGCTGTTGGATTGTAACTAGTCGGAATATTTGATAAGTTTATAGAAAAAACTATTTATACCAAGCGGAACTGTTTTTCAATAGCAGTGTTGTGTGTTTTCAGTCGTCTGATTCACGAATTACAGATTGTAATTTGCAAAAGAACAAAGGAGGAATAAAGACAGGATGTCAAGTTCGGAAATATGTGAAGGATACATACAGCATCAAAATTCGATTTGTCACCTTTCGTCTTTATCCTCATACTATGTTTTAATTTTTTTGAAGAAGGATTCGACTCTATCGCGTTGTCCCAACATCGAGACACATTGTTTTTAACACCAATAATATAATCCCCATATTAAATGAATGAAAGCTCTTATCACGCACTAAGTGAAAAGCCGAATACAAAGCTTCTACTACATTTGAAAATTGTCGTTTTTTTTTAATTTTCCTATAACCATTTTCAATACATGCGTGTCGTTGTGTTATTAATGGGTTTCATTTTAAATGGTGAAATTATATGTCAATTTGATGTGTGTGGCTTTCGTCGGTCACGTTATCTTAGTTGCGGCTAAAGTAGTTTTTAATTTGGGGTGTGCGCTGTCTTGACCACGCAGTGAGGGTATCGAAAGCGGTCATTTGAACGGTTGAAAAATGTCCTGCCGGGACGAGGGGCACCGTGCGTGTGCGGCGAGCGCACCCCTCGCATATCGCCTCTTGTCAACGCGCCTGTAACTTTATGACTTCGTATGTATATGAGCTGTACTGGGGATCGCTTGAATGAGGCTCGGAGTCAACGTGAAGTGAATATTTAGGATTTGTAGGGTGATTAATGCGATATTCATAATAAGTGGAGTGTTTATGTGCATTTATTTATTATTTTTTGTGTGTCGGTAGTGGGTTTGCGTTAGAAAATTTGTTATATATTTATGCGCTTTGTGTTTCTGTGGTTGAATTTTTTCTCATTAGGCGATATAAGCGCAGTTTATTTTTTTTTATTTAAACCGTTCAATTAATAGTAGCAAAAAATGACGAAAAATCTTTATGTTCTGAGTAGAAGTTGGAAAATTCTTTTTAGATAACCACATTTATAATATAGGTATTGGAAAATATTTCCATGCTGAAAATGTGCTGGAATGCTATAACAGTTGTGGTTTTAGACCGTCATTAACTTGTGTTATACTTATCTATCATTGCCATAACACCATTCTGGTATAAACATATTAATTACCTGTTAGAAAATCGAACTGAATGAACTAAATAATAAAACGAATCAAAAAGCATATTTTATGAAAAATTATAACCAGTTTATAAATTTTAACGTTGATATTGGTATATGCCGTGACTTCCGTTGCGTATTACAATGAAGTCGTGACTTCTGTTACATGTTACAATGAAGTCGAATTATTGGAAAATATATTTAATAATTTCCGTAATGTAAAAACATCTCCATCTGCAGAATTCGCTATCGTCCGTCGTATATAATTCAGCCCCAGTTATCATTTGAGGTCACTAAAGCGATATAACAATATATTGTAATACCATAAAACAATGCGTAAAGATTCAAATGAGGCACACAATCTGATCGTACCGCACGATGCGGTTGTCAGAAATGAACCGTCACGAAACTAAGTGGCTTACATGGCCTGTACATTGCAAAAACATGTGTAATAAATTATGTTTTATTTTTTACCTACTCATTTCCAATGCGAGGAAGTGATTAATAAATTCGTGGAACGGACGGCCGTCGTTCGATTTTTTTTGTTTGTGAATTCATATAAGTTCCACGGCTCTATTTTTATGGAATGTAAATTAGAACGGACGGAAGTGAATAGCGGGTGGCTTATTAGCGGATCGGTATTTGAACTGTATGTAGGTGTCACTCGGTTCCAACGGGCTTACGGTAAGTGAGGCGATTTATCGTTTAAGACGTCCGGCGTTTGTCGTGTCGCAGAATGTCGCGTGGCCCGTAACATCACGTGAACTTATTTAGTAGTTTTTTATTAATTTTCTCGATAAGCATCAACCGTATATGCAAAAGACCCGATCGGTAGTAACAGGACTGGATCGTGACATTAAAATACTCGAATCCGAAATTCGTCGTCCGACAGGAAATGGAGAGAGATAGACATACATTTATGACTGCTGTGCCAGCGCAATAAGGCCGACACCTTATTGTCGTGGCATATTAATCATAAAGATATATTTATTTTTATTACTTTACTGTAGTCTAGTCGTAGACTGATTTAAATTTCTAAGTGATGATATATTAACGTTAGGAAATAACAATTACGAAGAAAAACAAATTGTGGAACTGCTTTCTTTACGCTAGTTTTAAGTTCACATATTGAGAAATAAGATCGTAAAGAAAAGTAGAAAATATATAGCAGACCGCCAGTAAAGTCACTCTACTGTAGCTCGTGTCACGTTTCATTACGGTCTTATTTCTCAGTGTACGAACTGGTGGCAACGCAAACCTAAGCGCTGAAAAGCCTAGTTTGTGCCTTACATAAATCCTGAAAAATATGTAATATGAGCATAATGTGTCGTGTAAGATTATCAAATCGATAAAAATGTTATGCAATGCAATGGTGAACCAATACACATAGCAACTGAGCATAGATGCAAATAGATATGTTGATATTACACCTAGTAACAAACGTAAATATCACACATCGGCTTTATCTCTTTCGCACATGGGCGCTTTTGGTATGTATGTATGTGTATATTATATTAGTACAATTTAGAAGCTGACCTTCTAGGTGAGATTGATCTTGATGTCATGGAGCATCTAAACTAATATTTTAACGCTTAGGAAATTTATTTATGCTGTCTATACATATGTGTCAAAATATTTTTTGCATTGCTTATTGTTATTGTTAAAACGAATTCGGAAAACGGTATTGAGATCTGTGAGGAGTTAAAACGTGTAAATCTATATATTTGGAAGGGTAAGATGAACAAGTTATACTTTAGTTGGAAAATCTATAAGATTCGTTCATTAATAAATGATCTTTTCAAATAGTAAAATGTTTGAAATAATACGTCCGGATACTTACTGTGAGAGCTAATATATTCTATATAAATAAACTTTATGGCCTTATTTTGATAAGTTATAAGCATCGGTCACGACATAATGTGTTAAAAATAGATTTTGAAAAACCTTCGCCGTTCAAATTACGATTTTGCTACGATGATTTTAAAGGAAAATTTTTAAAGGAACGTTTGACATTTGATATTTTTTGATGTCTTCACCGGTAGTAGAATTATTTTTCATATTGATTATTTGATTAAATGAAATTCAGAACGTTCTTTGTTATAAGTATTCTTTCAAATTAAAAATTTCAAAAACGAAAAAGCCTGTCTAGTTCTAGTACAAAACGGACTACAGGGCTTCCATACACACTTAGGCACTTATCAATATTTAAGTGTCCATAGTATTTCTATTGAACTATTTACAGATATAAATTTTTCACAACGTAAATATATTGCCATGCTATGTATATATTTTTCATACTATGTATATATCTTTCACAGGCGTAAATCATGATTCGTGCAAATATAAATAATATTATTTGTCACCATGTAAATAGATAAATGTATAGCCTATTATATTTTTCACAGCCATAATAAGTATACATTTTAAAATACGAATTTATTTTTCATTTGATTAAAGTCACTTGTATGAAATTTCTATGAACTTTTTACGAACCCACCCGACTACATGTCATAAGTTAGTCTATTATTACTAGTAAACTAGTGGAACCTACTTAGCATTGGTATTTTTTAAAATTTCTTTATATGTACTACTATAGTGAATACTTTCAAGTATTCAAAAATAGCGGTTTACCTGGTAGGGTGAAACTTTAACAAAAATGACCACTTTAAAGTTTAATATTACTAAACGGATCCCTGTATCGAAAAAAAAACGAGTGTGCTTTAGACCACACGACTGAAGTAAAACTTCAAATTCACAAAATATAAACTTTAAAATGAATTTACAATTTTATTCACTTTAAACGTAGAATATTTAATGTATTGAACAAAATAATAATTTATAAAATTGTTCAACAACGAAATGAAATTCCAAAAAAAATCGGAAGCAGGGACTGTTTACAGAAGTGAAAACTTAAAACTGTATTTTGAAATTTCAAACTGATTGTAATATTAAAAATACCAATTAAGGCTTTTTATAATTAGTATTTCATTATTAGTTGTTGACCTAATGTTTTATATGAATATATATATATATATATATATATATATATATATATGTATATGTATATGTATATGTATATGTATATGTATATGTATATATATATATATATGTTTATATGTATATAGTACCAGGTGACCGAGCGATGCTCGATGTATTTCGAGTTCCCCTTCCCTTCCCCTCTCTCTTTCTGTCTTCGCTAACTTATATCTCCCTCTCAACTTCCGTTCGCCTCGCCCGATCACACTTTTCGTAACGCTCTCGTCACGCATTCACCAGCTTACTCCCCAAGTCAAGCTTGCATAAAGAAGTTGTACTTCAAACATCACCTTTACATATAAGACATTGAATTATCAACATAATTGCTTCTTCTTTATTGTAATAATAATTGCTTGTACTGTTCAATATCCAAAGCCGAATAAGGTATCCTGTCGTATGCGCGCATTGTGGATCCGCGCGACGGTGGCCGGTGCGCGTGCACTGCAGAACGTTTCACCCTCATATTAACGTTGGAGTAATGTATCTCGATAACGAGATTGAGATAAAATGTTATTATAATCATTTTATTTTGTACTGAGGAACCCATAGGACGCATACCTTATTATATCGGATATATAGAATCATTCATCAATTTTGTGCTTTCGTTCGCTACCATTTATTAAAGTTACTTACGTATTTAGTAACATTACATCAAACGAGATCAGTAATAGGAAGTTTTAGGTTCTTCTTTCACATACGATTCATACTTAATCTTTTTTCTCAACCACTAATCAGCCCAAATGTAAATTTAAAAATTAGGCTCAGTCTTATATGTCGCTAAAATATGTGCTCCAAATAACACAGAACGTTGAAATAATCAATTGACCTATCCGCGGCGTTTTTGCTTTTCAAACAAATTTGCAGTCAGTTTATTGCGAAATAGTATTAACACGGTTGCGGTATTATTCAGTGAACATTTCACTCGATTTGGGTCGGTCTGGCTCGCCGCCGCGACCGGCGATAGTGTTGCCTTTTTTTCATCGGCCGCGCGCTCGCGAGTGTGCGAGCGCCGGTGCGCGGGCGTCTAGCCGGTACAATAAATAGTACTAGTGGCACTGTAACGGAGCGGGCGGCCGACCGACGGGGGCCGTTCATTACGTTGCGCCCTCATAAATATGCAACATTATTTTAACATTCGGTAAATAGGCGAGCGCCGAATAATGGTCCGGCGCCCGTTGTCAACCCGCTCCGCCCTAATTGATATTGCCAGCATAAATCTTTTACAATTGACGCCCCGGAGGGGCCCGCTTCACTCTCCCGCTTGCCGACTAGCCCACGCCTACCCCGTTTGTGATGTATGTGTATATGGTATGCCACACTGCGCTGTTGGTACGTGCGGCTTTTTTACGTCCGCTCTCTAATTTGTTTCCTCGAAGCCGGTTTAGTTCTGCGGCGGTAAAGGAACTATATATTTTGTTTATTGTTTATATGTTATTTGACATGTGGTAATAATGCATTATTGATAATGGTGCATTATTGCAAAGGTGATAATACATTATTTTCGATCGTAAATTGGGATAGGAATAAATTGTATGTAAACTGTGATGTACACCATTTTGTTTAATAAATGTATTGACTGTAAAATATTTGAGATACACTGTCGTTAGCTATTACAATAATTTTTACTTATATACAAGTTGTTAAATGTTTGTAGGAAACCTGCTTCTATTGGTTCCTGAGCGTAAAATATGATTATTATTATCAATAATTTTTCTTGTATGTCATCCCAGATACATATTTGAAAGTTAGTGTAAAATATTCTGAGGTGCACTCGACGCTGCGCCGCATAGCGCGGATACGAGTATTATTTTACAAAAGGAAATCGATTGTTACTGGCAATTCAATGTTTTTCTTATGTTTGTTGTCGTGGGAGTTATATTTGCTAGTGGAATTATGATTGTGAAATGGTTAAGTAGAATTACAATTGTGGAAAGAATAATTAGAATTTGAGCTGTCAACAACGTGACCGGTACCAACGGCGTCAACGCCGGCATTCATCTTTCTTTTTTAATGCACGCACTCGGTATACCAGTTTATTCCTATTGTCAATAATAATTCAATACTTTGCCTTTACCTCCAGAAATACTTTTCCAATTATAGCTAAACAACGGGCACTATGTATGCACCGATACGAACAGCCTGATTTTCTGGTTTAAATTAAGTTATTTTTCTTTAATTATTGGCGACATAATTCTGAGGCAAAACGTTGTCGTTTCGTACGTTCCGTTGAGCATCATGAAATAAGAAAATTTTCATCAAATATGCTTCCTTTAAATTTTATAAGGATAGGTGATGCCTATACGTACGTACTTAACATACGTACGTACATATACGCACACATATGCGCGATGTGATCGTGCTTATCCACTTAAATTTCCTTTGAAAACACTTATCGCGTCCCTTATTTTATTTGATCCCCCCACAATGCGATACTTTTCATCATTTTGGTGAAAGTAGAAAGGAAACTTAATCGGTGTCTGCTATTCACATTTACCATTTATTGCAATTCCTAAAGTAGTTTTTTGTCGAATTTAAATGCAATAATGCCTCACTTGGGGTACACCGCATTGTATGTATTCATTGAAAAATCATTCACTGTTTAATTTATGTACCCAAATCATTTTAACAATGGGCCACTTAATTGTCCGACTTAACATTTATTCAAGAATAAGCAACGCGATCTAGACATTTCAAGGGAAATGTCAATAAAATGCTATATTATCTTGTTTCCTGCATATCCATGTCATTTGAACTGCAATTGTATAGTTTGTCGTAAGATTGTGGGCCTCGTCAACCTGGTATTAGTCTTCAACTTAATTATTTGGCCTTTCAGTTAATGAATTTTATGTATTTATCGAGAGATACGTAAGTAGCAGTCGACGATTTTTTTATCAAATTGAATTCCCATCGTTGAGACGCCGCTCGAGTATTACTATTGTCCCACGGCGAACGTTAGTTCTTTTTTTACTCTCGGCCTCGGCCAGCGCTCGGCGGCTGGCCTGGATTTTGTGTAGTCCGCTCAGCCATTAGCTGGAAGCGCAGCTTCGCTGATTTACGACGTACTTCATTTTCGTTTTATAGTTTTCACCTTAATGAAGTTGCGCGCTGCGCCGCATTCCTGGCGCGCTCGACGCTGACGACTCGGAAGTGTGGCGCGCACGACATCGGGCGGCAGGATAACGACACGGTGCGGGGGCGGGGTCGCGAATTAAATGCGTCGCGAAGTCGACAATTGTAACGAAGCGCCGCCGAAACCGTTTTAATTGTCGCAAGGCTGCTTCATAAGTAGCGGAGGCAGTATGACCTGCCAGCTTATGGCAACATTGCTTTAAGCGTTTAGCAGGATTCGAATATCTTTGCGCTTACAGTTTTTCAAGGGTATCTATCGAGAAATGTATAAATGTACATTTAACTTTTCATTTGAATCTGTTTGATGTAAATTGTACATTTCGCAAAAGAACTTGTTGCGTCCTGGTTTATTAGGATTACATGTGTTGCTTACAGTCAATATTTGTATCTCATCTCAATGCGGAACGGTATGGAATGCTGAAGATTTTAGCTTAGCGGAGTCCGCGTCCCCCCTGTTGATCCGGGACATGTGAATAAAGCTTGAAGTTACTCCCCAAGCTGCCTTGGTTGTATTCAAACTCTTACATGCGTCCCTGTAATAACAATTTGAATTGAATATGTAACTAATTTAAAATAATAAGTTTTATTCGTTTTTTTTTTAATTATTATTAATACTCGTTTTAAACAATATTGCTTGCAGATCATTGCCTGCTTCAAAATATGATTCGTATCTAATTAACTAAAAACTAATTGTGTTCACCCGTGGAATATTCATATAGTTCTTGTAAACGTATAACTTTTTTATTTACTTTGAGTACGTCGAAATAATGGACAAATAGACGAGTTAGAGAAGAGCGAATTTATGGATCGCTAACTGGAAATTTAAAGTTAGAAATGGGTTGAAGTGTTTCTTGTAAAGAATAGGGAGAAGAGTTGTCGATATTTTGCCTGCAACTAAATCGTACCACATCAATATTCCTTCTAAACAATCCCTTTTTACGCTCAATGACACCAAAAAAGCTTCTGCATTGCGTTTTGCATTGACGTGACACACAGGCATCGAGACAGTTACAACGTAAAAACGTTTTTAGGTAAATTGATGTCACTTTTTTATGTATTATCTAAATAGATATTTAACCAAAAAGGTTAGTTATAATGTAGATTAATATTGCATCAGTTGTGATTATTTATCCTGTTTTAAATTATATATTTGTAATTAACTAATCGGCTGAGGTTATTTTGTCTTTTTACAGATGTAATAAAAATTAGGTATTCCCCCAAATTAGACTACATACAATACGTTGAATTATACCAGTACAATTAAATGAAACTGCGAAACTTTTTGTATTGAAATTTTAGTAAAAGTTTATTTGTTATATCAATGTACATATTACTATTTCTAAACTTTACTCAAAGTATATATTATTATTAGAAATATTTTGAATTAATAATAAATTAGAGGTTATTGTACAAAGCCAGTGGTACAATAATTTACAGCAAAGGTTGTCTAACTTGTACTTTCGGTATAATATTTTTACGTAGTTATTGATATTTTTTAGGTAAGATACCAAGCTATCACTAGAATAGTATAGTGACAAAACTTGATCCGAATACGCTATATTTCCTGTTAAATAAAACTGGTGTCTGATATACGCAACTCGACTCTCCCCTCTGTTTAAAACGAGATTATTATTATGACTCTAGAGTATCGACACTGTGATTGCATACTTTTGTTGTAATGATGTAAGGATATCTATAGAGGGTAATTTAAACGTTGTAGGCATCGCCTATTGCTGGTGAACTTAATTTTTGTGAAATTTTAACTTAATTCGTTATCTACTAAAATGTAAAAATGCGACATTTTTATGGGAAGTAACGCTTAATACTTTCCGATAGGAAGTAACTTCACCACAGAAGTAGCCATTTAATTGGCATTTTCATTCCACTTTAAGTAAAATATGTCACACGATGGGTTTTTGAAGATAGAAATTAAATACTGAAATCTACATCTTTTCTTCAGGTTTCCTAGAAATTGGGAAATATTATGGTTTGTTTTGCTAGTCGTTTTTCACTTTAAAATAAATAAGTCTAAATAAGTATTGGTTAAAGTTTGTTTAAAGTAAGTTTTGGAAAGAGATTGCCCTTGTTGCAATATGTCCGCCACGTGTATCAATTGTGTACATTAAGGTCTAACAAAACCCATATATTTGAGGAACGTAAGCATTGTTGAAATATAAAGTTGTAATTTTAGTAGCTTTTGTTTTTTACGTAAATATTTTGTACAATTAGGTACATATACTCACATTTTGTTCAGACAGACTTAAAAATGGTAATATTTTAAGTAGTTTTAGAATAAATTGTATGATTAATTTATTCTAAAACTGCTTGAAATTTTGGCAAGATCGGTCCGAAGCTTCAATCGTGGACGGCTCTAGTGCCACAGCCCCCGCGTCGATAAAAATTGGTGATGGCGACAAAACCACTGGGGCGGAGTGTTGCCGTGCTCGATCGTCACACTCTATTTGCTAGCTATCTTCGCCGCGCGCCTTGCCGCTTGTACTGTAATTGTTTACCAGTTCGGTCCGCTTTCTCCGCTTGCGTCGTGCCGTAGTTTGATTAATAGGTGGTAGAAATATTTAGTGTGGGTACGATAAATTTTTGTGATTTTAGTACGTTTTTAGTGTTCCGTATCTCAAAAGATGAAAAATGTGACCATAATATAGTTACATTCGTTTGTCAGAGAAAGAATTGATACCGATATCGAAATTACTTTTTTTACGTACAAATTCCAAAAAGAAATTGGATTTTATAAAAAGCTATGAAACTGTCTAAAAAAGCTACAATGCAAGAAATAAGGCTGTTAAGAAATCGGGTAATATTTTTGGATATAGAGCAACGCCTTAAAAATCTAAACCAAAGTTGTATGGGGTATTTTGTCCTTCAACTTTTGCGATACATTGTTTTTAACTGATTAATAACTTTGACTCCCAGGAGAGTTACTGATGACTCATACCAGGATTTAAATTGTTGGTGTGGGAATCAATGTGTTAAAGATAAAAAGTAATAATTGTATATACAACACATATTGAAATCGCGATATAAGCGCGGCCTTCGCTTACTGTATCGTGAACGGGGCTAAATGCAGTAGCATATAAATTGAGAAATAGAGGTGTGTTGGTCGTTGCAGTTAATCAATTGAGTGAAATAATTAAATTAAATCGGGTCATATGAGTGCAGAATTAATTAAGAAGAGTCATACACTTGCCATTTTTTTCTGTATGAACCATTTTATAATCGCACATGAGAAAATTCCGTGATTATTAGTTTGTATAATGTGAAGGGTGGTTATGTAGGAGTTTAGTAACTTTTTACCTATGTATGGTATTTTCCGTGTGATGCAATATGTTATCGGCCTATTTCTCGATTGCCCAAAATAACTCTCTGGTACTAGGTACAAAAACTCGTTCGAACGGGCGTGTCGGAGGTACGTAACTTGCAAGGGTGTCCCGCTAACGGTGTGCAAAGGAAGTTATTTTAGGTGAAATGTTTGTATAGTGGCGGTATCTTGCGGCCGGTCCGTTCAGCCCGAGCACTAACGATTATCGCGCCGCGGCCGAGACAATGCCCCGCGCGCTGTGAAAATACAGTTAAACTTAATTTTATATCCATTTGTTTGCACAGGCGTAGCGCGCCGCCGGGAGGCGGAGCAGAGGGCGGCCCTAACTCACTTTTCCGCGCGCCGCTTCCCTTTGCTTTAAAATATAATGGTTCCGGCCAGTCGGCGCTGTTTATATTAAAGTTCTAATATCGCGCGACAATTTGCCGCCGTCGGAAGGTATTCCGGAAACTCATTTCATCACTTTACCAAAATTTACTCGAGATATTCTGCTCGCTGACGAGAGACAAATTAATATTCTTTACGTCGGGAGTCCATCGCCCGCCACGGTTGTCTCGGCAACCGTGTAATCAATTATACTATCTTGCCTTTATTTCCTTTATATTGTCCCAACGCCCGCAAAAACACTCGCCCGACAAATAGTAAATACAAAAATAAATATTTTTTTCGCGCTTCATCCATCAAGAAAAGTTTCCCGCAGTAATAGTAGCACGCCGGACTCTCATAATTCAATATTCATATGGAACGACAGAACTTATTTGAATTTACGAAAGTTTGTATCACGTTTTATATTCGTTTATTTCTCTCGTTTCTCATTCGTTTATCCAACTTTCACCGGACGGATTTTTTCTAGTTTTATAAACGTTTTAGCGTCCAGCGCGTCGGTAGAAAGCGGCCGAGTTTTATCACTGTCTGCAAAGAAAATGAACGTCGGAACAAATTGAGTTTCTGCCGATGACTTCGGTATGTGCATGTAATGTTTGTGCGGTTTCAGATGCCAATTATTTAGTTGATCGATTAGAAGCGTGATCGATTGTTGTGAGAGCTTGGGAATTGATAATTTGGATTTAGCAGATGAATTTGATCGCTGGCCAAAATTGAGAGACCGGCTTCACATTCGATATTTCTCTTATAATATTTACTTCCACGCTCTCGGTCGGGTCGGTCGTGACATCGAAGGCAATTACTCCATCGCTCGTCACGTAACGCACGCTTGCCAACATCACAAGCGCGCGGCTTTATTTACTGCTTTTTCTAATTCAGTCAGTATAATTTCGATCCTCTTATTGAGCGGTAATCGATAACTGGATTTGTTATTCGTGCCACGGCTGCTGACTTCCACGGTCAACGCGTTTCACGATATTCAGTATGTACTTCCAGACTTCGGCACATGTGTTAAGTTTAAACGGATGTCGTTTGAATAAATTATTTCAATTTAATATATTAGTGCCGTTTTATTTTAATATATTATTTGAAAGGGCTTCAACTTGGAAAAATAAAAAAAATACTTCAAAGTTGGCATTTGAATGAGGTCTATAAATGCAAGGTCTCATATTTTAATTCGGCAGCTTTTACGTGTGGTTATCTAAAATATTGTGTTCGCAGAATGATAAAATGTACATTTAGAATAAACGGAGATCGTTTGTTGGTTTTTTTAAGCCGATTAATAAACGACAGGAAATACATCTGTCATTTTTTTTCGCTATTAAATATAAAAGCGCGTGCTCGAAATGAACGTGTGTGCCTAGTACGGGATAACGGTTAATGTGATCGGAGGCAGCAGGCACAGCGTCGACTCGATTTTAAAAAGGGAACGAGGACGAACGCGCGCGCGAATGCACCACCGCGCCGCGCGCCGCCGCCGCCGCCGCCGTCGTCCTAACGAGACAGCCGCCGGCGGATCGCTCACGCATGAATTTTGAGGGAGATCGCCGTGGGCCGCGTACACCGCGCCTTAATTCAATAACGCGACGCCTTTGAGACGCCCGCCGCGCCTCCCGCTCCCGATTATTTCCTCTTTTTATCTTCCACGCCGAGACTCACTTTGTGACGATAATTGTACTTTAATTAGGACACAAAAGAATACTTACAATTTCCGCTCGCGTCGTTGGAAGCGTGAAAAATTAAAATTCTGTGCGCTCACCGTGAATCAAAATATTGCTACATTAAGAATTAAGTGGGATATTATTTCGGTGTTCGCGTTTCGAGCACGATAATTTCTGTGTTAACATAATTAAGAAGCAGCCTGTCTCGCAGCCGGGCCGCGCCGCCGCAGTGGCAATTAACGTTCTTTATCAGTAAATGTTTTGCTTAATTCCACCGTTAATTGTTGTTTTATTGTGTTATTATTAATTATGTATGTTTGTGGCTTTCGCTAGCTCGGCGTCTATTAAGAAAGTTTTCGAAATCAAACGAGCTCTTTTCATCGGAGTAAACCAGCGTCCGAGTTGCTTATTGTGAAATTTGATAATGTTACGCTTTGTTTGATATATGATCTCGTTATATATTAAAAACGAATGAATAAGAGACGGCAGAAATATTGAATTCGAGAAGTGGACGGCAGAAAATGAAAATTACCCGTTAGCGTTCGGCCAACAGGTTTAAATGTTTTATCTATCGAACTTTCATCAAATAATTTGCATTATTCTTGCGAATAATACACAGGCCATATGATTATATAAAACAAAGGTTATTTAGACACCATGCTGTTTTATTTCAGACCTTTTCCAAATTTAAACGTTTTTTTTGTCATATCCAGTTCTTTCCGTTATTTCGTAATAAAATGGGTTAATACATTTTTTAAACGTCGCATGGCCATGTTATCGCTGCTGACGGATGAAAATGGCGTTTAATTTATCTCAACTCTGTAAAAATTGTATCCAAATATCCCTCTATATATTTGGAAATGGTGAATTAACCGAAATGCGGCTACTTTGAGCATGGTAGAGAAATACAAAGACGATGTTTACTCTCTTATATTGCTTACTGAAACTATTTTATATCTAGATAAAAGCAACATTTGCTCAATTTCAATTCGCCAACTTCAAGATTGCGCACGTTTAGCTAAAGATACAAACGCGTACTTTAATCTACTCGAGCTAAGTCGGTCTGTTCTCGAACGTTGTAAGAATTTCTCTGCGATTGTGTTTAGCGTGCCATCGTCTGTATTGCAACAGGAGGCGGCAACGAGTGCAAGTGGTGCAAGCGAGGGAGCCGCGACGGGCGTATCGTGAGAACATGAAATCGAGCGAAATCGATTCAGTTCGATTTTACGCTCTCGACTCTAGCGGCGCGCAAAAACTGGCCCCCGTCGCCGCCGCCGTCGCGCCGCCGCCGCGTGTCGCTTCCGCGTCGCGCTACACCCCTACGAACGACGCCAACTTTACTGCGCGCTCGCCCCGTATTGAATCTGACGCAAAAACTCCGCGCAAATTTTTTGCCTCCCGGCGAAATTGCGATACTTTCCTAATACTATTACGAAGGTAATTGTTTGTCTTTTTTATTTAAATACCTTTCTAAAATGAAAAAAAATAACGCTAAAGTTTTTCGCGACGGGCGGCGACAGAGATGGCGGGGTGCGACGCACCGGGGGAAAGTTTGAGCGAAAAATAAAGAAGATAATATTCCTGTGCCGCCGCCACCTATAGGAAAATAAAAATTGTTAATTATATTTACGTCGGTGGCGCTATGCCAGAGAGGCGCGGCGTCCGGCGCAGAGTCCCCGTTACATTTGTTATTGTAATAATAAGCGATTGTTATCGCAACCGTATTTGCGTCAAGTTTATTCCTCGATTATGCTTCTCGTTTCGTTCCTAATTATGTTTGTTTGTCTTTGTTTCAGGTGAGTGCTCGATCGTTACATAGATGCTAATCTGCTTCGATTGATGAAATGAGAGTTGGTAAAGTAACGTTTATTTATTGACATCGATTTCTATTTGTTGAGACATATATAATGATAGATTATTTATGACGACGTCGAATACGACGGTATTTTTGTTTTGGTTCTAGTTATTTTTTGTTTAGTATTTTATTATTTGACTTTAGAATGTTTAACCTCGATTTCCTAAAAGTCGATTTTAAGAATCACGCACGCTACTTTAGTGATTGGTTACCAACAAACTTAATATTTGTTTTTTTAAACTTTCTCGCAAAAAACGGTTCGATTTCTTATGAAAAATGTCGGTCCTCCAAGTGTTGGGTCTTTTGCAGAACACGCACATAGATTTTTCATTTAGACAAATTTTTGTCGAAAAAGAAATCGATTTATTAGAGAGGTCGATTTATTAGAAAATATATCGACCCTCAAAAATTTAAAATGTTGCCAACGTCATCTGAATTAAACAATTTTATTTGTGATATAGTTCTCTTGTTTTATGTCTTAATTAAATAATTTATTTTATTCTCTCACATTTTGTTTTGAGCGCTGTTGAGGTCTTATTTTTTAATGACGCGGTCAACCTCAGTGGCGGTAGTACATTGTATTTAGCCTGTACGATAACGCACGGAAGTCGGGTTTTAGGGAAAATATTGGAAGCTTATTTTTGCTATCTGACTAGTTACGATAAGAAAATGATTCAAAAGAATTTCATCAGTTTTCTATTTTGAATACCTCCTCATATATATATATATATATATATATATATATATATATATATATATATATATATATATGCGTGTCCGGTGTATGTTGGTAAATCCATTCTGTAAAAGGTTACGATCACTGTACAGTTTGTCTGAAATTTAAATATCGTATAAAGAGAAGTAAAGGAATTGCTTCATTTTTAACTTGACACTATATGACATTTTTCATTTGATGAAAGAAATGAATTTGAAAATTAACGGTTGATAGCTGTAACGGAAAATATAATGAACAGTTGAGAGATTCCGACTTATATTTAAAAGATCCGTGCTACCGAATCTGCAAGTTATTCATGTGCGAGTCTATTTTTTGACTTCGCTGGCAGGTCGGGCGATCAATTATTTAAATCCGCATGAAATACCTTTTAGGGGCAGTAGGAAAATAGCATTGAGAGCGAAACCGCCGAGCAGCATGTTGGTTCTCGACATAGGGACTTGATGGTGAAGTGCGTGTTTATTTTGGATTTTACATGATTTCGTCTTGCAAGATGACTGCGGAGTAAAAATAATTGAAAATGTTCATTTTGGACTGATTTGAAGGAAAACAAATGTATGAGAAGATAAAAGTCACGGTTTTTAAATCACGGTTTGAATTTTTTGGCGTTCCTTAATCCAAATATCCAAACCAAAATGTCCAAAATGGAACCCTATATAATTTCGCCATGCCCATAGGTCATAGCCCTGTTAAGATTGATTGTATTAACACTTCTACAATAGACGTAGAACCATGGAGTGAGTTGGGTAGTAGGCCATCGATGATGATATATCCATATCGTGAATGTGTATTTTAAAATGCAAACGACAATGCTGGACAATATTTTTTATATAGCCTCTGCTCCGCAATATATGAGCCTCCAAAGCGTTTTGCGATCTCCCGGCGCCTCCGACGTTTTACCCCCACGTCTCTTTACCATTATATTGATTTTCCAGATTTTATATTAAAAATTTGAAAAAAAATCGCGATAATGGCGAATTATAAAGTATTAAACTAAAAAAATATTTTGGTCAGTTCACATTAAGAGCTTGCAAAGATAGCCCAATAACGTAGTAAATGAACTAGTTAGTAGTAACCTTGGCGGTAGATGAACATGATTGTAAATGTCTTTTATCGCAATTATATTTTTTAAAAAATTAGTTATCATTATTACTTTAGTACTAGCATCTCTAGCAAGTGACTTAGATACGAAATTATGAAAGCTACGAATGAAGTATAACGTCAGCTCGTATGGCACACGCACGCGCAGGTAGATGCTCCGAAAGCAATTTCAGCCGCCATTAGGCGTACGGTGCGAGTGCGAGTGACGGCGGACGGACGTCGCGCCGCTCCACGAAATTGAATCCGAGCAGATATACCATTATCGGCGCCGCGCTCGCCCTTTTGTTTAGCCCTCAGAGCTATCCATTACACGCCGAGCTCTGCCCGCGCGGGGCCGTCGATAGTAAATGACTAGCGTTGCAATGCTGTAAGACGAGCCCTGTCTTTCTGTTGTTTTGATTTTTAAATAAATTTCTGGACTTTGAACTTTCGAGCAATTTTCGAACGTTTGTTCGCCATTAATTTGTTTCGATTAACTAAATAATTTAGTCGTATTAATAAGGAGTTGATAACAAAGAATTCTAATACCTCGTTATGAATTTAGAAAGCTGGAGCTTAACGATTGATTTAGGATAGATATATTAAAATTATGCTAGGGTGGCGCGCGGTGGCGTCAACTGTGTGGTAGTATTTAGTCTCTCATTTTAGCTGGCTTGATCCCCAAATATTTTTAATGTTTTCATAAATTTAAAAAATTGTCGCATTCCATTCTTTTACGTTACCGGTTGAATTCGCTTTAAATGAAACTACTTTCGGAGGATCGAGTTTTTCCGACCTACATGTTAAGCTAAATTGTTTAACGTGTAGGTCGGAAGTTAAACAATAAGAACAGTCTTGAGCAAATTCATTGCAATTTGTAGATAGTTTTTAAATAGTTTGGTGAAGATTGAGTGCGCACTTAGGCAAATTAGAGATACAGCGTAGTTGAATTCATTGTATCCTAACTAATATAAGTGCAAATTTAAGTATATTTGTTCGTTTTTTCCCATTTTTATTCTAATAACAAAAAGCTTTATTTTTATTTGCACAAAATAGAATTCGATCGTAGGTTGGATACATTATTATCAATGCTATGAACTTATTAAAATAATTTTGATTAAAAAAAATAATAATATATCGAAAGATATCTAGTAGATATCAAGATTCCTCAAAAAATATCTTCACGGTTGACTTCAAAACTCTATCCTCGTTCATCTAAAATCTAAAAATTGAGTATTTTTTCTAGTACAAAATTTTTGCTTTCATTATGAGTAGCCGTTTTCACATTTTAAATGAAAAAACGGAGCTATGTTTAACGATGTATAGCGATTACGAAAACTTCCGAAAAACAATTTGCGTTAAGCAGATTCCGATTTATCCTGTCGACCAAGTTGAAAAGTAGTTTCGAAAAAAAAAACCCGATTGAAGCTTCTATATTTTCATATACGCTTAATTTTCGTATTCGTATAATTTACCTTACCATCAGTCTATTACACTTGGGACATCAATGCCAGATCCATAAGAATGTTCTCCCTTATCATAGTTCTGTGGAGGGCTTGTTATTCTTAGACCCGCGTTTCGCTCTTTTGTAGTGACATATACCGTGATGATGCTTTCGTACGTGCATCATCACAGCTTAAACGCTGATTATCACGTTCAATGCAATATTGATGTAGATTAGAATCAATTAAATTTGTAGTTTAATAACCTTGGGGCTTCCTACGCCCTATTCATTGAGTATTAGTATTATCATAGGCAAATCAGCGTAATTTCAACATCGACAGCATCACCAGAAGTTGGTTTAGACGCTAGTTGCCGTTCTAAGGAAGTATTCATTATTACTTTGGGTTAATCCTGTTGGGCTTATATATACCCTTCTGGTATTGCACACCATTCCAGTAATTCGCCTCTAGAAAGGTATTCATACCTATATAGGAATAATAGCTATGGTTTTTGTTTAGTATTGTGGTTTATTTATGAATAATTTCAGATTATCTATGGTTAAAGCACACTGAAATCTACACCATGACTCCGCCTTCTAGGCACATATAATGCCGAGGATTTCCCGGTGTCGAAGATGCGTGGTAAATATAGCCCAAATAGCATCTTCATGTTGTCACCATCACTCACTGTCGGCATTTTTTGGCAAGTTAACTGTACGAATGTTTTCACACGGCTGAATATGCACGTTATCTATTTCTATCGGTTAAACACACATTTTACTGTTACAAATACAGTAAATTTGGTAAAAAGAAATGTAGCCTGGAATTCCTTGGAACTGTCGGAGCGCTCCGCTCATGTGCCATATTTCGATCTTTCTATTTGTTTTCTCTTATATAACGCCACGACTTTCTCATTCTCACATCGTTCAACTTAAAGTTTTATGCACATATTCTTGAAAGAGTGTACAGAAAAATATTATTTTTTTCAATCTGTGACAGTGACTACATTCCCTTAATTATTCTACCGGTTTCTATGAAATTTGGCACACGAAGATTTTGTCATAATATATTTTATCCCGGGAAAAAGAATTCCATGGGAGTGAAGCCGCGGGGAATAACTAGTTAAACGTAAAGATAATTTAATTTTCATTTCATCCTCCTGGAGTAGCAAATCGACAGAGTTTTCCCTCTGCATCCTCATCTATCGATTTGCTACTAGATTGCGATAACGCATTAGTCTGAACGCATTTGCCTGTGTGGACATAAGCCTTTTATTTAAACCATTGATATTATATTTTCCGAGAGTTTTCTATGCTTAATAAATTCTGAAATCGATTATATGTTGTATGATTGATGTTTTGTGTATAGGTCGTTTATAATTTATATTGTGTACTAATACCATTTGCAAAGTAACTCAACAAGTTTCTGTTTACTTTTCATGTAAACTTGTCATGTATGATAAATGTAACACATTTATTCTCAATCTTTGACGTGTTTACTGATAGGTTAATTAGGGAGTATTTCGCTCTTTGTATTATCATTATTAATGGTAAAATAATTGGTTACATTTAGTTAAATTGGGCGATATTTTCAGACAAAGTTACTGCAGGAGTGCTTACGTTTAATTTTTTTTCATGAAGTTATCACTGTCGCAAATTCTGTTTCGTGAACGAATGAACGAACTCGTCTAGATGGAGAGCGCGGTGCGACACGTGGTGCGGGTGAGGCCGCGTGACCCGCCCCCCGGCCTCGTGACGCCACCGCGTGACCGCGGCCGACTCGCCTGTCCTTGCCTGTGTTGGGGGCGGCGAATGTTTAGCTATGTTCGGGGAGGGGGTAAATAGTGCGTTACGATCGAGTTGAGGGTTGTTTGCTCTTGATTCTGGCATTGCCACGGGTCGCAAACTTGTGAGGGACTTGTAGGGAAATAATTTCTATTGAATATCTATTTTAGTTACGAAAAGACTTGTAGTTTTTAATTGTAATTTGAAAGCGTTATATTTATTTTAAGCACATGAAACTGTTTCTGTTTTTACTTTCTCTAACGTGATCATCCAAAAGGTTCAATATGTTGACTCATAAAAACCAAAATTAATCACCTTGCTTAAGCATCAAATTATATGTAGAAACATGTGGAATGTGTTTTTGTTGCAATTGTAAATAAATAAGTCAATATTTCTATTTATATTTTAACTCACGATGTACCTCACAGTTTATCAGTTGAGTTGCGTTCCAGAGAGACAACAATTTCATTTTCCTTGAACCAGAGATATATTCAACCAGATTATAAAATCACCTAAACGGAATGTGGTCTAAATTTCTTCCTAACTCTTATGAGACAGCGTTATCTTATATAATCTGCAGACATAAATCTTGCGTTAGTCCTTACTATTTTCTCATTGTTATCCTAATTCTGACCTGTTCGTATGCCATGAATTTGCTTTTAAAAATACGGCGGTACTAATATTTCACACGTCCTGATAAGCGTAAAATATCACTCTCCAAACAATAAATCTAATTTGTCTCAGTAACCCTTTTAGAATAGACAGACATGTTAGTATAAGTTGAAGTAACTAGAATAAAATTATCACCATTATAGTGTATTTCATTTTACCTTGCGATTAATTGTATGAAAATTATTGCAAAAAAGGAAACGCAACAAACGTAAGAGTTGAAGTACACAGGTTATAGTACTGGACACAATGATGGACAGTATGAAATGCGACATGAACCGGTCAGTGTCCGGCTGCGTATACAAGACGTGCTGTAGACGGAGGTGATTGACGAGTGGCGAGCGTCGTGACGAGGTCACGTTCGTACCGCGCGCTGGCATCTCTGTGTCCGTCGCCGTGACAGCCAATCATTTATTACGACATAGAGAGATAATCGCATACTTGCTGAACTTTGTAATCAAATCCTATTGTATTGATTATTCAGTACGTTGCTCTCTGCTCGGAGATTCTTTGTCTGTTTGGTTGGCTATTATTTCTTCAGTTAAGTTTTAAATTATGTTTGGTCAGTAGTTAGATATGTAAATTCAATAACTCTTCTTGTCAATTGGTTACTATTTTACATAAGCATTTTAGTCTTACACTTTAGAAATATAATTTACAAGTATTTCGAATTATGTTACCATATCTAAATGATGAATAGTATATTAAATGTTAAACGTGTAATAGTGTACAACTCGTAAGATACAATTTTAAAGCAAAATGATACTGTATTTTTAAATCAGTTTAGAAACGACTGTTGCAATGCCTAAACTAGGCAGTTTTTAATTCCTGTCCAAAAAAAGTACGACATGTTCAAAGTAAATCAGAGTTAGGTGTCGTATGATTGCGAAAATGTTAGTGGCAATCCAAAATGGATAGTATCCAATTCACTTTAAAGGGTAAGATTTAGTCCAATTACATAGTACAGTTTTATGCATTTTTTATTATAATGACTTGTGTTGTCGAGCAGATAGATCTACTGTTGCCATGTTAACAGTGGTTGCATCTGATGAATATGAAGGTTAATCCTTTTAAATTGATAAGTCGCTTTGACTTTTTCTATATTTCACAATATTATTGTGTATTTACTGTTCATGGAACGTATACAATTTTTATAAACGTTGATAAGAAACTCTACTGCCTTTATCTATAAACTTTTCAGTCTGTACATGAATTTCTCTTTTCACTGGCTCTGCTTCACTATTTGGAAATTCTTTTGAAATTGCTTCGATTCACTCGTTATTTAATATTGTATTAGAGCGAATACGGTGTTTTCAACGCGATCGTAAACTAAAGTATAGATTAATTTTGCTTTAAAAAAATATCTATTAGAATTATAATCTACGAATGGCAAAACTACTAATTTGTTAGAGTAACTATATAAATTACGTATTTAAAGAAAATTATACGTATGTATAGCCAGCAAAAATTCAGGATCATTCTGTACCATTTCCATCGAAACCACAAATAACTAGATGCCGACAGGATTGAATTATTTATAAACGATTTATAGAATAGAATTCATAGAATAGAATAGAATTAGAATTTGTACATGAAAATATTTGGCGCAGATAAAGTTAAACTTGTTTTTAAGTTTAGTTTGTACAAATGTGAAAAGATTATTGTCATTAAAGACGCAGAGGTATGAGGAATGTATCTAACGAGAGACACTTTTTCACCGATAAGTGAACAAACGGTATTGCAGCGTGGAAGTTTGATAAATCGTGCGATCGGTTGAACGCAAATATTTACTCGTTAAACGTCGATTGCTCTATTTACTTGTTTCATCATAAAGATCTTCGTATAACGGACACGTTTTATAAAGTAAAATTTTCTGGCGGTCGTAAACTTGCCGTACGTTTCAGAAAATTGGTTCTTTGAACTATTACACTGTCTCGTTAAAGGTTTGCCTTATTTATCGTATGTAACGTTGAGCATCTCTAGTAGGTTTCCTAAATCATGCCTGATCATGTCAATGACTCGCGGCCGGGTATGAAGCGAGTTTACGCACGCTGCAAGTTATGAAGATTAATTTATGAGTAAACTCCAACCGATAATGTGCGGGCTTGTTTATACATTTATATACTTCGTCGGTCGATTTTTTGCTCCCGCTCGCGTCGTGCCTGCTGCCGCCCGGACCGATCACTCGGCCGACGAGTCGGGCCAGGTCTCGCCCGCCGAATAACTCATCATTATTTATTACTTTAAGTGTTCGACAAGTCGTGTGTGCGCGGGGGCGCCGGGGGCTCTTTATGGCTTTTCCAATTCAATTTGGCGCGTGCGGGGCGCGGCTCTCTCGATGCGAATTAGTATAGAAGGTTTTACGGCGTACGGTCTAGGTGAGTGAGCGCTCGTTAATTTGTTTAGGATAGTAGATGCGGCCGCGCGCGTAGACGTTTAGAGTTGCCGGGAGAGTGTTAATGGGATTGTCCGGTTGCGCCATTTAGTGTTACGTTTCTTTTTGAAACGCAGCTTATTCCGGCACAGTACGAGGTGAACGCTGTGCAATTACGCGTAGCAAGGTAGTTTGCTCTTTTAGAAACGTAAAGTTTATTCAGTACCTACTGGGGTGGCCGCGACTTTGCGTGAATTTCCTGAAAAACTTTCAAGATATATTCCTTTCATGTATCCCCAAAGTAGTAAGTAGTATAAATCAATCCCATTTCAGCGCATTCAGTAGCAGAACAGTGGTATAAATGCTTTGAGTACTTTTTGCATACACAAATAGCGTCATCTGTTAAGTTTCAGAGTGAATTAGTTACATTAACAGATGAAAATTAATTACATCCAATATAATGGATGGAAAACCAGTGTATTATTGCGATCTTAAATATTAGATAGCGTCCTCTGTTGAATTTTAGGCATAAATTAATATTGGAACATTTTTTCAATATATTTTTTATTTTCTGCATCCTGTGCCGCACCATGCACCTTTAGAATAAGCGTAACGCAATGTACAGGAATTATAAAAGTCAACTTTCTTTCATTAAAATGCCGTTTGTATTGAAATTTCTATTTATTATATCTTGTTTTCTCGTAGCTCGATTGCAATTAAATAAAGTTTCATGTACCTCGTGTTGCCTGTATGTTATTTCAGGCTTGAAAATCTATTAGTGAAATCTTCTTAAAATACTTTAGTTCTTCTTGCGTGATACGGAAACAATTAAACAAACTTACAGACGAAAATTCCGAAAATTGATTTTCGTCTCTTTAATTATGTCTCCGTAAACTATTTTTTCCTAAATAACATTAATGTACAGATATGTCCATTCCACACTTTATTATATGTCGAATATTCTTATGTAGTCATAGATGATTTGAGTACAGTAAAAAGTCAAGTGTTCACAGAAGTAAGTAACATTTATCTAGCGAGTGAAGGGCATAAAAACACTATTGACGTCAGCATCCTATTAAGCAGTTTTACATCCAGCGAAGTAAAAACGAAAGAAGTCTTGTGTCAATTCGAAAAATTTACTTCGCGTTTTTTATGGATTTGGCTGTCTGGAATATCCGCTCCAGATTACGAAATTATAAATTTGAAAAATATGAATTTGTGTTCGTTTAATTTAAAACCTGGATTTTATGGAGTCGAATTCAGATATTGACTCAGACTGAAGTCAACGTCTGAATTTATTTCTGTACTATACCAAGCTGATTTTAATTATCGCTTTAAAATATGTGCGTGTCATGAATTCATAGTGAAAGTAATGTCGCCAAAATATTTTTATAACTTTTCGTCACCTTTTTTGATGTAAAATTTCTTGGGGTTCGGTGTGAAACCCTTTATTCCAAACTTTGTTACAAACATTTCAACTCGACAACTCAGACTTGACAAGTTAGTCACGGATAATGTTCGTTCCATATTAGTTTTAGCAAATGTAGAACTTTTTACGACGAGGTGTGTGAAACCTTTTGCGGCAAACTTCCTATTTATTGAATTTGAAAGTGTAAACAAGCAATAATTAAATAAATATACAACGAGAAAAATAATTACTTTTTTATAATTTTACGCTTTCGTGTGCAATTTTTCTTAAATCTAATATAATAAAGTTAAATAAAACTATTGTAGAAGTTTTACTTCTGTCGTGTGGTCTACTGAGCACACTTATTTTTTTAAATTATTTCTGGATTTCTTATGGTGTAAACCTAAATTATGGTATAACTGTAAACCTTCTGGATTTCTTTGCTTACACTTTTCCACAATTTCGGTAACGTGATCTACATTACCGAAATTGTGAAATTTGAAACGTCAATACCAAACTTTTATTTTGACGTCTTTCAGTAACTAACTATTAGTGATTAATTTATATTTCAATAGAGGATGGAATGAGTAAATCGTCCATTAAACTCGATTAAAGAGCCGCTATTTCTCTGTGTTGTAACGGCCGCCACTTCATTATCCGTGCTGTGTATGCAGAGTCGCAGCATGGGCACGCGCGTCCAGCACACGTATCACCGCGTTGACCCATCCTAGCCTCTTGACCGCCTTAGCGATTACAACACCGCGTTGTGCCGTGTGTACTGTAGGTAACGCAGTCCGCGAATCACTTTCTGGCTGCTCCCTTACTAACTGATCGAGTTCACCTTTATGACTGCTCGTTGAATTGAAGCTCGCTCGGAACGTATCCTCCGGTCGTGAATATGCGTATAGAACGCATATTTCTTATGTAAATTGTAAAAAAATAATGCCAAAATAAAAACGAGCGGCGGGAGTCGGATGAGGTCTTTGTTGGACCGCGCGCAAACGGATCGCCCCTTTCATCGTCCGCGAATATATTTACATCCGCTTGACCCGCGACCGGCGTGTCTTATTCAAGCGGCGTAGCGCGGCCCGACGCGACTCGCGCGTTTTGTTCGCCCGTTGAAAGGGATGCGCATACATCGAAGTCGGCCGACGCGCGCGCCCCGAGCCGGCCGGGCGCTCCGCTCTCGGCGATTGATTGATCGACGGTGCCTTTTCTACGGCTTTCAGCGCCGCCGATGCTTCTTACGTGTTTGTTTTGTTTACACTGACGTATCGTGCTGTGCGCTAGCATGTTCGCTCCGCGATATAAACACTCCGTCGCCGGAATGCGATTACTCAACTCTGTATCTAGTGTGTTGATGGCGGCCATAATGTAGTACTACGATTATTGCTTCTGCTGATGTGTTCTCGAATTATACTTCATTACCGTATTTGACCAGCGGGGCGACTTCTATTGAAAATATTTTCATGGGACACAATTTTTTTCTTCCGGTAAAGTTCGGAAGCTCCGGTAATACTTACCAGACGCTCGCTTTATAAAAGCAGAACTAGCTGCTACCCGTGATTTCGTTCACGTGGAAATGTATTCATAACGAAATTTAAAATTACATAGAGGTTTTTTGTAGGTGGTTTAAATAACTTGAGTATATTTTAAGCTGTAAGTTGGTAAATAATATACAAATAATATACACTTCAAGAAACCTTGAAGCATTGATGAGTAAAGTATAATACCAACTGAGAACGATGTATCATTAAAGTTTTTTATGGAACTATATGTCCTTTCCGTGATAAAACTACTATGTTTTAGCCTATTATATAGCTACTATTTATTTTCCTTAACAAATTATAAAGTAAGAAACGCCAATAAAAAGTTAAGCATGGAGTTGTTTATAAATTCCTAAATAAGTCATCGCATTTAAGACAAGTCAAGGATACTAGTTTCAAAGAGTTTTGGTACTTGGCAATATTGAAAAGAGAATAAAGCAATTATTGATATGATTGCTTTATCTTTATCTGGCACTTTTGATGTGAAACATCTATAGGCGCAGGTATAAACCGGATCGTTGGCGTGGCGGCGCTTGCCGTGGCGACGGGTTGCCACGCTATACTAAGGTGTATATGTAGTAGAGTGTACGGTATGGCGACGCGACTGCGCTACCCCCTCATCACTCAGTTCGACGCTGTTTACTACGGTATACATAACCTGTGCTTTATTATTTTTGTATTAATTGTAAATAAATATTTATTAAATAAAGTCACCATTTTCTGTAAGAAATTCGTAATACTTTATTTTTTCATTATGCTATGTTTAGTTCCTGTAATAATCTTGTCTTTTATGGATGACGGCTCACTGTTTTTTTTTGCGTTGCGCAGTGTTTACTTCGAAGGTTAGTTTTTACTTTTCTTTGTTACCTCTTTTTGATAAATAGGCTCTTTATATTAAGAAATACGATTGTTATTACGTGCTATGTATCGTTTGTAAATACGATTGTGTTATTACGTGTTTTAGTTGTATGTAGATGGCGCCTCTATTTTTGTTTTTGGACCACGGTTTAAGTTTTACTGTAAACTAGCGCAATTAAAACGTACTACGCGACATTTCACGAAGAACTCGCCTAGAATGCAGAGATTACGTCGAGCGGCGATCACGCGCAGCAGACTGGCGCCGGCAGATTTCGCGCCGAGCGTCGCGCGGCCCGCGGCTTACCGGCATCGTTATTTATGTGTCGCGAGCGAGCCGCGTCCGTACGCGGTGCGACGGACGCGGCAGGATTTTGGGGATTTGCTCGGCGCGCCCGTACTTTTTCTTGGGCCTTCATTGTTATGCGCCGCCCGCTCTGATCCGTTTAATGTGAGCCGCCAGCGTCGCGGTCCTGCTGTCTGAACGTGTAAATGACCCTCTTTTTTGGAGCCTCGCTAAATTCCCAACAATCCGTCGTTATCCCGGAGGCTCGAACGCGCCGAGAGTGGGGATCGGTTTTGAATTTGGAAACTAGTGCGTAAATATATTGGATTGAGGAGTCGTGTGCGCTTTGAGTCGACTAGTCGTGTTTCGAATAATGCCTGCAGTCGCAATGTATGTGCCTATGTTGTAGCGGATGTTGTTGATGCGGTGTGGATACGGCTTACGTTCTATGGCAGAATAGCTAACTATAAATTACTAGATTCGACGTCATTCACTCCAGGGCTTCGTTTTGCTTATTTTTTATTTCATTTGAAAATATCGTGGTACGCAAGCGATCGTTTGCCAAGGATAGCGGAATCGCGGGCATTACAGGCAATCGATGTTGTTTCTCCCGCATCCGCGAAAGGAGTTTGATCATTTCCGATATTCGGTAACGGTTTATTAAACAACGTTTCTCGATGGCTTCCCGGTCGTAGTACGCGCCGCGCGGTCTGCCACCCCCCGCCACCTTACGGCCCGCGCCATTGCTCCCAATAAATTATGGCAATTGTAAGTGCTTACGGGCCGCGTAATTTTCGGCAAGTTATTTTTGAGTTTGCAGATTAAATTTAAATTGGTCGCTGCGGCGGCGTCGTTGGCGCGCGGTGGTTTGCAGTAAAGATTTAATGCAAATTAAGTTTCGGTAACGGGAGACAGTCGTAACGGTTCACGCCTCCGCCCTTAATTAACTGTTGCGTGCGTCTCGTATGCTCATCACCGGAACGAATGCGGTTTGAGAGTCCGCACGACGCGCTCCATTGCAAACGTTTCGTCCCTGTAAGGTGTATGTCAAAATATTAATGAAAGTACATAAAAGTTACGGAAATTTAAACGTGATCGATGAATGGCTTTAGAAGGTCGATGATCTGGTTATTATTTCTTTACAAATTATAATTCATTTCTTAGTTAAGTGTGACGCAAGTTTGTCTTTGAAATTATTCGAACCGAAAGTGCATTTAAACACCTTTTTTTTACAAAAAACATCGACGCTAGCTTCATTGTAGTTGATGTAATATTTATATTGTTTTTTATTGATTGTAACTTATTATTATATTTATAAAAGTCGTAAAATGGAGAGGTTGTCCGTGAAGTACTGTGACAATAATAAGAGACAAAACGCTGTCCCATTGATTTTTAAGGTAAATTTGATTCTGTTAAAAGTAACTTGTCCTTAAAATAAGGAAAACGATTATTTGCCGAATTGTACGCTTAATGAGCATAGCTACATAATGATTTCATACGATTTTCTTAAATTCTGCTGAGTGCCTGTCTACTATATATCGTTTAAACGTACGTTAACTATACATCACAGACGTGGTCGCAACGAAAAGGGATGATTTTGAAGTGACATTGCAATTTATAACGATTTCTGGGCACGTTGCTTCGAAAGGTGCTCGATTATTATTTTGGTCGTTCTTGAATTAATTAATTTAATCAGATTTTCCCTTTTGACATGAATACGTCTTTAAACTTACTACCATACGGGGGCAATCAAAATGACAACAAAATCGGGGGTACAGTTTGGCGTTGCAGTTTCGAATCTGTCCTCTACATCAAAAATTAAATTATACCACTGGATAGCTAAAGGATCAAAGAATTCATTACGATAAGCGAGAACAGTGACGCATCGCGCGCGGTGGAGGGGGAAGCGCCGCCATTTTGAGGTTATTCTGCTGCGTATCGAGATTTGTAGAGCTTTGTAGAGAAAGGCTACAATGTTCGTTTAAGTTTTAATCGTCAGCTGTCGTCAAAATCTATCGATTGTATATAAAACATTAGTTTAAAGTAGTGACAGTGAATATAATAAGGTGTTAGAATAAAAAAATATTATCAAAAATATATAATGTCGGCCTATACGCGTCGAAAAGCTAAAACCAAATACAGAGATCGTATACGGCTGGAAAGGGCTTCGCAAGAATAATCGAATGGTAATAATCCTAAATACATAAATAAAAATATTTTATTACAAAAATATAACCCTTTACATAGACGTATTCACGTACAACACACGGCAGTATCCATAACACAGCCACACCCAATTTTTTTTTAATTTATTGTTTTGTGCGAAATAAGTAGTTAATTATTCAAGCTGTAAAATAAATACCCTTCAATTGTAATGATCATTTTACGACCGTTCAATGGAAATGTTCTAAGTCGTTTCCTGTTGTTTTTTTTGTTATTTCGCACTTCGGTTTCATTAACCTTGTTTTAATTATACTTTTAATGTCAAGACCTAGAACCTATTATGTTCAATACAAATACATTCTCGTCTTGTTTGTCGGCATTTGAAGGGTAATTTCGCCCGATTAGCGCCGCTAAATTTATCCGAATCTCGTTTAAATTTTGTCCGACTTGCAATTTTTTTAACTAACTATGATAAGGACCATTGCAACAAGCAATGGTAGTAACCATTGCTTCTTTTCTTCGGTTGAAGAAAGATGGAGAGTTGGAAAGAGAAGTAAGCCCAAAATTTGTTTATAGTTTAAATGTTGATATCTATAGGCTGTGAACTTATATTTTGATATAAGTTTGACGATGTGTTGTGCTGAATTTGTTATGTGTAATTTATTCAGGAATATGTCGGAATTAATAATGGGCGTTTGGAATATGAAACATGTTTACTTGACATATGTAACGTTTTTTCTACTTTTTATTGGTAGTTGCCAACCTTGATTTTCAATATTTCTGCTGATTATTTTGTTGTCAAGGTGAAGTTTCACTACAAGGCCAATCGTGTGCGAGTTAACAATAGATGCTTACTTGGAGTTGACGATGGCAAGGACGTTGTTACCGCTTATCGCGGAAACTCGCTCCGTCGCACCGCCTCGTCTGCAGTATATGTACGTATGTACCACCAAATACGAAGTAAACGCGGCAGTCAGCGAGGTGCGGCAATGCACGTGGGACTGTAACGACGAAATTTGCGCCACACTATATTAAATCGACGGGGAGTAGAGTTAATTTTTTTAGCATAATTAGGGTGGCTTAACTATATCCATTTTGTTTTGTTACTAATGCCTTTGTAAAATGTTCAGCGCGTTTCCTTTCTATATCATAGGATATTGTCATCCTAATTTTTGTCTCGAGAAGATAAAATAATCTAATAATGACCATCTATCTCCTTAGAATATTTACCATCGCTCCGGAAGTGATCTTACCACACGCTTCAGTCTGTCTCTTAGATTAAGTTCAATACGAAACTTCATCATCGTCTCGCCTCACCTTGCAGAGAGTCGAAATGAAGATCTGCGGTGTATTTCTAGCGGCCGTAATGTGCGACGAAATGAATCTTTCTCAAAATTAATGCAAAATAGTAGTTGCATAATTGATAATAATGATTCTATCATTCCGCTTTCATTTAATAAAAAGGTCGGCCATAGTTATGTGGTTTGATGAAAAATTGTCAGGTCGACTTGATTGAAATATAACCTACGCTCGTTTGGTGTGTTCGTGTTGGTGTTGATTTTCATTTATTTCGAATGGAGTTCTTTTATATTTTCTAATTTTTTATAGTAATTTATATATAATTAACTATGTTTTTTGGTAAAAACAGTTTTTAGAGTTCCTTCTGTCTGTTTATCCGTTTGCAAGTCAACCGTTTTACTCGCAGGCTATTAGTGCCATAAAGCTGAAATTTGGCGTTTGTACGTGTTTATAATGCAAAAAAAAAATATTTTAAAACAATGTTCTTAAGGTACTTCCCCTACTGTTGAGTGGGGGTGTTTTTTCGTATGCCTTATTGTGTATGCGGAATAGGTTTTTTAAAAAATATTGGGATGTGTTTTGAAATTTGTTCGATAGAGCAGCGACCCCTTTGCAAAATATTAAGATTTACAGTGGTAATTTTTGTTAGAGCTACGTGTCCCGACCATACTCATAAACCGCTACTTAAGAATATATGAAAAGTATTTAAAATAGTAGTACATATAACGAAATTAAAAGGAAAATTATCATAGCCAAATAGGCTCTGCTAGTTTACGAGGTATAATTGACCAACTTATGACATTTAGTAGGTTTTATAAAAAGTTAAGAGAAACTCCATACGAGTGACATGTATCCATTACAAAAATAACTTATATTTTAAAATGTATATTTATTATATCTCTGACAGATGATGTAGTTGGCAATATATTTACGTTGGGAAAAATTAATATTTGGATATCGGTTTAATAGAAGTACTAAACTTACACGGGACTCTCGCAGGGCGAGTGTTACTCGTACTTTACATGTTTTTAGAAGAAGATTTCGTCATAACCGTTAAACTTTACTTATAAATATATCCTTTATATTTCCTGCAAAATCTTCACCCATATTATATTGTTAATAAAATTGTATGTAGAACAAAAAGATTTAAAATCAAAGAATGTAGGTTACATTTGATTACATGCATTCGCTTATAAATTTATATTTTTCTGTAACTTATAAATTTAGATTTAGTATCTTACAAATTTAGATTTAGTATCTTATAAATTTAGATTTTATAATTTTACATGAATTGTTTGAACAGTAAGCGACTAGAATGCTTATGTTAGATAAGTATCTCGTATACCTAAACATTTGCGCATCGATAACGCAGAATTTGGAGTATTATGTAAATTGTTTACGCTTGTCGCTCGTCGACTGTGTTTGGTTTCGCGTTCGCGCGTCAGCGCTGAAATGCAAGCGTATCCGCGTGTGCGTGCCGTGCAGATTCCCGCGCTCTAGCATCATTTCCTGCCGCCACCGCCAAGCGTTTGTTTCCGTGAAGCTGTTCAGCCGTAGTAGGGATATGAAAATGAAATGCTCCAAGTTTGGTGTTCTGCGAACCAGTTGTTTATTTCTACATCATCTTAATAGTATTCTATATCGTCCTCACGGAGTAGTTTAAAAAATTATTTCGAGTGTCGAATATGTTTGGCGACGTGGGCTAGAAAACTTCGTACTTTTTGAAAGATTTAGGAGGATATGGTTATTGTGATATCGCAATCTTCTTTAATGTTACCTATTAGTTCACAATATACCATCAAATGCATTTATTGTACATTTTTTATTTACATATTGCATTTATTGATTTTCAATTCGATAAATTTATTGAGTTGAAAATAATATACCATCAAAAAATTAGTCCGTTACAATAACAACTAATTACTCTTTGTATAAAATACTAAATATATTATTGAGAGAAAAAATTGTAAACATTTATTATGAAAATATGTTTAAATGCCAATAATATTTGTAATGTTTGCTAAAATTTACCAGTCCCAAAGGTTAAACCGAGACGTTTTCAGCATGAAAAGTCAAGTTGCTGGTAATCATGGGTTTGACACAATGTATTTGTTTTTGCGAAGTCGCAAATTAGCATAATATAAATTTTGTTATTTTCCAAAGATTTATATAAAAGTTATTGCAAAAGCGTGTCTAAGTGTAATTATTTCGGCTCAGTGATTGGATATAAAAATTACTTTTCTAAGGTTCTAAAGACAGATGATGACAAGTCTTGGATTTACTTATTCCGAATAAATAGCTTGTATTAAGTAATCATCGTAAGTTAATATTGTTCGTCACTAGTCACTCATCGTATATTAGGATTTTCTGTTCCGCGTACAAAGTGCACCTCACTCTCTGGCATATAGCTTCCGGTAGTTTCCACAAATGAGGAAGTAAAAGTTTTTTATTATCGGCAGGACTTCGTTATCATGCGACGTCGCGGTGTGAACTTTTGACCGGCCTTTTTGAATTGTAGAACTCTTGTGTTTTTTCCGAGACGGAACTTCGAAGGCACACGTTTCGATTACATACATATGTATGTTGAAAATAATTATTATTTATGTAGTATTATTATAAAACAATTAGAATTTAATTTCATCGGATGTCATTTCGTATATCATATATAAGCTGGATATACGTTAGATAGGATGGGTGAGAAATAATTCAAAACGCGAACAGTAGGTAAACAATGGCAGTTAATAGACGACGTCGGACGGTTTGAAGTGTGTGGAAATTTGTCGAAATTATTATTAACGACTGAGCCTGATCAATATTGTCGAAGCCCGCTCACAAAGGAACTCGACAATTGATAAAGTAACTCGCTCTTATCGTAGTCGATGGCGACAACGGAGCTTAGTGGATAACGCGCTCTCTGAGAAAGGCGTAATTAGAGTTGCGTGTTTCATTATGCACGCGTGTAACGCACTATGTGGTTAAGAAGTTTTATCATTATTTTGCGAGTAAAGCTAGGGACAAATTTTTTCTGACGCTACGATATTTTTTAACAAATTTTGTCCTGTTTTAAATATTTTACGTTTCTCGAGTTGCTTAAATTATTAATCTTTCATTAGGTTAAAGATTCGAAAAGTATTCGCTTTTGGCCACATAAATAATATATTTCATTTTTATTCTGCTCTTATTTTTACATGTCACTTACTCATTCATACAAAAAGGGGCGCGCTTTTCGTGTTTATGTAATGTGAGTATTTATTTTTTCCCTTGGAGCGGGATGCCCTTAAATTATTATTGTTTTAAAAATAAAACATATATTTAAAAATAAACACATTTCATAACTTTATTATAAACTGTACTTATGAAATGTTTAATGATCACAAAAGGAAAATAAAAATTAATCTCGTGCAGTCCGGTGTACTGTTTGCTTTTATAATTTGTTGGATGAGCAAATTTACTTTAATACAGTAGGTTTAGTTTTTAAATATGAATGGAACGTTGGCATGACTTGGTGATGCGTTTTCCTTTGTTATCAAAATGGCTTGTCGCTTTGCGACTTATGATTGTGTTTTTTCACTAGTCTATATTTTATTTATATGGAAGAAAACTCTTTCGACTGGAACGTTACTACTAGGCAGACTTAAATGTACTCGATTGTTATACTTGATATGTTTAGTTTGGAAATATTTGAATACCTCCACCCGATGATCTTCAGCAACAATTTTCTGAGCGTCAATTCTGTTACTTTCTAATCTGTGATATAATTAGAAATCAACATATATAATTAGAAAAAAATTGATATAATTAGAAAAAACTCCTCAAACACGTTTTGAGAGCTACTAAGAAATCCCTTCTCTATTAGCAAATCCATCACACTTTGAATCTGCTCCCACGTGAGGCGGTGGTCAGGTTTGCCCATTCGAACATTCTTTACTTGTCTTATGAAATTCTGCTGCCTTTGTTTTCATATTTTCTTCATTCAGAACACCAGTTTTCATTAATTTCAAGAATATATAATGGGTAGCGTGGGAGAGAAAGAATGAATTTTGTTTCAGTGTCAAATTGCCTTTGGACTAATTAATTTTCTTCGTGGTCTCTATTGCAGACACGATTTGTCCCTCGATCTTCAACACGGCGTGATGGAAAGTAGCTGATTGTGTATATCGGTGAAAGGGGCAAGTGAAATATGACTAGGACCGATGGATATTGCGTCATATCATCACTGTCCATATCTACTAGGATAAGAAAGAAAGACTCCAGAAAGACTCCAGTAGATGACTCGTGTTATAACACCGGAGATGACTTGTGTTACATAATAGGAATGCTAAAACATTGCCAATTGCGAAGATATTTTTTTTCTGGTTTTTTGTGTAATATTTCAGATTAAATAACTAAAGCTGGGATAACTATAATCTAGTGTGAGCACATAATAAAGGCTGGAGGCCGCTCGGCCGGATGAGACATATTAAAGTTTGAAGTGCGGAGTACATATTGACATTATCAGATTGATCGCCGCCGCGTGCCTGTGCTATTAATCATGCGAGCATCTATTATTTACTTGCCCTGTCGTCTGATGAAGGCCGCGATGCGTTTGTGCCATTAGCTATCTGCGTACAAGTATTGAAATAGTGCTTCTCGAAAACACTTTTATCCTGGAATATAGTGCTTTCGCGCATGAGTGAGACGTCGGCAGCAGTCTGCGAAATGGAGAACTTAATTGAAGTTACGCACTTTTGCACCTGGTACTTCGCAGTCAGCATTTTCTCCATTTCGAATTCCTCTATATGACGAAAAAAAGTAAACAGTTTTTAATTTGCTATCCATTCAATTTTTTTATCGTCTTCATATAACATCTGTTTTCTTCCAATTTTGTTTCTTGACACACTTGCCGTTCACGTTTATATTATTTCTTAGAAACGTGATTAATTTTTCATGTTATATTTTGGAATTCTGCCAACTATTATGTATGGAATCAATGTAAGAAAGTACCGATGTGTAGTATAATATTGCTGGTATACCTTGCTCCGTGAATCGTTTACTTAATACTTTTTATGTTTTGTAAAGAGACGTTAAGCTTCCTGTTTATCGTCTGCTTGCTGAGGTGAAAGCCAGAATACTTCGGTTTTAGACGCTTTTGAGCACAGGCACCATCGCACGATGTCGATTAACCTGTAACAAAAAATTAAACACGTCAGTAGTAAGAGGCAAACGAGCGATGGATAACCTTTTGTCCCTCTACTGTCTTGTTAGTCACTAGGTGTATTGTTGCACATTAGACCGATAGTAAAGTAAGTCTAGGTTGTTTCAATATTCGTTATGCTTTCAATCCTAGTTAAGCCTATATTATTTCATGTAATGATAACATCGGTACAAATTGTCTAAAAGTTTATGTTAATATTCTAGTGTGTCAGTCACACTTTTACGTATTATACGTGTTGATATTGTTAACATCAAATTTCTCGTTAGTGTCATTGCATTACATGCCCACTTTAGAATAAAAAATAACACATTTTTCTCTTTTATTTCGTATTCCGCATTTTTCTCTTTCTATTCAAAATAATCCAATAATATAAAATACTTCCACATCTGACGAGTAGCAACCGGGAATCTCTTTTCTTGTAGTTAGTTCTGCAGTCATTATTAAAGGATGTTTAATAATAATAAGAAGGAAATGTAGGGGCCGGGGGAAATATAATTTCGTAAATCGTTTTGTGATTGGTGAACTTATAAACTAAAAACTTGTAAATTTCACCAAGTGGTCATCTTCTGTACAAAAATATGAGCCTAAATCGTTCCCTACCGGGTAATCGATCTAAAATATTATTTTCCGAAACAAGAGGGAAACATTTTTGTTGAAACTAAAAAACGTATTAACGATTTGTGATATTTTATATGGTTGTGGCGTCTCTTAAAAATATTTATTTTTGGGGAATAACTGGAATGATTTTATTTATTGTGGAACTTCCTGGTTCTACAGACCGGAGGTCAGTCCATCGTATAGATTGTCTTGATTTTAAAACATTTAGAGGAATTAAGAGCGCACTTCCATGTATGCCTTCATTTCCTTTCTCATACTGGTCTTCTCCACATAAATAGTATAACCGCATTTTTATTTATTTTTCCTTTTCTCTAATGTTTAAATTCTCTAGATCCGATATTACGACGTGAAAACAGGCCGATTGTGTCGGGGACAAATCCCGGCGGGTATTAGCGGATGTCGCGCCGTGTCACCTGTAATACCCTGCGTCCGCTTAATTGTTGATCGTCCTCAAACTGAAACCGACGCCCGCCTACCGTCACTCGCCCACTTGCGCACGTATCTCGACTCCGCCACGGAAATATAACGAGTCTTGCAGGACGGCGTTCTCGGTGGTTACCTACCCTTCCCGAGGGTAGAGGGGGTCTGTATTAAATGGTGGAAAAATCCGTTGTCGGGCCCTAAACTTTGTATCCGACAGAAACAGGAACCCCACGAGATGGGGCACTGCATAGATGCGTCGGATAATACGATAATTTTTGAACGTTCTCTGTGCCATCTCTTTGGGAGATGATGCAAAAGTATATTCTTTATTTCACAGCAAAATTGCTGTCTGTAATTTTTAAATATATACAAAATTAATATATCTGTAGTATTTAGTAAGATCGCGAAAAAGTTGAATGTGCGAAAAATTGTCACCTCTGTATGATGTTTATTTCTAATTAGGTAAATTCTGTATTACTTTTAAGGGAAAGGAGGGGAAAGCTTTAACGTAGGATACAATGCATTATATTGCATTAACTGGAACGGAGAGACGTACACTAAAATGACATATAAGATTTGTGGAAATGTTTGTTACGACACAGGGGTCTTTTGTTTATGCATATCCGTATGCTTAGGACTTAATAATATATGCATATTATTGTAAACTCTTATTACATTACCCATTACCTGAGACCACTTTCACTTTGAGATATATATTTTTTGTGAATATATTTCTGCGCTGGCGGAAAGTTTTAAAAAATTGAACGGGAAAATGCTGAAAAAAGCATTTAGTTTAGATGGGTTCTAACGTGGGCAACATTGTGTATAAACTTCGAAGAAATATGACCAAAAATGTATTTTGTTTATTTTAGTTACATTTGTTTTCTTTCATTACTCTTACACGAGTGAACGACTGCATTTAAACAAAGCAATGAAATAACATTAGAAGATCATATTTTATCATCATTATTTTGCAAACTGTTCGCACAAACGTTTCGGCATCGATCCCGCATTGAGATAAATACTATCTATTCTTGCTTTCATTTGTAACACACTATTACGTTTCTCATATTCTTTATGTTGATCCTAGAGGAGGTTTGGACGATGCATGGCTAAATGTTACGTTCGTTACGATCGTTATTAACTTCGCGTCATATGTTCGACTCGGATGAAATGTTTCAATGAATTTACATCAACGTGTTTCGTATATGCGCCGTAAATGAAACACGGTGGCGGCTGTGAACGCAAGTATTGTTTAATGGACGAGCCGAATATATCCTCAATAAACTTTAATATTACGAGTTGGCACGTTTCGCATGCTAAGCATATCGACTCAGTTGTCATATAAATAAGAAGTCGTTAAATTTTCAAAATGCAGATTTATTAAGAGTTGGCTAATTCATTTAAGAGTAAGAGGAAACAGAAATGCAGAAATAATAAAATGAAAATGTTTCATGTATATTTCAAAATTCAAACGACCACTGATTTTGTATTTTTTAGATTGTGTAAATTCAAAAACTGTTTTGAGACATTGTTATGTAGGTAGGGATTCGTAAAACTGGAGGGTTTCGGTAGATGTTTTAGAAGCAAAGAACTCGAACTAAGAACGAACAGGAGTTAAAATTAATTAAAAATTAAAATAGTATCAATTTCAGTTGCTTCATTTCTAGTGGCGTTGATTATTTTCATAAGTCACTCATTAACAATACTTAGTAATTTGATTTCATACTTGATATGTGTACTTTGGAGGCGTTGTTTTTCTTCTTATTTTAGACGCGACCGAAATATTTTTGTTAAAAAAATTAAATTTGTATTATTTTTTACTAATTTTGATTTTGCTTCAAAACGATTTTGTTTTCCAACATAGTAACATCTCACTTAGCACGCCCCTGTCAAATTAAGATCGCGGCATGAGGTTCAGTGTCATCATCTCTAAGCGAACAGCATTACGGACTTGCAGACTCTTTTAGATCTTTATAAAGCTTTAATAAAAGTTTCGCACTAGGTCTGACAATACATTCGGCTGTGAAACACGGCTAGACATACTTACTCCGTCGAAATTGCTGTTTTTTTTGTTGTTGCTAACGTCTATCGTAATATAGCGCATGTAGACTTCGGCATAATCGCGGGGCGCGCTTCGCCTCGAGTGATTTTTCAAAAATCACTCGACATTTGATATGACATTTGATATTAATGACGGGGACGCGCGTCGCGGGCATGACCACCTGCGCCTAATACTGAACCTGATGTCGACGTCGTCAAATGTCGACGTTCGGAGCGTCGCTCTCTACTGGGCGGAGAGACGACAGCTTTGAACGAGATGTATTCATCCTTAGCCTTATAACAGAGGAGATAAGCACATTATTTTATGGATCGTTTTCACGTGAATTTTATCAGTTTCAATGGTAAATATTGACTGGCTCGTTAACAGTCGATATCCTCATCGGTCAAGAGCAGCTGGGGATACAGAAGAACCAACCATTTGTTCTGGCGTACCCTTTTGTCGGCGTAATTAATCTTAATCGAAACTAATAGCTTTTAATAGTAATTCCTTTGAGAATCGATCAATTCGATAAAAGAATTTGGGAGACCTAACATTGTATCGATTCTAAAGAAATTGTAATTTCTGATCAAGAGCAGGGGTTTTCAGGATTGTTAGGAAAACTAGTTCTCTTGTAAAAGTCGTAACTTACTCAGAATATACTTTGAATATAAATAGTATAAATTACTTTTATTCGATACAATTATACTTTATTTTAATATAATACATATCAACAATATTTTAATAAAAGATGGCTTAAGTGTTGCCACTATAAAAAAGGCAACCCTCTTAACATTTCTAACAAATTAATTTATATGGTGTACATACAATATAAGGTTTATTTTAATAATGAGGATTAATTTCATGCAAAATGCAATGCAAAGCTTCTCTTTTAGTCCTAAACAATGCGCAATATCCTACACAGTGATATAGTTATTTTTTAGTTGGGAATACTTTTTTAAATATACTTTTACACGATTTGAACATCTTTCTGATCTTTACGGTACTTAAATACTTTTCCCTTTGTACGACAGCAATTTTCGCTGGTCGGCTCTCTGTGTAAAACCGTCGGGTTTCACGTGTATTGGCCCGCCTTAAAAACAGCTATTCTTCCGGCTAACGCCGTTTAAATTAAAGGGTGACAGAGACAAAATATCGTTTTTGTTAACTCTATTAGTCTCGTTACAAAATTTATTTATTTGTGCCGTGATATTGTTTGCAGATCCATTAGTAATTATCATTGCTACTAACCGATCCTTGTGTAACACCGGCACAGGAAAAAAAATCTGCGATAAAAAAACAAATTAAATGTATTGATATAAAATAAGAACACAAATACAATGGCACATTAATGTTGCTGGCTCCCATAGTAAAGATTGTGTCGAGTCCGGTAAAACAAACGCTAATCAGAAAAGATATTTCAGTGTCGTTTCGTTGTTGCGTCCAATGAAACAAGTTTTGGTGTTAAATATGAATTCTATAAATCAATTAATTGAAAGCAAATACGAAGTAAATTTGTTTCAAAATATGTTTTTGACTCTGTTATATTTCGGAAAATTTGTTAATTATGTTAGATCTTAATTAGTTATATTTCGACATCGAGTATAATATTTTTTCCAAGTTAGTGGTAAGGGAGAGGGCTTGTTTGTGTGTTCTTTATTGCTTATTGCTCAAATAAAAGTTGCTGCTTTTTGTTGCTCGATATAAAATGAAGATGAAACAAAAGAGACACGAGCATTGATGAATCACATCGCCTTATTTCCTTAGTTTCATTATTAACTGTCCCAAATACAAAATAGAATGAGTTCCTTCCGAGGAATTGCCAACGTGAAGAAATAAAGAATTACATATCTGACGCAGTTAATACTAACATTATGAACAATAATGAAACTGCTTATGAAAAGTTAACGCTCTCGTATCGCGCCTGGCACTTGTTAGTGGAAGGCACAAAAGTAGCAAATGGTTCAGGGACACGGAAACTTGAAAAAAGTTAAACAAATTGAAAAAACTGATGCAGTCCAAAAATATTTACATCATAAATACTAACATAAGTTGTTGTACCTAACAGGAAGATCGAAACAAATTTTGTCACCTGTCATAAATAATGCTATGATAATTTTCTGCATGTTTTATATAAGTATGTTCAATCTGTTTTTTAAAATCCTTGTTTGGTATCCTTCTTCTGGATTCAGATAAATTACTTCGTTATTTTTTTCTTTTATTCAACATTTTCATAAAAGCCATATGTTTTTAAAGTGGTTTTTCAAAGACCTTTTTACATTTATATCTACATATATAAATACATAGGTAAACTCACAATACCCTCCTTGCCGTGCGACAGTCGGGTAATAATAAATAAATTTAAAGCCAGTATTAATAACGGGCAAAAAAATAGTTGAAAAAAACGTAATTCTCAGTTACAACATGTTAATTCTTGCATAAACATTCGAATTTTGCTTGAGAAATGCGAACTTAGTATGTACAAGTTTTATAGTGTACATGCTAAAAATCAGTGACTGGCGTCTTTGATTTGTAGTCTTTATAATGGGCGCCACGATGTCCCGATCAGTAGGCGACTCCGATCTCTGACAACGTTAAAGACGAGAGCATATCACGTATATGTCTACTGATTGGTTTGGAACAAAAAGTTGTATTTGTTTTAATATGACTGCGGCATTGGGCGAGTTGTTCTCTTAAATATTTGTTGGAAGCGATGACCGTGAACACTAGATACGGTCAGTGTTAGCCCGTCTGACGGCTAACACAATAACAACATCGTGTGGCTAATGAATTATCGAGAACACCGCTTAGCACCTACCATACTTTGCCCTCGATGATGCGATCGTCTAAAATCAGAAGTGTTTCGATCACAATATGAAACTTAAGCGTAAGAGTCTATACTTCTGTACATACTTACATATCGACGCTTCTTTTTATAGTCATATCGCCTTATTGATCCACATGTTTCTATGATTATTCGTTTCACTGAATGTCCAATATCTAATTAGAAGCGCATTAAAATAAATTAAATCTTGTCAAACCCAAAAGTGTATATACTGCATTTTTGAAGTTATACTTCTTTAGGCGCGTTATGAAAAAATGATGAGAGTGAAATTTTAAGATTCGTCACACAAAAGTTACAGTATGAAGTTGCAGCGGTTGCAGTCTCGAAACAAAAGCTATTGGCACCATCGTCGCCTCTGTTCACTGTTTTCATATTCATAGTATTTATCCACATGTTTCTAGTGTCTACATTCACACACGTGTTTTAGTTAATAAGTTAATAGTCATATAAGTGCGATTTATATATGTGCTGATAAATTATATTCAGTAGTGATTTAAATTCAATATTTTGATTAATATATTTACTATTCGTAAATATTAGTGAAAAAATTGTGTTTATAGACTTTTTCAAGTGCTCCAATATAATTGAGGTTATCTATCCGTATGTATTATTTAATGATGCCAAAGAAGTATAACTTCTCACGCGCGTACATAAGTACACGCACCCTTTTTTTAATTAATATTATTTTAATGTTAATTTTTTTTCTCATATATGTAAAGGTAAGTAATGCGTTAAATTTATATTAGTTACTAATAATCAATAATTAGGCAATATAACCTCTAAAAACATAAGCATGATATGGCGTCTTTCGTCATTCATCTAATATAAATAGGTAAAAAATTTAAACGTTAGCTTAAAAGATCTGCATAAAATGGAGGTCAAGAACAAGCGTCGAGCACGGAAAAGTGGAATTTTTATAGTGATGTTTTTTATAAAAATTTAACTAGTTGACAAATCATTGTGAAAATCAATGGGCTTCTATTTTGATTGTTAATCAATCGATAGAAAAAAATGATTAATTTTTAGATGTTGAAATTATGAGATGGCAATAAATATTTATAAAAAAATGTAAGGAACAAAGATACTATATCTTTGTTAGAGGTAGCTCCTCACTTTTCTAAAAGCTGTATTAAAAGTTGATTACTTGTAAAATTATACGAGTGTTGTTATTTCTACCATCAAAACTCGAAAGCGGCGCGCTATAATAAAGCACACACCGGCGTGGGTGCAATTATTTTTTATCAGACTGCGGCAAGCCAAATTTTATCGGTCTGTATATGGTGTGTCCACATTTTACTCTCTAGAACCGGAACGGATAATCTAATCTGGACAAATGAGGTATCGTTAGAATCGTTTTAATTTTCTCCATATCCTTTGTGGGTGACGTCATAGTTAATGCAATATGGCGGCTGAGAGTCAAACATGAAAAAAATAAAAATAGGAAAAGGTCCTCAAGATGAATATTAAATAAAACTCCCGACGAGTATATTTCAACATTCCTTGGAATGGTTCCTGACCACGATGTCGAATTAATAATGTTCTAAGCTAATAGAACAACTTAGGAAATATTTTTATTCCATTCTAAATTATAATATCTATATTTAAATTGATTTAATATTTTTATTTAATACAATCTAAATTCGATATGTTTTTTTGTACTAATTTGGAAAACATTGAGTAAATAGCAGCACTTAGAAGGGCCTTCATGTAATAGATGAGTACGTCGTTGTGTGTAATTTGTGTACTTGTATAAAAAAACATAAGGTACATGCGGGTAATAAGGCCTAGCTAAGGGAGATTTAAAATGAAATGAAGAAAAATCCAATTAAATTAACATATTTTAATAGTAATCAGTCTTAAATTTCAATTACTATAAAATATAAATAAGAAATGTTTACTTACATCGTAAATAAGAACATAATCAAACGTTTTTAAAAACCTTCCCAGTAGGCCTTATTTTTCTATAGTAGGGTAATATGGCTTACGGTTGCACATTTGGTATTCGAGATCAATAATCATATGCATACAATTATCTCATTTAAAATTCATAATTTTCTATAAATTACCTCGTCTAACAGCATTCAAAATCATCAGTATCTTCTACTGACAAACCTACACACTCCTCGTGATACCATTCGCCACATTTAGTGCATTGTCTCATATCTGCCATCTTGTCCACTTCACAACCATGACAGTATCACTCACCTGCTTTTGTGAAGTATTACTGTTATCTTTGGAAGCAAGTTCTTTTGCACATGCGGTGTTTTTTCTTCCTTTCATTATTTTTGTCAAACAAACCTTTCGTGACTGGAGTTTCTTGATAATAATGGTTTTTTTTCTAACTATTGGTGTTTTTGTATGGATTTAAATGACGTGGGTATAAGCTAATGGAATCTTTTTAGCTGAGAGAGCGGCACATTGTCTTCATCATCATTGGAACTGGAACTACCGTAAACCATACTGTACAAATTTCCAATATTAGATCTGATTGGGGTCTGCATAATTCTTATTGCCGGTGTTGATGTTGACGATAGTTCAACTAGCGATTTATTACTGGGTTCTGGAATCGCAGGGGGTTTCGCAGAGAGCCGAGCGGAATCAGGAGGTTGCAAATTTTCTTTATCAACAGCATCAGAAACAAGAGGCGCTGGAACATCTGTCACTATAGATGAGGCAAAAGCTGTTTCCAGAATAGCCTGTCTATTTAAGGGATGTAAACCAGTTGCTTTAAAGTCACTTTTATTGTAAGTCATGCATTTAGACGTTCGAAAGAATAATGTTAAATCGTGTCTTAGTGAGTTTCTTATCTCGATTTTGGTATAAGAATGATAAGACTTTAGCATCACAGTGGTGTTCAGATGATTAATAAACGATTTTACGAAGCAGCTTGACTTCGTGGTTGTTGTTCGGCGGTAAACAGTATTATAATCATTGGTGGTATTGCAATACCTAGTACATTTATACATTCCGCGCTGGTGACACTTTCAGCATGTTCCGAAGACTGTAAATACACTCTCTTAGCTCCTTAGCCAGAGCAATTTGCGAGTAGTGAATTGTTAAATGATAACTTTTTTCGTCCGTATTCTAAATTATTTCTGGGTGATTTTTTACATCTAGTTTATAATAGACTTTATTTCATTTTGTGAAGTGTTCATCAATAACATATTTGATAAATTGTTGTGCTCTGGTTGGTTTCATAAATTGAGCCAGTCTTTTTTATATTAGTTCTTTTTTATATTCGGGGTGTCTTTTCAAGAATGATTTGAACCAGTCTCTACTAGCAAGTTTGGTGTTTTCGTTAAAATTGTATGTATGGTTTTTACCTCACAAAATTTGTAGACCAAGCGATGTAGTATCCGTAGTGTCACAGGCAGTCCTATTTCAAAGAACCTGGTTATCCTTTTCACAAGATCACTTTCCTGGCCAACACTCAGTATAGTTTTTCGACCCAGTTCACACTGCCACTGAGAAGATGGTTTCTAATAGTTCTTCTAGGAATACCGTACCTCTCTGCAGATTGATATGTAATTAAAGTTCCTCTTTGTACTGTTCGCATAGCTGACACCAGGTCGTTTTCTGAGCACAATGCTCGTTTGGAAGGCATCGTGATCGTAAGCACTAAAATCGAGATAATTCAATAAAAATGTGTCCACTACTTGTTTACATTCGTAACATTTTGTAAGTACTGTAAAAGTACATTATAAAACAAACAAACTTTGACACAAGAATTAGGAGGATAATAGGGCTTATGGTTAAATTTAACAGGTCTTAATAACCGCCAACAACATATGTAAGAAAAAGCTAAATACAAATATTTGGATCCCGTTATTAAATATTTAACATCATAGCAGCGTGCATAAATAGAGTAATAAACTATAAATTTACATAGCTAACCTAATACTTATTATAAAAAATACTATTGATTTGGATATATTTTTATTATTCGTGTCGTGTGGCCACCCCTCACATGGTATAAAACAACACTGGCGGCGGAAGTGGGGTTTCACGCGTGCTCAAACTTGTAGTGTGAAGTTTGTGAGTGAGAGCGCCCATTTTAAATATGATTTTCGTCAATTAAGCCTTATTAGCAGACAGGCTTTATTGCCCACAGGTACCTTAATATTTCAAATATTATCAGATTTTGTTTAGACGTAATAAATTTGAAATAAAAATAATTATATTTGAATTTCATAATAATGGTGAATTAATTTAAATTCATATTTCAAACAATCCTTGAGGCGCGATATACTTCTCTCATAACGAGACAAACGGACAGCAATTTTTTATTAATAGGGATTTTTAAACTAACTTTTAATGATTATGATTACATAAACAACTAGCGTATTATATATTGGTAATTTGTATTCGGTACACACGGCGTATAATGGATATACACGGCAGCGTCTGGAAGACTTTACAATTACTATCTTGCCGACCGATTTAAACTGCCAGATACACAGTTGCATGAATCTAGTAGAAAAGCGACAGCTCTGAGAAAACGGACGTTTCGTAACTATGCGCCGAGCGGAATCTGCTTTACTTTCTACGGCGGAGACTCGTCACTATGTCGGGCGATACGCAATGCGTACGGACCGAGCGGCAGACGCGACTCGCGTAATGGTCGCCTATTGTCGAGCGTAATTTGTAATAATTGCCCGCGCCGCTCGGCTGTCACAGCGGCCTCGTCTGACTCGGCAGACGCTCGCGTGCTGCTAGACGGCCGCGCCGTGGGCTGTTAATGGTGGTTGATAATTTACTAAACATTAGTTTCGAAAGTCATCGCGGGGTGACTGCTCATTTATGCCGTTCGAAAACGAACTGTACGTAGCTTAACTATACTTCGGAAATAGCTGAAAGCCATATTTGACATTTTAGCAGTATCAACTAAATAGAGTAATTTACCTTTGCATTACATGTCAGGATATACTGTAAAATGTTTATGGTCGGTATTTCATTTTTGCCCGGCTACGTCGAAGGTACAACAAAAGGTGATGATTTTAACACTGTGTATGTATGTATGTGGATATGGATGTTCTTCGCAGCTCTTAAAATACCTGGCAGATTTTTAAGAATGAGGTGTCATTTGATTCGTCGACTGCAAGAATCTCCTTGGCTGTAAAATGTCAATTTAAAATTAAAATGGTGCCTGATGATGGGGTTTCCAGTTTTGCAAAGGAAATGTGTAGCAGATAAACCTAAATAACTTGTCTTTTCTTTCATAAACCTACATGACATGCATACATAATTAAAACTATGTCCACAAAAGGTTGAAATAAAATTTATTAAAACTAAAGGCAGACTACGAAATAGTACGAAGCAACCTTTATTACTATTTGCATTACTGTATTTACTATTTACAAGACGGATGGTGCTGGTCTGACTGCTGTAGTCAGACCTTTAACTATGGAAAAAATAACATTGTTTTGAGAAGTATTTTCCATTTTATTGCTTTTCATTTTAAGATGACGAGAGATTTTATTGCGCGGAAAAGCTCTTAAAGCTTGTTTCGTACTTTTTCGTAGTCAGGTTTTTGTTTTTGGAAGTTTTATTTCGTTAATTAATAATAATAAGGTTGATTAATAAACGGTTCTCAATATAGATATGGTTTACATTACAGGTGAATAATAAACTATTATTCCATAATCCGAATATGCATCTAGAAGTCATGCACAATATGCATTTGGAAGTCATGTACTTAATGCACGGAGCTTATTTCGTTTCTTCTTTGCCAAACTCGAACTTTGTTAAGTTCGTAATATTTTAAATTTTATTTTTAGTACACGTGTAGTATAACATACTCAAGAGTGCAGATTCGATTCTGACTGAGACCAAAATTTCAGATATCGATATGAAAACACAAAATTTTGTAATGTCCATTGGAAACCTGGAAAGCTTTGCCTTTAAAGTAAAAGTTAAAAAATTATACGTAGTAAATAAATAAATTAGCTCTTCATAACTTACCTTTACGATCGGTGATGACTGTTATATCTCTACATTTCCCACTCTCTTCGTTTCGATGCACGTGCACGTGCACGTATTCAGCGTTGGAACATCTGACTCGCACGTATGTTAGACGACTCGCGAGCGGTGTATGAAGGGACTTTATATTTATTTTGGTCGCGATGAATAATGAATGCACCGCGCCCGCTTTAACGACGCGCGTCCGCCGGCCGGCGAGCTCCTCGTTAATGTTTAATCCTCGATAGAGAGGCGGCGGTGAATTATGTCGCCGCTTCGGCCGCCCGCGCGCCGGCCTTTATTATTTCGCTTGCCCTCCTAGGTCTAGGACGTTATAGCATTTTCTTTTTTCCGACGAATATACGAATTTTCAGTTTAAGGATCAATTTTAGCAACCTTGTCGAAACACACGATGTTTCGAAGTTCTATATTTTTTAAATTTTTATTCAGAACATTGTATTTTATAAAGTACATAATTTTTTTGATCTGATTCATCTTTAACGAAAGTGATAATGTAGGTTTTAAACATTATAAATAATTAAATTAAGTTAAGAATTAAAAAAGCGTACATTTATTTTGAAAAAAAAATTATATGAGAATATAATGAGTTATAAATTTAAAAATAATTAAATCTCCAAACCATTTGTTGTCAATCTGTTTGTATCTTGAAGATTAAGGTATATGCTGTCAATTGACCTTTTATTTAAACTTTTTAGTTCATATAGAAAGGGTATTATTAGATAAAGAGCTGGATAGGTATTCAAACATTTCCACGGTTACTGCACGTACCTTTGATAGAGCTATTTGGAGAGGAAAGTTCAGTTTATTAATTTTATATTTTGGAAACGATCACAGCCTCAAAATAAATCAGTTACTTACGAAAGGCCGCAATTTGTTCGTAGTCTGATTTATTCACAAACCAAACACGTGTTAAGTCATAATACAAACGTACAAGTATAGGTTAAAATCGTACAATTTCAAACATTATCGTCATGAATTATTAACAGCGTCATCGTGTTATCGTTTATAGGATATAAAAATAGATGTTTCGTATAAAGGCTAGTAAAGACATAACAATTTGAACCCATGTGAAAACAATACTTTTAAGTTTATGGTGATTTCAATAATAGTCGCCAATTGCGTGTAATCTTAAAATGTTTTATTTATATAACTATAGAAATGATTTGTTTTTACACTGAAGATATTTATAGAAAAAAATTATTTGAGAAAACATAATAAAAGTAATAGAACACAAAAATATTATTGTTTGATTTATTGTGTTATCTATTTTTTTTTGCGCTTCAACGAACGGCTTTTTTAGAAGAATATAAGATTAAATTGAAGTACCATTGAGTTTTTTACTTCGCAGCAATAGATTCACTCAATCGCATTAGTAAATGAATTAGACACATAATAATTACACAAATGTTTGTATATTGTTTCTATGTACATCAATGGATGGCGCTATGTGTATTTTAAATCTCAATGAAGTTTTCTACACAGACGTACATTGGCGAAATAAGTATGGCCAGAGCTAAGTTTGGAGTCGTAATGGAGGGTTAGGTGTTTGAGTAAGCAATTCGAACGTGGGCAGACGTCATTGTCGGTCGTCTCCCGTACATATAATTTTTCGCTGTTGTATGTATTCTACTCAGAATCAAAACCGCACTCTGCCATCTGCTGCCAAAGAATCCTCAGCTAGTTTGGTTACAATGCACGCAAGGAACCAGATAACTTAAAAAACCTGATGATTGTCAGGAAAGTCAATGGTAAACGACCCCGCGGTAGATTTCCTACCCACTGGACTGACCAGGTCACTATACTCACCGGCGTCCCAATCACATATACTATTAGGAAAGCTGAGGACAGAGCTGAATGGAAACGACTAATGAACGAAGCCCGTAAAACAAGTTGATAGATAAAGATCTAATCACTTCTATTTCCAGTGCCAACTTTGGTTTATTATTACTACAACTATTGTTTACTAGTAATATAATCCCAAAATAATTCTACGTCTATTAAAAAAACATTTCACAGCGTTTGTTGGCTTTGCTTTCACTTTTCCTAACATAATATTTGCATATAAAATTGTTAATCATAAATAACATCTTTTCAACTTTAATATGCCCTGTATACGATAATAGTCTTAAATGTCTGGGGGACTAGTGAATTGTTGAATAGTAAAAACGGTCGCGTTTCGCGTGTACTAGAGAAACACATCGGACCTGTGTGGAGCGAACGGAAAGTTTATATTCTCGAAAATAACAAGGCGATTACCGGCCAGTTCACGGTCGTCTATAACGTCCATGTACGTAAGCCTGGATTCGTATGTACAAAACTAGTTTTCAATTACCATGAATTGCCCTTACGTATTTTCCTTTGAGATTATCTTTCGCTTTAAATCGAGTACATCCAGTGTTGTGTCAATTCTTATTTCCTTGAATTTCAAGTCCTCTTTGACTTTGTAGACTCGACTGCCCGAGCTCTTCGTTATACGGAGACGTGTGTGCAAAACAGTTGTTATACGGAGACGTGTGTGCAAAAAATTACTTGATATTTTGTTGTGTATATACCTATTCCTTTAAGCTTATTCCAGCGATGTATACAATTGTATTTTAGATCAGAAATACAAGAAAGATTTGTTATCCTTATACTAAGTAATAATCTCATTAATCAATTATATAGTATTCAATTTACAAAATAATTGTTACGAACGAGCAAATATGTTAGGTTTACCGCGACAAAGGTTACTCTCAATAACACTAATATTAATTAAAAGACAAAATTCAATACGCCGAGTTTAATGCGTAAAATTAGCTTATGCATGTATGTCAGTTTGCTGAGACTTCAATGAGCAACGTTGCAAAATAAGGTTAATGCCATTTTAGACATCTTAAAACACAACGACATTTGCCAAAGGCAAATAAAGTAATGGACAAACGGGAAATGAAAAAAATAAAAGGACCAGATGACGTCCTAATATCATAAGATAAAAGTCGGCTCTTTCACGTATTTGCTGCCCGTCCCGGGTTTGCTCAGATGAAATAACGACCGTGATTGCATTTTGTTTTAATCGAATTATTCACGGTTAATTTATTCTCGATTCTCTCAATAGTTTAGTTTTGGAACGGAGTTCCTTATCGCGCGTTGCGAAAGGGGGCTAAAATTAAGACCAAAAGTTGTAACGACACTTTTTGCTATAGTTGCTAGCGGGCGCGCTGCAAGCCGTGCGTCGTGCGCGTGTTTCTCTGTCTCTCTCTCTCTCATAGAAAGCAAGCCAGTTATTTTCGTTTCGTCTTTCTATTTCGCATTGAACAGTGTGGTGTCGCGACGATTATTTTTGTTGAGTGTATACAGATTTTTTGTACATAATAAATAATAAAAAATAATAACAATAATTATTATTATAACTTAAAAGAAATAAGATTTTATTACAATTCCATCACTAATTAATCGAAAGGAACTTCGTTCCATCCGGGTGTCCCTTGACACCTCTCAAGTTTTTTTATTTTGTGCTTTAATCGTGTGCAGAACCCTCGACCCAATTTTGTGTAAAAAAAACGATGAACATCCTAGAAGTCTTTTGTGGATTCATAACCATTACAATTATTTTAAACATTATTTTAATGTAGCTTAGCTTAAAAATGCACTCGACGCACCCAAGTTCCCTTTGCTTAAAACGTTATTGTTCCATTACCCATAACACTTTAAAACGATATGTTCACGTGGACACTATAAGGATATATAGATGATGAAAGTTTTATATCAATCGAACAAGCCGTTTTTATGTTAAACTTTGAAAAATAAACAAAACTTTCCTCTTTATAAAATTAGAATGTTAACACAATACCAACTTTATTTTGAAACCAAATAGGTAGATATAAAGTAAAAGTGGAATTCTGTTCCGGTTACGGGTTTTGGTCGTAAAAGTAAGGTTTTTCTTTCCCTATAACGATTTGCTCAATACGAGCTGATAAACGAGTTGAGGGTAATACATTTTCTATCTTTGAATATATTTGTCAGTACAATATCAAACGACGTCATCTGATGATATTTAAACTATAGGTACTTCTTTAATATGTCTGAATTAATTGCCATATGTCCGTTATCGCGTTTATTGCTATAATAAAATCAACAGGCGTTTTGTCTGCAAGCGATATTTTTTATGGAATTCACTTAGCATCTATTGATGCGCGTAGGTAAATAATATGTTTAACGTACTTCGTCTTTGTCAAATCTTATTTCATTCGTTTTATTTTTGGCAATAATTTTAGTATTACTAACAATTAATTATATAACTGATTTCGTTGCAATTAATTTATTTCGTTGTTTTAGTTTTTGTCAAATATTTGGCAAAGTGTGAAGAACGTGTACACGAGTAAATAAACGTTCTTCACACTTTTCTTATCACACAAGTGCCGTTGATTTAAAAATTACAAATTTCACGTAGTTTCAAAAGATGTTCGTTAAATGGTATTTTTGGAATAATTGAGGAGTTTTGTTTCGTAGTCAGTTTTAATCTAGTTTCCTTTTTAATTGTATAAAGAGACAAAAACTCGTAGCAGGGAAATAATAGAAGTATTTTAATTCATTCTTACACTTGCTAGTGTATTATTCAGTTTGTGAATTTTATTGCTTTAAGAACTCTCATAGTAATCGCTAACCATTCCCGACGATAAATTAGCGAGCGACGCCAACAACAGCGGTCAACAGAGGATATCGGATTCGGCTAGTTTTTATGTGTAACTAGATTTTGCATAGTTATTTTATGTGGGACCGTGATGTATTTGAACCGGTGCAGACGTTTATTGGAAAAAAAGTTTTTTTATTAAAACATGGGGAAGTTGTACTTTAAAGTACATAGCAAGTGAAGTTAACCGTGGTCTCGCGGCAGGTCAACTCCAACATTTATAGCTTGAATTAAAATTTTTGAAAGTCAATTGGTATTTATGATCGCCCTATGTCTATGTATTTACGCGGTAGCACTATCGGGATTAATAATCCATGGTTGCTCTTAGCTAGTATGTGTTTTGTATAGGGTGGAGTCTATTTTCAAATAGCAAATTGGTATTTAATTTTTTTTAGATCGTTGTTGCGTGAAAAATAACACATGCCACTTAAAAAAAAGTAGGCACCGGTTGTAGTCAATATTAAGGCACGTAGCTTGACATATCTCAAGTTAAATATAATCGATTATAATTCTATGTATGATGTGAACGAAATTTGTTTATCAAGACCCGCATCTATATTAACAGATGAAAGTTCTGTTTAGATCAGCAAATATAATTAACTAGCTATCGTCTCGGTTTTGACGGGCAAAAAGGGACAAAACCGCATTTTGTTCTAAATGCTTATCTTATTTGATTATAATTATTTATTGTTTATTTATTAACGATATTTCCAACGGTTTATTTATTAATTTTGTGTTTTGTTTATACTATGTAAATAGGGACCAATACGACCCAATCTTGTAACATAAAGATTCTTATAATAAACAATATATAATAATAAGCCATATACACCCTGGAACTTTTTTGGTAGATATTCACTTCAACAATACATTAAACAGCTATAACGATTTGGTTACAAAATTAGTAGGTTTCCCAACTATAACAATATCCTATTCAAAAACATTCCTGAAATGTTTAAATACATTTTGTTAATCATAGACTGCGAAATGCTAACTACCATTGTAAATACGAAAATGTGTTTGTCCTTTTTTCACGTCGTAACGGAGCGATGGGTTAACGTGACTTTTTGAAACGATCTTAATCCCTAATTGAGAGGGAAAGTCAGGAAAATAAAGACAATATATAATTTTACTTAATTGTTCTAAATGCCGTTGCATGTTTTAATTTCTGTCTATAAGTTTGTAATGTTAATTGTGCGAGCTGATCCGCGGATAAAAGTAAGTAAAATAATACTTTTGAAAGCGTTTTGCAAACTTACGGCGTTACCAACATTAGTAGTACATCGAAAGTTCCTACCTTCTTTTACGTCGTTGCGTTCAGCACCCAGATAAGCGTTCTCGATAGATGATCGTTTGTTTTGTAAGATATTTTATTATACACCTTGGATAGGTTGAAGAAAGGTTTCATTTACTATAAATCTTGCAAAATGTGTACTTGATAGTATAACTTCAAATATATTCATATGTTGGTCAATTGATTCAGATATCTATCGAATCGATATATGAATAGATTTAAAAAACGCAAATCTCGTAGTAGGATCACTGTTTTAATAGATTATATTGAGCACGATGATGCGCGTAAAATTTTGCATGCATTTATGCATGCGTCGACATAGAGTCAAATCACACCAGCCTTTAAGGACGAGGTATCTTTCGTCATTGTGACTTGGTTGAGTGCGGACCGGTCTTTCAGATATTTAGAATATTCTGTATATTGAGAACGTACTGTTCCTAACCCTGTTGGCTGGAAACGCTTGATAGTAGATATGAGACACTATTAAGGGGCTTTCGAAGGCCCATTTTTTTATGAGGCGGATTCTTATGGGCCCTTGGAGGGGCTCTGAGGTGACCCGGGCGATCGCTTGGGAATAGTATCGCCGCTCGTCTGTCACAGCCATTTTTGCAGAAAGTGGTTTAGTAGAAATTTAAAATTGACATTTTGGTACAATTTATTGATCCGTATATATTACAATAGCAAGAGAGATTCCAAAACAATATTTTTTAGGAATTTTGGAAGGGTAAGTTTGATACCAGGAATTCTTTGCTGTGGCATTACTTGAAAGGGTGAGTAATATGGATTTTAAAACGTTTAGTAGAATTTTATTTAATAGAACTGTTATTATAAGTATACCGGAAACCTATAGCGACGATTGTAGTTCCAAACATTTTAAGTATTTTTCGATATTCCTGCATTTGTGAAAGATATATTGGACAATATATTGACGTGATGAAAAATATTGTCATTATTTCTAAATAGTTGAATAGAAATATGTCGTACCCTTAAATGTCCAAAACTTTTATGTGTACCTTATTTTCTTTGTATGGAACTCTCATAATGCGAGTTCTTGTACTTATCAAGTTGGATTTTTGTTATGTAACTTAACATAAACTGTGAAATGTAACTGCTAACGTAGACTTATCATTTTCGGAAGTTTTTACAGTCACGAAGTCGCCTGTGATTTGTCACGGTGGCCAAATCGACGACAATCGGGTCTTACCGGTTGTTGATCGATTCTTACCAAACTTTCCATTGGTATTGTTGTTGTATAATGGTATTGAATGTTGGGTGTGCGCTCACTTCCTAGTGTTCGCAAAGTCCGCTTCTCGCACAAGTGACCGATGCCGGGATGTCTCAATTATCCTAAAGTAGCCGCTTTAGGTGGCGTCCGGTCGCCGCGAGTGGCTCCCCGCGGATCGGCCGCTGCCTTCGTAACGTCGCGTCGTTTGTTATTGCGCGTGGCGTTGCGTTAATAATTAATATAGGATCGGCCAGTACCGGCTTTATGATGGCGTCATCGGCCGACGTCCCCTGGGGACATCGCATGTCGTGCGCACCGGAATCGCCTATCGATTGAAGGCTTATGCGGTCCTGTGCGGTAGGCCGATTTTTGAAGATGTTAAAGATAAATGCTGGTTGTAACTGAGATTGTTGCGTTTGGTGCAGATCAATTAGGATGTTGTGTTGGATATTATATGTCATCGTTCCTCAACTAATGGAGAATATGTGGATCAACACTAGAGGTTTTTTTAAATATATTAGGAGCGAATTCGTCGTAATATAATTATTTTGCCACACAAGTTAGTACGGAGTTAGTAATATTGAATAATATTTGGACTTCGTTAGTAATATTGAAAAACATTATCCTGCTTATACTTACACATATATAGAAGTTATGAATGGTAAGTATCAAAAATGTCCAAAGCAAAAACCGCGCTGGAGAAATGGTATGTTTGCCTTTATATTTGTTTCCATTTTAAAACTGACTGAAAGTATCTGACTTAGAGTGTGATTTTTCACATCGTAATACAATCCATTAGGCTCTGCGGAAGCTAGTCTAAAGCAGAAGACAATGTTGTAGTTGAAAATAGTTTTATTTACTAAAGCGAAGATAACAGTGAAACTCTTTCTGTATTATTCTATTTGTAATCAATAAATAAGTTACATATAGTTCGGATTTCATTTGTGAAGTCATAGAGTAAGAATGTGTCGTTTTGCATTTGAGCTATTTTCAAAATACGACTATTTTCCAAATAGTTTTTATTTGAGTGCATATTGTTAGTCGTATTTCATAAGAGCGATAACTTTTAATACTTTACTAGTAATTGTGAAATTGGTCGATTCGAAATGATAAAGCTACACTCTCAGCTATTCCATGATTCCACTTCATGATTAATAGTACGTGCGTATTTACTTTTTTTTTTCCTAAATCCAAATGCAACACGAAGCATTTTTCTCGATATTTCATCGGCGGTTGAGAATTTCATTTATCATAATCTTTCAACATCTATGTCAATACGATTAGCAAGTTTTCTCTAAGGCGCCGGTAAATAACGAGAGTCAATACGTAGTATTATTAAGGTGCGGCATCGGTTGATGGTATTGCTGTTGGGCGTGCATCAGCATAATAATCGGACAACGGTGGATGGGAGCGACGAGTCGCGTGTGGCGCTCAATTAGCGGGGGCGGCCGAGTCAACAGCGGGGCGGCGCCGGCCGCGGGCGCGGTCGCCAATCTCGCTAAAAGCTGGCCGCGCCGCGCCCTCGCGACGCCCGCTTTCGCCCCGTCACCTGGGCGCGGCGACTCTGACATGGCTCGCCCATCGGTCGATCGAATTGGTGTCTGCGATTCGGGGGCAGGGATGTACGAGTCTCCAGTGAGTAGTGCTGCCGACCGGGTGATGGATAAAGACTATGTGATCAATTTCCATAAGTCGAGCAGGAAAGAATAGTTTTACTTACGTTATGCGGACAACTGCACTTCCAAAATTTAGGTTCTTAATGTTCAGTACCGTACTGCGGTCAAAAACGAAAATAAAAGTTTTATGACTAAACAGTCCTGGTCATGTGTGCAGAACAATGAAATGTAGACTGTAATCACGGCACACTAGCATGAGAACTTGAAGTAGGTAATCGCATCCACGAGCGTTGGAATCTCACATAAGTCAGCAAGTTATCAAGATCACCGCCAGCGGCAGCTTATAGTTACATCGACAAGTATTTTTATATAACATTTTCTAATCAGAGAATCAAGAGATCAAGGAACACTAACCTTTTTATACATCTGTTTAATTAAAATGAGGCGACCGTGGAGCGATGCCAGATTGACATGTCGGTACGAACGAGCATCGTATGCAGTGTTTTAGTTAGAGCATGAGCCGTACGCTCACACGACACGTTTTCACACGTTGCAGCCTCTAATTAATTGCAGGTTTGGTAACTACACTTTCGTCTATAGTTACAATTACATGATTCGTTGATCGTAATAAACAGGGCAAATTTGTGTATTTTATAGTTTTTATGTCGAAACTGACAGAATTTAGTAAATTCTACAAATGTTACTCTAGCCGGTGAGAAAAGGAGGACTGGCGGCGATGCGGCCGGTGTATATAAATATGATGGAAGCGCCCCAGGTGCGGCCTGCAGTATCATTACTCACACGTTATCTTCAATCATCTCGCCGCATCGGCGATAGTCACGTAGCGGGCGGCGCGACAAATGTATCGCGTGCGAGTGTGTCGCGAATGAAGACGCCGAGTGCGCGCGCTCTCGTCGCGTGTTTTATTACGTTTCCAATTTTGTTGTCAGCGCGGTGCCATCAGTCACGAGCCGCACCCGGCCCCGCCCTAATGTTTACTACGGCGCTTTTAATATGATACTTTCATTTCCTGCGCGCCGTGCGGGCGCGGAGCGAGGGCGGCGCGCGAGGGCGCGGACGACCCCGCTAGTTTGCGGCTGACGACGACAATTTGTCACCTTTGAAATATTGTTTTTTTTTTCAACTTCGTTTCTCATGTGTACTATATTTTTTTCCATTTTGGCAGGTGCCTTCACCCCATTGTTGAACGTCTGGTCTTAATATGTCGCATTATTGAATGCCACATGCATTGTGCAATTTTAACATCGAGAAAATTTTAACAGAGTCCAATATTGTGAGAGTTTATATTGTTAGAATCGACTTGCCATTTTTAAATTATTTTTTGTCTAGTGTTTCGATTGAAATGAAAACTACTATTCGTTCTCAACTCTTCTACGTTACAAGTAGCTCGTAATGCGCGACACCCCCTAGAATTCCAAGGCTAGTTTTTTTTAGTTTAATCGAAAGTAATAGATGTTTAAACATTCTTTAGAAAGTTTTCAAGTAAATATACTAGGATGTTTTGTTAAGTGAACGGTTAAAACTCTTTAGCGAACATAATATAGTCCAGCTTATAATATGCGTTTACACTTTTACTGGGTTCCCTTTCAGTTGAAGATACAAGGCAATCATATGGTAATCTACTGTATTATATCTGGTTACATGAAACTTTCTCAAATGTTTTTAATCTATTAAATCTGGGAGCACGGTAGCCGCCGCCAAGGCGAACTAAGACTGCAGTATATTTTCCCGACGTGATTTGCCGTATTTTAACCTTCTTTTTATCTTAGATCTGGATAACGTTTAGAACACAAATTTTTAGAATCGGGCTTGGTCAAGTAATTTTTTTTATTTACTTAAGTTTAGGTGTGTAGTCTCACTTAACATTATCGCAAATACTTAAATCATCAGTAACATAATGCATAACAACCTCCTAATAGATATAGAGTGAGCTGAAGAATGAACTGCTGACATTATCCTAATGTGCTGTAGTTCCGCTATACGGCCAAGCCCTATAAGTTTTTTTAACAAAGATGTAAACTTGGAGCTTAAGTACACGCGATCTCATAACTTTTTATGGGTTATTGGATAGTTATTGAGTCTTGACAACATTTTTACGTGAAATGTGTTGATGGTAAACTAATAATTTGGTACAAATATTATTTTTTCTGAAGTATTTAATACGAACGATAACTTTCGATACTTCATTGCCGGCTGTGAGATTGCCATTTGTTTTCTTATTGTTATTTTTAAGGGCCATCGTCCATGAGGATGATATTTATACATCGTATTTTAAACAAGAAAGACTATCCATAATAAATTTAAAACTTATTGAAAAACATTTACGATATCTTAAAACGTTTAATATTCTTAAGAATGATTGAATATTTTTGAATAGTATCTAAAATTTATTGACAATACTTAGTCACTAATTTGTGCATATTACATATGTTATGTAACCCATGCTAATATTATAAAAGTGACAAGTTTTTTTCCCCCGTTTAAATGGCCTAACGGATTTCAATATAATTTTGCATGTAAATAATATACAGTACATAGTACATCATAGATTGAAATATAGGCTTCAAGTATGTTCACACTATCATTTAAGGAGCAAAGTAGTGTAAATGAACATTAAAAAATGATCTATTTAATTAATTTTTGTACTAAATTATTTTTGGAATATGTTCTGTTTAACATACAAAATTCATGGCTTCATGAGCAAAAATCAACGATGTACCTATTTTTAAAAAAAATTGTTTTTTGTTATACCACGCAGGCGAAGCCGCCGACAAAATCTAGTAATTTATGCTAGGTAAAATTATTTATTTTTTAATATGATTTAAAATTGCTTCTTTTTTAATATCCACTGAACATGCTAAGTCAACATGACCTCGACTTTATTAACACGAAGATCAAACAAAATACGATCTGACACGTATAAATATATTCGCAACGGTGTTTCGATCTCGTTATAAACGGCGGAAAGGACGCAAGGAGGCGGTGCCGGCGCGGACGCCGCTGCTAGCGCAGATTCAATCGCAGCACTAAGCGAGTTAGCCGGCGCGGCGCGGGCCGGTAATCGCATTGCGCGCGCCCACCCCGCCCGCCGTCATTCGCCATCGATCCCCGCCCATACAATTTCGTTTAGCGCCGCGTTCGGTCCGAGAGGACCAATTTGCGACTGACGTCGTTTCGCGAGCTAAATTGTTTCCCCGCCGGCCGACCGACCGCCCGTCCGCCTAGACCTTATTTATCTTCCTCCCGTGGATGTATTTACTCACGCGCTTTGTCTCGGCTGCGAACGACGGCCAAACGAATTTATCTCCTAATGTTTTGCGCTCCCTTTTTTAAGTATTTTTTATTATGTGCGGCGTCTTATATCAAAAATCGACCGAGATTTGATAGCCGCTCAGCGCGGATCCTATTATCGGAGGAGCGAGTCGCGTCGGGTGCATCGCGCGATTTTCGTTGGCTAAATTGTGTCGGGCGGGGGCGGGCCGGCATCGATTTGATGGCTTTCTTCTAGCGTTTAGCTTTTACGACGCCGTCCTTATAACGACATATCGGCGGATCGTAGGTATCGTCCGGAACGATTGTCTTGGCTAAATCTCGCTATTGCTTATTTTCATCGACCGCTTATTGGCGAAACGTAAATGTAACCAACCGCCATTAGTAACATTGGGACGATTTTATTGTCCAAGATGATTTTTTGACTACAATTGACGGAAAGAGATCAACATCGACTGGGACAAATAAAAAGACAGTGCGCCGTCACGGGACGCCTGGCAGATGTGAAACATAGTGTTCGTACAAGTAATATGCATAAAAGACAACATTATTACAGGAACTAAATATAGCATAATGAAAAAATAAAGTATTACGAATTTCTTACAGAAAATGGTGACTTTATTTAATACAAATTAATTACACAACAGAACATTGACGAATTTAGTGAAAAATAAAGATTGCTTTAAAATTAATTAGCATGTAACATAATGGTACTTTTCACGTACTCGTCATCGTCTTCTTGTAACCAAACCAAAGGACGTGGTCAGTCCTCAAATACCGCATTGGAATCCTGCTCAATCAGGTAAAACGTTTTTTGGGGTTTTTCCTATACTTAAATCTACCTAGATTCTAGATTTCATATTTCATTTCCAACCTTATTTTTCTACGACGTGAAATTATAGATCCTTGAGAAAGTTGTACCTGCCCCTGTAATGTTTGTTCCCAGCGATGTTTAGAAGTTTTTTCAGTGCCGGTAAGTTCCGGCAATGATGAGTTGAATATCAAGTGGGATTTTACATATAATGACAAATCTGTGTATTGCCTTGTAATTTTATTTTACCTTCTTTGGTCCATAGTCTAAATTAATCGGAAACAAGAATCTTTTGCGACAGGCAAATGTACTATTGATTTATATATACAAGTAAATATATTATGTTTTTATGGTTACTCTGGCTACAGATGTGAATAAATGTATCTTAATGCACGGGTTCCTCACTCATGTTCCCATTTGTAACGACCGTTCAAAGTTCACGTCTTCGTAATGAGACCTGAACTATGAAGATACGTTTGTTGTATTTGTATTAATTAAACCTTTATTTGTCTTCAACGTGCGTTCCTTACCCGGCCACCGTACGTTCGATGGACCAATCGCGCGGCTCGCTCTTGAGCCGTCTAAAAACGTCGTTAATACCCATTTGGCGTTCGGCGCAAGGTGAGGAGTGTCGACTGCGACGAAGGAAATGATGTTTACATAGAATTGTTGTTTTCGTTCGGTAAATGAATAATTAAGTTTATTCGGCACTCAATAGTAAATGAGTGTACACTGTGAGATTGCTCGGGCGGGGATGGAATGGGCGGGGCCCGACGATAAACACGGCGGCGCTGTTTTTACTGCTCGCCGTGGCTGTTGGAATTTGACGCGTTGATTGAAGGAGGTGTCGCGCGGGCCCGTCGAGTGCCTCTCGGCCGCTTCGCTAAAAGGTTATTGTTTGCGCAGCGCCTCCAGTCTCTCTTCTTCCCTCATTTGTCGGCGGCGGCGGCGGCGACGCGCTCGCGAATTGATTGCGCGCGTAATTTGTTTGTCGTCGAGCGGAGGAGCACAAACAGAGCGGCGCGCTCCCCCGAATTTAGCCATTTTGCGGAGTGACTTTCCGCTATTTTTTTTCTCTAGGAGACTCGCTCGGTAATGCGGCGTTTTGAATTTGAAAGAGATTGGAGAAAGATCTCGTTGCGTGCGCCCGTGATGTGGTCCGATGGGGCGTTTGATTGTGTTTATTTTTTGGCCGTTTTGTAGAAAGAAAAGTTATTGAGTTTTAAGTTGCGTTATTTAATATCTGCGTTTTTATGTTTGAAATTTACGTCCTTGGCTTTTGGCTGCGATTTCCTTCGCGTAAATGATGTTATGAAAATGCGATGAAATATAGAGTGATAGTTTGCAGAATTAAATTTTTGTCCATGGTTTTCTTACTGTCTCACTCGTCTAATGTAGTTGTACTATCGTAACGTAGTTGTTTCGCTGTCCTATACTTGTGATACGCTCGTTCTTCATTTGTTAATATCATTCAATTATACGTCGTGAAATATCAACAGGGACAACACAAACATTTTGTGTCGTGATTCCAACAGCCGTATCGTACTGTTTTGCGGTTTACAAAAATTCGTATTGAATACGCAAGAAGAATATGAATTAAATATTACTATGTAAAAATAAGAGAACGAGTTTCGTACGTTAGAGCTGAAACTTTCCGATTAAGTATTAAAAAAACAATGTTGCAGAACCGCGCGATCCTGTGAAAACGTTGTTGCCATTGATAACTATTAATGGAAAAAGATAAATGTGCTAAAATATAGAAATAAATCTATAGACCCATTTTATAATTTTATTGTATTTATGTGTGTATAGGTCGTGAGGAAATTTTCAAACACCTGAAGCACGTACGATTATCGATAGGTTTAGAGATTGTATCTGTATACTTTAACCCTAACGACGTTAAATTAATCGCCGTATGGGTCGCGTTACCTATCGAATTTGCGCGGGCGACAGCGCGGCCTCCGACTGTTTGCTTAGTTTATCGATGTTTGCTACTAGTGTTTTTTTCTACGCCGGCATAGACTTGGTATTTTATCGACTGTGCGGATACGGAACCGATTTGACCACGACGATATTTATCGTAGACGAGATGAACGTTTTAAGTAGTTATTTTCTTTCCAAGTGGTTTTTGCCTGCAGGGTAGTAAATAATACTGATCCTTGTAAGTAAATGGAATGATCTAGTTTATCGATGGCGACTAGAAAACAGGCTTCTCACACCATTTCCGAGTCTCACCTTAGTAAAATTGTCTACTGAATATGTATACAACCGTACGTCTCTGCGGAAGTACGTGCCGGCAAGTTATCGAATTCATTACTCCCAATTGCTGAATGCGCGCGGCGAATTAAAACGCCCGGCCTCGTAATCGGTAGAGGCGCAGTTGCTCGGGGTCAATTGGATACATTATAGCGACGAGGTCTCGGACCGCTCGCGTGGGCGCATCGCCGAATGTCCGACTCACGGTTATCGCCTAATAATACTATGGTGCTCACGATTAGATTTTGTATATCTGACTCCTAAACTTTATCCACTCGCTTTCAGTGCAGGTGTAGTTACTTGACTAGTAGTAGTACAAACATTCGAACCGTGACCGAGAGGGGCGGGGGGGGGGGGTGGTGCTGCCTCTTGGTCACGGTTCGAATGATAACACTCTAATTTCGATAATTTCGCTTTTTGAAATTAGGAATGTAAGTCTCCTCGTCAATAAGGTATAATTTCTTTACCGGTTCGAAATATTCATAAAGCAGTAGGTGAATCAAAATCGTAAGCTTTTTGTAAGAGACCCCATTGCGTTGGTAATAGCAACTGGAATAAAAGAAGTAACATTAAAATTTGTGCACATTTTTCTACCTGATACAAAGATGAAATAGTAATATGACCGTTTTGCACAATTTTATTAGTTACAGATTGGCTACTATCGGTCGTTATAGCTATAAGCGGTTCAGAATCGTAAGCTAGTAGTCCTGTTGTAAGAGAGATACGTTTGTATTGGTGACACCAACTGCAATGAAATGTATCCGTAGCCTGTCTATCTGATACAAAGGTGAAGTTGTAAAATGACAGTTTTGCACAATTGTATTAACTATAGATTGGCTGCTAGTGCTAGTTATAGTTGTTAATTCATAAAACGTGGTTATTAATTCATAAATATGTGGCACTGCATTGTAGTCAACAATGGAAGGAAAATTTATTTTAATTTTGGTATTATTAAATTTTATGCACCGGGCGACAAAATATGACTTGAGTTTTGATTGGATTTTGACGTATATTAGTTCCGTGCGCTGGAAGAGATACGTGTTGGGAAAATGTGGGTCGGTATTTATGTCCATGTAGGAATGATAGTCACTTAGAAATTTGTCATTATTACCGGACATTTGTTTTTATTTTTCATCTAACCCTTAAAATTGAAGTTAACTCGCGCAGCTAGAAACCGTGTGCACTTCGTGGACCACTAGGCAGAAGTATAACTTTTACGATCGTTCCACTTCGCTTTATTAAACGCAATCAAAAATGTTAAATGTAATCAAATAATTTGCGCGTGCGAACGGAACCATTATAGTTACATTTATGCGTTATGGTTATTGTAGTATCATTTTTATTAAAGTCGCGTCTTCTAGTTTATTACCTTATAACAATACTTTAATAACAATAGAAGAAAATTTTATTAAATACGCATCGTTATTTAAATGTGCACGACATTTTAAAAAATAACACAAAACATCGTCATCACTTTTAATGTGCTGAACAAGAAATTATATCATCCAAATTGTGTAATGCAATATAATAATTCTTCGAAAATATTTGTGTAAATACGTGTATAGTTGGTTGATATACGACGTTAGAATAACCTTTTATGCCGGTTAAACCCTACCTTGTTGCCCTTCTAACGTTTTATTATCTATCAGCATTAAAAGGTTGAACTTTAAAAATTGGACATTTTTCCAAAACGGTTCCATGTTGATCAAACAATATTATGCGTTAATAGTAAATTACATACATTTCAATTTGTACAAGATTTTTTTCATAATATTTATGTAAGGATAATTTACTATTGAAAATAAAAAAAAAACAACTCGGAGACTTCTCATCCTTTTATTTATTATACTTTCCGAAATTACGTAAGAAATAGAGTAGCGACAATGGGTCGGACGACGTGATTGACGTGCCTTAGGCTTGCATAAATGATAGCTGTATGACATAAATAAGTTTCCACATGAAGATGTTGGCGTAAATGAAATTAATATGATTCAGACCTCGGATTGCACAGCGGCAGTCGTATGTGGAGAAGCTCGCGTAGTTCAACGCACGGTCAAATGTTATTTTCCGCTCTTTTAACGCAGTTTTGTGGCTTTATTCTTTCGTACGTTGTTTATAGCGTTAACGTTACGATTTCCTGTTGCTTTTACTCATGTTGTTTTGTTTGTTTTGTTGCAGGTAAGTTCCCGCTGCCCACTGCTGGCGCGTGGTCCTACCGAACTGTAAGTAGGTTGAATACTATTGTTTCGCGAGGACTACTTGCGTCGCAAGTTGCACAACGACTGCGCCCGGAACTGTCTTCGTGTGAAAGCGACATGTCTCCATATGAAAATGGTGCTGTTGAAATATGTTCGCGCTTGCGTCAAAGTTAAAGGCAAATCTGGCTGTTTAGGTTATTTATTCTGAAATGAGGATTTTAATTCTTGTCAATAGGCTGTAATTACTTTATGGGTTCGGAGTTTTCATGAAACAGTAGGTGAATCAAAATCCTAAGCTAGGAAAACCCCTTCTTGTAAGATAACTCTTTCTATTGATAACAGCAACTGTGTGCGAGTTGCTGTTCAACCTGTACCCCCATCAATAGAAAGGGGTATCTTACGAGAAGACAGTTTTTTCCTAACTTAAGAAGTAACATGATTGGGTATTTGACTAATTTTTTTTATTTCATTAATCATAATTTCAAAGTACAAGCTGATGAAGAGTGAATTTTTTTTAATAATCTTAAAAATTTATCGAGTTATAAAAGTTTAAATTTAACCTTTAGATAAGGACGGCAATACTGTGTTGTGAGGTCATTTTTAATATAGCACATTATATTCTACAAGAGGAAAAGAGACAGGTATATATAGAGTAGCAGGTATATATAAAGAGACAGGTATGTATCTTTAAATTTAGAAGCATCAGCTAACTGGCTTATTTTTCAATAAATTTTTGATTTTTTTTCAAGACTGGTTTTTAATTAACTTATATTTCACAATATTGTATGAAACATATCAAAATTTAGAATGAGTCAACTGCCGTATTTTTCCGCGTTTTGTCTACGTGATACAAAGATGAAGTAGTAATTACAGTTTGGCTACTTGCGTTCGTTACAACAATAGGTAGTTCGAAACCATAAGCTAGTAGTGTTGGATGTTTACGTAATTCTATTATATGTATTATTTCTAAATATATAATAGAGATATACATCGATTTTTTAAACATCACTTATTTTTTTTATTGTCAGGTAATATCAAAACGAGGTAGCTTAAAATCTAGGTAGACTACGTCTTCTACTATTTTCGTTCCATCCGCTGTCAGTATAAATGTAATCTACAATCGATAAGAGATCAGTAGAACCTTTGTAGAGAAAACCGTGCCAACAATCTGTAAGCTAAGTCTAAATTTGCATGAAATTACATCTTTGCGAGGTAATTTCAATAGCTTAAGCAAAGGCGGATAGTAACGCTTCGTGTTACAAATATATTGTTCGTACTGTAACACTTGTATTCCTTATATTCTTCCAGAGGTTGTCACTCGATATATTGAAGACGCATATGAAGCTTTTGTTACGGGAGTACAAAGAAGCAAAGTAGATAAAGATACGAACAAAAAATAAAGGTATGGAAATGTAGCTACAATTTGTCACTCTTTGGCAAACATCCGCTATGTGGAGAAGAATGATTTAAGCAAATTCGAATTTTAAAAAAATGCTAATGTCAATACGTAATGTCTGGTCGTGAATGCTGCAGTAATGAGGGGGAAAACAATAGTTTCGGTATGAATGTTATGGTATTGTCTGATAAATTGTTCCTTGTAAATCAAAAAAAAATTATCAACTTCAATTAAATAAACAAGAACTATAACGAACTGTATTGTGTGTATTAAATAATACCACGCTTCAGGCATATTTAGATTTATCTAGACAAAACCATTTGTGAATCGCCTCCCAATTTATTAGTATTTTCTTCACATCGCTAATATAACTAAGTGTAGATTAATCTCACTAAATAAATAAATCTCATCGTCAAGTCTTCGGCTTGCAGCAGTTATAATCTATCTGCCCGTAGCCGTGGCTCGTAAACGCTTCCAGTTTAGAGTTCAGTCGAGAGTACAAGTCTACCGCATCGAACTTAATACCTTTATCTCGATTGCTATTTGGCTTTCCTCCGAGTACGAATTGTGCCGGTTAAATAATTACGACTGTCCGACGAAGACAATTAAAAATAATTAAGCTAATTATATGATCGGGATCCTGTGCGCGCTGGACCCTTCCCTAAAAAGCCGTTACGGCTCGGGAGCGGACAGTAAGGAAAACCGCCGCGCGTAATGGAGCCGGGAAAGAGTAATAAATACTGTAATTAGCGCGCGCAGATCCGCGCGCCGAGTGTGATTGCCGTTTTAGGCTCGATCCACACTGTCTGCGTGTTCGCAGTTACATCTCGCCCTTATATCTGTCTAATAAAACGTAATTCATCGGTTGGAAGTATTCAAAATACGAATAAGGCAATCGAGACACAATCAGAAAGAATATTTTCCTAGATCGGACCCATCTTGACCGTCAATGACATGAATAATATTTTTTATGGTTTTGCACCATAAGAAGACAAAATAAACGGAATGTTTGTTTACTTGTAACCGCGTGCATGACCGCATTGCCGTTTATTACATCCGTAGCTTATTGATATTTTGCTATAATAAATAAGAATATTTCTTCAAGAATTTTGTAGAGACAAGCTAGATGCAAAAAGTTTTTGTTTTCTGCTGATCGGGATATTGATTGAGCGACTTAAAAGGATTCTAAATTTTTTTTTAAATTTTCACTAAAAATAGTTTTCAAGATATCGCTGAAAATCTACAAAATACATATTCCCCACCACATCTCTGAAACTACTAAAATTATGAAAAAAACAAGATTATTAGAAGTTTACCTAAATTTCACCCGAAAACTTTAGCGATGATTTTAGATATCAAAATGGTTTTGAGAACTTCACTATATTTTATACCAGTGAAAAAGATGTAGGTACTATAAATTTTCATATGTAACTAAATGTGTACGAAATCCATATAGTTCTACTCGCATTTAAAGCCATTTTCTTATCAGTTTGATCAATCACCAGTATGTCGTCCCTGTATAAAGAAAAGCCCTATCTGTCTTTTCTTTCAAGTTTTTTATATATAATGGATGGACTATTATGATTGCAAAACAATTATCATAGACATTCATCGTCTTAGTAAATTTCATTTGCAGCGATCATGTTCTGCATACACAATTTAATTTTCCATTTACCGGTACACGCTCGATCGGATTGTAGACATTGAACCGCTCGCGGTGCGCATCGAGCGTTAACGTGAGGCAGCGGCGTGAGTGATTTAAGAGAACGCGTGGTAGGTGCAGATGTCCCGTATTTTTTTTTGTAGCCTCTGGTTTCGGTCTGCAATTAGAGGCGGCGACGGGTCGGCTCAATTAGTGCGCCGCCTCCCTCCATTACTTAATTGGTAATGAGCCGCCGATTGGGCGGACGATGGTCGCTATGCTGGGGGTTGAATTCTTACAGAAAACGTGTAAACCTCTTGGAAACTTTGTCAAGAGGAGGCGATGTTGAAATGTAATATGTTAATTCGTTTTTATTGCGTACAGCTTTTCGTTTTGGCGAGCAGAACTCTGTAGCTGTGACGATTTTTAATGTGTTTTAATTTAAGAAAGTAACGATTATATAATGATTTGTTTCGCTAACTGGCAGTTACACACATGCCATCCTGCGTGCCCTTGAAATGCAATTATTGACGTAAAACTTTTTTACGGACGCTTGACTTGGGGAGTAAGCTGGTGAATGCGTGACGAGAGCGTTACGAAAAGTGTGATCGGGCGAGGCGAACGGAAGTTGAGAGGGAGATATAAGTTAATGAAGACAAAAAGAAAGAGAGTTACGTTTCGTATATTACTGTAGGGACGAGAGAGAGAGGTGCGAGCACACATTTTCTTTCTCTCTTTCTCTCATAGCCAGTTATGTTTCGTATATCTAAGACGGAGTGCAAGCCTATGTATGTGTGTATATATATATATATATATATATATATATATATATATATATATATATATATATATATATATGCGAGTTTGCTAGCGTTGCGCGAATGGTGATTTTTTGATTATTTTGTAATTTCATTTCGTTCTTGAACAATTTTATAAATTATTATTTTGTTCAATACATTAAATATTCCACGTTTAAAGTGAATAAAATTGTAAATTCATTTTAAAGTTCATATTTTGTGAATTTGAAGTTTTACTTCAGTCGTGTGGTTTAAAGCACACTCATTTTTTTATTATTTTAATTGATTTTGGATTACTGTTTCTTTCCGTGACCGTATCGAATTATATCTATGAATAATTTTATAGAATAAGTTCAAGTTGAAACTTCTATTATTAATTTAATATATATTTAAATGAAGCAGCAACGATTGAAAAAAATAAACGATTTATAGAAAAAAGATGATTGTGGTTATCGAAGACCAGAAAAGTAGTCGAAAAAAGTTTCCTAAATCTATCTGTCAACAGATTTTGTAAGTCATTCAGCGCTTATATACATAAATTGTTTCTATAGCGTCACTATTTAATTAATGTCTCACAATGTCTCTCTTTCATTAATATTCATGTTGTCTAAATACGTTTGTACAATGGTGACTACATATTGTTGCTAAGGATATTTCTCAAATAATTAATATAATTATCGTATAATTATAGTCCAACTTGAACTCTTTTTGTCAGTTGCTAAATAATTCCACTTTGTGTGCATCAGTTCTATCATTCTTCGAAACGTTTCGGGAATGCATTTTAAATATGATGTGAATGGTAGCACTAACTAATTTGCCTTTATCAAATTAATTTAACACATCAGTTTTACTTTTGTGAGCGAAACAAATTGTTTTCTTACATGAATTTAGATGACTAAAAGTGAGCCGTGGAAAGATCTCATTTCATATTATGAAATTTACGTTGGATTATATTGCGACACGTTCGTTGTCAGTACGAATAATTGTTTTTTTTTCTAAGCGCGAAAGTTTTTATCGATAACCTCACTGAATTGTATTTTTTTAACATGTCATTAATTGTTCATTGCTTCACTTTTTAGAAAGAATCTATTATCAACATTGCTACTATAGTATCGAGAATTTATTTGAAAGGAAATCATCATAAAATGTGTAGGAACGATCTTCGAAATATTTCTACCGCATGCCGGTTAAATCTGTATATAAATTAATACATTGGCAATTTCGTACACTTTCTAGTCGAAGTTCAACTCTAGAACTCGTATCGTGTTACATTGTAACTAGTCTAATTACGTTTAATAAGAATTTCCGTTGATGATATTTATATATCAGGGATAAAGAGGTAACTGGGTTAAAGACATGAGAAGTTTAATAAATTGCGATTTTAAAAATCATGAAACCAATATTTCATTATTAAACTGCTGGATCTCTGGAGGAGGCTCGCACTGATAAAAGAGATTTATGTCGGAAGATGTAATTGATGTTCTCCCTGCTATTTTAGAGTTATGCTACTAATTTTGAATGTCCAGAACAAGTTTATCCTTTCTAGGTAAGGATCGCATCTGTTCGTGAAATAAACCGTGACAATTCATTACCACAAATTGGAGTCTAATTTTGATTATAACAGCCCTACCGACTGACAATAAGTGTGTCATCTCGCCAATTAAATAAACATAAACCGAATCGCCGGTTTAAAGACGAACATCGTTTTCAATTTAAACTTAATAATTTGTCGCCAATGAGCCGCGACGCGCGTCAGCGTTACGCAAATACGGCACCCCCACTCAATGTAATTACTTTTTCTACCCCGATATACAATTATAATAACGTAAATGTTGTTGTGGGCGTGCCGGGCGATTTTAATAGACGTTATTCGAGTTGAAATTCGACGAGGTTCGTGATAATTAGCGCTAATGGAGGCGGCGGTGAATCGGGCGGATCGATTAGCTGATTGACGGCGCCGCTTTGACGGCGTCGCGCGATACCGCCAGGTGTCTTGTTGAATGAAAAGCTCGGCTATCGGATCGCGGGCGGCTTTGAGTCGCGATGGCGAGACGGGTTCGCGCTTTTGCGAGATCGCTGCGAGGCGGTGGCGCCGGAGAAAGGGGTAGAATCTTGGATAATGTTTTAGATTGCCTATTTTTCGATTTCACTTCGACTTTTTTAACACGAAACTTGCAGTTGAATTTTCTTTTGAATTCGAAATTTCGTTCCGCGGCGACAAACTTAGACGCAAGTGCATTGTTTTGCTGAAATTAGAGTTGTTTCGTTTTTTTTACAAATTATTTCAGTCGTACACGAACGACGAACTAGAAAAATGAAACTGAGATTTGGTTCTTCTATTACAAATGCAGCTTTATGCATAACTTATTTCATCTATCAATGCCAACTGGCGACCGCCAGCTGACACTGACACAAGGCCAGTGCGGGGGTCGAGCGCACCACACCGCCTTGGATTCTTTCCTGACGAATATGACAAAAGTATGTATAAATTACATTAAAATATGCAACTGAACCGTGTCAATAATATGAATATGCAAAGGAACAATATCGTTGCATGTGGGTTGTGTCGTTGTTTGCGCTTCGCAATGCAAAGCGTGAATTTAATGAATTTAATATTTACAAGTACTCGTAATAGTTTCGTTAATTAGACGACCGAGATGGGTAATTGCGTGTGTATATTGCCATGACTTATTATCTCTCGTTGTATAAGACCGTTAGGTGAAAACGGTGAATATTTTTAAAACTGCGCTTTTATATGTAAAAGGAAATCGTGTCATCTAATCTAACCCTTAAACCGCCGGAGACTGATTTAGATGTGAGTTTTTTATAAAAGTAGTCGACGTTCTATTAAAAATTGTTTTGCTAACTACAAAATTGTGGTTACTTACGACTGTACAAAAATTGTCGAAAAATGTTCTTGAAATTTTTCACATTGTTAGGACTTTTTACGTTAAACAATATGTCGTAACTCATTTTTCCATGTAAAATGTGATTGGGATACCTCTCATATAAAATGTAAGGGGTGAAAGATTAGCTTTAAGAACATAAAAAAATGTATAAGATGTATATGTAGAAAGTGAGTGAAACGTGGCTGTACAGTCTAAAGAAAGTGAGTGAAACGTGACTGGTACAGTCTATTTTTAATGTATTGTTGTTTTGATCATGTGTTTTAAAATGGTTCAAGTACCAAGCTTTAGCTCACAGACTGGCAAACATTTGACTTGGTATGACTTAATAGACTCAAAGTATGTATTCTGTGTATTGTTTACACGTATCCACATATATATATATATATATATATATATATATATATATATATATATATATATATATATATATATATATGTATATACACTAACAAAATAGATTTATTTAATATTATTTACAATAATAACTTAAGAGGACGAAAGTTATGATCATTGATATAAGTTAGTGATTGATATTCCGATCTTTTCAACTTTATTTTGGGGCATTTGTTTTCTTATTTCGCTTGTTTGCGACTTATTTATTCGTCGCGATGCCATCTGCGTATACTGACATGAAATGTTGTTTGCTCAAAGACCACACGAATTGCATATGTTGGTGCATACGTATGTATGTAATGTATATTTATTTGGTATGTTACCTCGAGACCTAACCTGCAAAGTAATTTTTGGCAAGTGACGTAACGATAGATTTATTAGAATCAAATGATTGTTATCATCGTGCGTGTAAATATGTTAAACAATTTAAATAGCGTTTATAAATCTTAAATATTCTATACGTTTAAAAATATGCCCGTTTGTTACGTAACAAATTTCGATTTCAGAAAAATGCCTCGTGTTAAATGAAAAGAAATGCTTTGGTTAGGGCTGAAGGGTTTTTGAATTATAAGCTTAAATCAAGTTTTACAACGTTAATAAGGTTTTATTCCTGCTAAGTAGGTATGGAGTAGGTTTAGATCAGTTATCATAATGTAATTACCGTGATGTGTTGGGTTGATTACAAATTATACGAACTTTGATAAAGCAACGCACCGCGGAGCTCGGGATCGATTCCCGGCCCCTTATCGAGCGGGGCGGGACTGAACTGTTCTGATTAGCTCTAACAGATTGCTGTCTTAGCAATAAGTCTACCTTATGTATCAATTGTATAAATTAAATAAAGTAAATAAGTAATTAAATCATTTTATTCACCAATGAAACAATTAAGAATTTCATGATATAATCGTAATGTGCTGGATGGAAGATGACAACAAATTGCTACTTTGTCTTAATTGATTTCTATACTGTGCTTTGTTTTGTTGCATTTTGATAATACGCAACGACGCACTTCAATATCGTTTGTATATATTCGAATTACATATATGTGTGGCTAAGTGTGGAAAATCAGTTGTGAAATTAAGAAACTATTTATTACGATAACCTGACAATGACGATGAAAGGATTCGTGTCGCGACACAAGTATTATGCGGCACTCTTGTTATTTACTGCTTGATTTACTTTAGTGAGAGTTAAATAGGCCAAGTATAGATAAATAATTGAGTCACCGAGATAATTTCCGGAGACGGCTCTTACTTAAATTGGCGGGCCGTCTTGCCATCGTATCAGGAATCAGTCTTGGCTAAATTACAGTACAAATTACCCGCTGAGCAGAGTCGGGGTTAAGCGGGCGGGTGGCTTGTGAACGGCTAGCCTCGTGGCCAGATTACGTCTTCATTAGGCGGACGGCGAGGGCGGGCGGCCGGCCGGCCAATTACCTGCGACGGCGACTCGATTAGTCTCCGCGACCCGCCCTAGCGAAGTGTAAAGGGAATTCTAGGCGGAGTCACGCCGGTGACTCGAGAGAGGGATCGAACTGCCGTTATCGTGCAGTAATGTTGATTCTACCGCCAATGTTGCTTACAAATTAAAAATTGTTAAATGTCTGCATCGATTTTAATTGGAAATTATGTCTTAAATATATTGCTGCTTTCATGCGCTTGCTGATGTGTAAGTATTGACTCATTTACGAGTACCTGCAGATCTAATACCATACGATACTATCACGTATTGAACATTTCCTCCGCTTTTCTACCATTTGTTCCACTTAATGGGATACCAGCGAACATTTGAACATTTGTTTCTTTTTTTCATGTAAGCATTTAGAAGATTCGCTTAATGAAAGACAGCATCGTTTGTTTTTGTTAATACCGATTTCAGGAGAAACTAGTGGTAAATGAATTTCTTCGGTTTGAAAGAGACTCGAATTACTTAGCATATTCCACGGATGCGAGGATATTAAAGAATTAGGAATGGGTCATTGGATGTACGAGTGTATTATGCCTGTTGTGGAACTTTTCGGATGTTTCCAAATTTTCTTTTTGCCTTCGTGAATTAAACTTGTATCGATTTTTCGCTACAATGCCCTCGGTCTTCCATTTATAACGTGATATTTTCTCCGATACTTTAATATCGTATCATTTCATATCTGTCCAACGAATTAGTACTTGAAATTCATCTTGTATAAGTTGTTATAAAAATGCAATCTTATAGAAAATCTTAACATTTTAGTTTATGGTATTACGTCTGCCTACCTTTTTAATCTTAATCAATGCATGTAAAATCATTTTTACACTGAAAGTAATTCGATCCCTGCCGAGACACGCTTACTAGACGCCAGCCACGAATCGTTTGATTTATAACGTTTTCCACCCTCGACGCTTAATTTTCTAACTTCTACAGCGGGGTTCGTACTTCGTGGTGGCGAAAGTATTGAAATAAAAGTTGAAAACTTGAAGAGTCAGTCTCGTATTGTAAAGCACGCTCGACTGATCGGACTGCGGTAAGCGACACGAGGTGCATCAGCTTCGCCAGTTGTTATTTTAATCGCGATGTGTGTTTACAGACAATGACGCTAGAGCATCGTCACGATGCTGTGTAATTATTTTTACGCCTGGCCAAAAAAGAAACGCGCGCTTTCAACGTGAAGAAGCTCGTTTTTGTTATTGTGCAATGAAGGCGCTACAGAGTTGTGCTTACTAAGTTTTTCGTGGTTCCAACAGATTTGATCGTGCACTAGGAGGTTGTATTTTAGAAACATGATAGATTGGATAATGATAAATATAGTTATTAGCTCGTTCACGATTACTACCATTTAGCTTGTTAACAGTCGCCTTATGATTGTAACCGCTGAAGCGCAATTTTAAGAGAGATTTCTGTCTATAATTTTCTAACTCTAACTTCATTTACGCTTTACATTCGTCTTTTGTTTAGAATTCCGATTTTTCTGGAAAGTTGAACACTTTGTTGAAAATTAATGCAATTGTTAAAATTAGGCATAATAATGTAAAATGAGATGACTTATTGAGTGAAGACAAGAGTTCAGGAAAATATATTGTGACAAGTAAAAATATATTATTATATTAAATAAAGGAGCGGTCAAGCGAAAATTCAAACAAAACTTTCATCAAAATTGTAGCACAGTCACAATATAACACTAAACCAAACAGTTTCGTATCACGTCACATGCTTGTTGGAAATGTCGCATCAAGGTAGCAGACTGGTCCAAGTTGTAAGATGAAAGAATGGAATCTGAGTTATTAAACAACGGAACCCGTAGCGATGGCATTAACAACGGCATTTATATTTTTAGCTGTACGCGCACGGCAGCACGACAGCAACAGTTTTTTTACCTTGCCAGTGTATATTGAAAATGATTAGTATTTTTTGCTCCGGACATATTTTTCCGATTATAAATAAGAACAACAGGTAACATTTGTAAACCAATAGGAATAGCCTACGAGATGTCTAGTTCTAAACCGATTCGTTTTTCTTTCTAGAACGTATATTTTGAATTTTTCGGTGCCATAACTCAAGACAGGAAGGAATTTTTGAGCTCGTAAATTTCCGTTCCGCTGACCACTTACCTATTACCGGCATTAACGACAAATAAAAAAAGTCCGTAGTCTATCGGATGCTCCATACAAATTTTTATAAACTTTGCGCAAATACGTACTTGAGTACATACATATACATTTTGATGTGATTCATATCACTAACATTTTCGGGTATCCGTGTATATTTTGAGAACGCTTTTCATCCTTTACTTTCATTAATTTCATCCTGGATGCCAGCTCAAAACTTTCACTATTTTGGTGAAAATACAAAAGTAAAAAAGAAATCTAAATTGATCTCTTTTTTAATTGTAAAATTCTAATGAACAGGCACTACTAAATCTTATTATTGAAAAAACGTATTTCTTTATGATAAATATTTCCCTTTTTACCCAATTTCTCTCAACCATTGAATATTATGCGAGAATTAACGTTAACACACGATGCAAAGTAAATAATACGAGTTGTACCTGTCTAGCTGCTGTTAGTAAACGAAAGTACAATTTGACGCATTGTTCATAGTCAAGCAAGTGTTCGCTAACAAGATCGGTTTGTTTGTTTGTACTTTAAAAATCGATTAAGTATTTGTCCAAAGGTCGAAGTGAAGACTGAATGATAAAAAATTCATATCAACCGAATTGGATAAATTTCATATGAATTTTAAATAAGCTCCGCTTCATTTAGTGTCGTCTAGCTGATAAACATTGAACGGTGGATGCCTGTTTACGAATTTTGTACATAATATTATTGAATGTGGCTCGTTTACCGGGAGGGCGGCGGGGAGTCGGTCGGTTAATATCGGATGCGTCGCTCGGCCGATATTTCATTAGTGACGCGCCGCATCGACAGCGGGCGGCGATTAGCGCGTCGCCGGTCGTCTCAATGAAAACTATCCGCTTCACCTGCCCGTCCCTAATCCACGGGGATTTGGCTGTCACGGCGGGCCGCGGGCCGCGACCGCAGCCGCCGCAGAAATAATCCCGTTTGCGTGTACTGGCGAGATTTGCTTTATGTATATGTGTATAATATACGTATAGTGGTCGACGTTACCCGGTGGGGTAATCAAATGTATCAATGAATGCAGTGCTTATTTGAAATACTAAAAAGGTCAAAGGTATATTTCCTAACAAGAATGTATAATAGTATTATACGAATTATAAAATTAATATAATGTGTGGGATAATTGCAGACAGCGATAAAAACTGTAATTTTTATTGCTGACGGGAATTGTCTCACAATGTGAAATCTTCGCTTTAGTGTAATCGCTAGGGTTTTTACGTAGACACAGTAACTTTGTCTCACAATGTGAAATCTTCGCTTTAGTGTAATCGCTAGGGTTTTTACGTAGACACAGTAACTTTGTCTCACAATGTGAAATCTTCGCTTTAGTGTAATCGCTAGGGTTTTTACGTAGACACAGTAACTTTGTCTCACAATGTGAAATCTTCGCTTTAGTGTAATCGCTAGGGTTTTTACGTAGACACAGTAACTTTGTCTCACAATGTGAAATCTTCGCTTTAGTGTAATCGCTAGGGTTTTTACGTAGACACAGTAACTTTGTCTCACAATGTGAAATCTTCGCTTTAGTGTAATCGCTAGGGTTTTTACGTAGACACAGTAACTTTGTCTCACAATGTGAAATCTTCGCTTTAGTGTAATCGCTAGGGTTTTTACGTAGACACAGTAACTTTGTCTCACAATGTGAAATCTTCGCTTTAGTGTAATCGCTAGGGTTTTTACGTAGACACAGTAACTTTGTCTCACAATGTGAAATCTTCGCTTTAGTGTAATCGCTAGGGTTTTTACGTAGAAACAGACATCAGTAACATGATCAGGTTCTAATAATAACAATTATCGATCGACCTACTGATAGGAAATTGTGACATTCTGGAATGAAGGTTAAATGAAACTATAAAAGGTACAACGGACAAGTGGAAATAGTTTTAATCCACCGGCGAACAATTTATTAGAAATAGCTTAACACTATGTGTAGTCTTTTTCAAGGTTCGGTATGTGAAGTCCAGATACTATCAATTTCTATGTCGATCGCTTTATGGGGAATGTGCAGGAGGTCTCTCCTAGTGTCTCAGTCCGAAGAAATGTGTGTTCATTGATGTTTCCTTACATATGTGATAGTTACTCTTGGCAATATGTAAATGTAGTCTCATTAAAAGCTAAAAAAGGCCGTTGCCGCTTTTTGAGATATTATAAATATCGTAAAACCTGAAAATACAAGTAGTTATCCTGCCCTCCCATTTTCTTAAATTTTCCCGGATGTATGTAAATATTTATTTTTTATTTTGCAATCACACCGGCATATATACGATAGCTTTTCATTTGATATCTACGGATATTACTGGCACTTGCCCGATAGTTTTCACGTGATACCAGCGTGGCGTAATGACTGGACTGCATAGCGTTAAAGTCTGTAATAATAAAAATTTGTAAACAGCTTTTGTGCAAAACTTTTTCTTGTTATGAAGTTTAAACTTTTTTATGTTAGTCGTTAATGCGCAAATCATACTCGACTAATTTTTATATATAAAAATTATTTCGTCAATTTGTTCATACTCGCCAGTTCTTTTCAATATATAAGAAGACGTTTAAAATAGTCTTCAGTTTGAAGCTGGTTTGAATAGCCGGATGGCATGATTTTCTTTGTTGTTCTGTAAGAAATAAAACAAAAATACATTTAAACAAGAGTCCAATTATTTCCAAAAAGTACTAAGCATTAGACTCTCTACAAAGCGCGAATTATCACGCGATATATTTAATCAGATCGATGCTTATGGTAATTTGGAAGGAAAATGAATGACACCCACAAAATTATTTCGATCTGAACTACTGTAGGTTGCTATGACTGTTTCGATTCAATTAGTTGACTAGTGCGATGTTGAAGATAACCAAGGGTTTTAGCACGTTTTAGTTTTATTTCTTGAAAAAAACTTTATTTCTTAAAACCCTGGATTAATATACAGACCAAAATCCTATTCATTTTCTTGCAAATAGCCCATTAGTTGTTCTACCGGCACGAAACGCATCAAGGGCTTTAGTACCTAAACGCCCGACAGCTTGTCTGGAACTGTACTGAAATCAAACGTCAAATGCATTCAGTATCTAAATAAATGAGATGGCTTGGAAACACCGCGTGATATTTAGCTTCTTTTTGAGAAGTTTCGCTTCCAACGTTTGATTGTTTATGGTTGAATCGTTTGTTCCGACGAATGCATTGTGTTGTGGCTTTTATTCGATAGGTATTAATTGCTCCAAATAGGACGGCGGCGAGAGCAATGTAGATTTTGTATGTCGGCGGGTCCGGGCGGACGCAGGTTTCGTCCCAGCGGAGGCGCGCCCGTCACATTACTGCCGCGTCGCTCTCCTGTCTTATTACAGGGCGGTCACATGCGGCGAGTGCAGGGCGGCTCGACGGAGCGAGCTCGCCGTTATTATGACGATTTACGTCTCTTTGGCGTAACCTACGTCGCGTAAAATGCGCCGTACGGCTCGTCAATTTGAAAGATAATTGATGTTATGCCCTGCTTGAGGAAAACGAAACGCATTGGCCATACATTTGTACTTTTTTCCTAATCATATTAAACTCGAATATTGTACATATTTACAATTGCATCGTACATCCCGGAATGGCCGATACGGTTTTACATTGTGTATACTGTTCTTGGCTAGAGCATGGGAGTTGTACTGGCTATGTAAACTATTGTAGTTTTTCTGTGCGTATATTGTTTGAGCAGCAGTTGTAACCAAATATTTAATAAAAATAAGTATCTTTGAAATCGAAAGCAAGTAGCAAAATTTAATATCGTTCATTTTTCAGCGCTTTTGCTTTTAACTCTAATTGAATGTAAAACGTCTCGTGCTGTTCGTCAGACTACAACGAGAAATTGCAACAGCAACCTATTGTATTAAATTATGTTCTATTGCTAATGTACGCGTATATACTATCACCGTAACACGTAGAGGTAAGAAGTTAAGGAGAGAGTAAACGCCCATACTTCGCGTATAGAAATATATACCCATATACGTGTAACATTTTAACGTCAGTCGAGTTATGACAAAACGCTTCCTCTTAAAAAGAGTATTACTTATAACTATAGTCCATTTTCATTTCATTTTTGTAACATATACGCATATAATTCACCACCATTTGAAATTAATAAAAAATATTAAGTATAATACCCTACATAGATGTTATTTGATTTACTTCAATATTATGTATTGAATATGTCGATAATATACATTTTTTATTATATTAATTTCGAAATAATAATTTTATCGATATATATATATATATATATATATATATATATATATATATATATATATATATATATACATATACATACATACATATTCAACAAAAGACAAAGTACTTAGAGAAAAATGGATAAATAATTTGAGACATTTTTAATAGGTGTAAAAGGATGCGAAACGAATGCGGTAAATTGAAAATAAAATTGCACAAAATCCACTATTTTTCGTTTATAATATTTAAACTCGTTAATTACAATATTTAAATCTGATCATCTTTTCATCAGGTTAGATGAATCGATATTTTCCAGGTGAAATCATATGTTTACACACCTATTTCTCATATGTTTGCAGAAATAGTAATAAGAGTTATATATTTAAAAGGTCGATAAAAATATTGCGCTAACAAGTTTCATCACTAAATAAAATGGAACGTATGAAACCATAAAGAATAAAATTTTATGTTAAATTTTGGACATGTTTTTGACAGAACAAAACAAATTATTTCTGAAAAATCGTAATAAATTTAGCAAATAGCACGCAAACCTCTTATCTTATTTCTCCGTAAGCATGTTTAATTCGAGATGAGCACGACCGCTTTTGCTCACGAGATACTGTAGATATGAAATATTTATATAAAGTATTCGATTTATTTTTAAGTTTTGACTCTTATTAAAAAAATATGGAATTAAACAAAAAACAATTAACACAAATAATTGTATTAGCATCTCTCTTACCCAATTGGATACAATGTCGTTTAAACACTTATATTATGAATAACTTTACACGACTTTAGATTTCCCATCTCCCTTTTACACGTTTTAGCGGCGAGTTAGGTTTCCATATAATCATACATCTCGTCCAAAAATCCTTAGCTCCAAGTAAAATGGTGAAATTTAACGATAGCTACGTATATGCAGCGCATTTGTTTACGTGTTACGTCATTCGTGTATTCTAGTATTAGAAAGGAGTGTTTATATTTCCTTTATTAAACATTGGGCTTACTCATCTCTCTTTAATTGACTGTAGTTTATTATGTAGTTTATTAAGTATCGTTCAATATTAACTCTTAACGCTTCTACTAACTATAAATATAAATTACAGCAGCGCAGTATTTTGTTAAATACATTTTATTGTCGTCGTTTACTTCACTGCAATAAGGAATAAGATAGTTAATATATTAAGTGGTGCCGCGTATTTTTTTTATATTACAGCCCCCGTACAATAGTAATAAGAGCTTTTAAAATTAAAACGATAACGAAAGAGTATTTGTCAATAGTTCTAAACATGTCCACTACTTGGTGTACGTAAAGTTATATAATAACGTAAACATATATAACCGTATTGTGTTGGGCGCTTTTGATTCAAGTAGTTTACCTTGAGATTAAAGATGTTTTGTCTTGACGTATTCTACCCTTTTGTTTACCATTTAGTTTAAACACGATGTGTACTTATAATATTTGTCTCCTAATTTTGTGAGATCGGCATGAAAACTAACTTTAAACGTGCACAGCATGCGCACACGTCTTGGTGCTGATTGCTTCGTGTGATATAAAAAATATCTAATTTTTTTTTCTGTTGGTAAAAGATTCATTTCGTAACGGCGGTCCGCAATGTGAACCTCTAGTTTTTTCTCGCACTGCGCATCGATATTAACGCAATAAGCAGATTATTTTACGATAGTTAAAATCAACCGGTTTAACTACTACATTACTTCCAGCTCAGCTTCCATGTCCTATTTCGTTTACTTAGTTGTTAGTAGACAGTTTACGTTTGGCTAACAGTTTACTCTGTTTCTCACTCTGAGAATGAGATGAAACTTGATATGAAACATCATTTTTAATTTCAGTTCTTTTCATGATTTTAAGTAAGAGTCATTCAAGTCAACGTGGAGAATTTAATAAAAATTTGGCTAAATAGTTTTTTACCTGATGCATGAATACAACCTCAAAAATGCATACAGACAGGTACGCGGACAAAAAATTCAAAAACACTTGTGTACTTCGGTGCAACTTATTTGTGCCCTCCCCCCCCTGCCCCCTCCCTCCTCGACTTGTTTACATTACGAAAATTCAATTATTTGAAATATGTTTGCTGAAAACTTAGATTTAAAAAGTCTAGGTGTATGGCGCAAATTTTGTTATATATAGTAAAGATACAAGAAAGATAACAAGATTGACCATCGGCGAAAGTTTTATAGAATAGACGAAAAATATATTAAATCTGTCAACAGTTGAGATCTTGTTTGCTTCGTACGTAATTGTATATATTCCCCGCAGCGAGTACACGACGAAAAGTCAAGAAGCTCATTTAAATCAATTTCTATTCATCTGAAGATGGAGTGAGAATAAATTGTAGTACTTTTGAAAATAACACTGTCTCAGAATGTTGAGAAAAGATATAGTACACAATTACGTTTCGTCAGAAATCGTGAACTATATTGGAAGATGACTAGATCAATTATGTTTTTCAAATGTAGTTACAATTAGCTCACTCAATGGCGGACCTACATTTAAGTGCTCCGTCACTTTAGTCAAAGTAATTTTTTCACTGTGTTCCTTTTTTAAATAATATTGGTGGTAGACGACATATTTAACGGTAACAAAGGGAAAAAGATCGATGCAAAAAGTTTCTTTACGACTTTCATGTCTAAAATTTTGAAACGTTTCTTTCCACGCTATTTTTACACGTCACCTTTTTTTTGGGGTTTCAATATGAATACCTAAAGCGCTGTCTTAATCATTTTTTTGATCAAAATATTTAATATTTTGTATTATTTTTATACGTATTGTACGTAGTGACAAAACAAATTGAAAATACCCTTTAGCTAAAGTGCATTCAGTTCTTCCTGTGGTTTGATTTCCGCATTGAAAATGTTAGCGATTAAAATATGGATTGTATAATAAATATCGTGGCACGTCAACACGTATGCTATAAATGTCAGCGACCGTAGTAAATTAAGTCGTAACTAGATACGCGGCGTCGTTAATGTGGTAACACTAGTTAATTGTAAGTAATCCCGGTTAAACTTTACAGGAGGGTATCGTTTTCGATAAGTCGGTAACGGAGCGCGGTCCGTCCGTGCGTGACGGACGCACGACGCGTCCAGTCGAAACGACCGCTGCGGATACTGTTACGCTTTACTATTCTAGAGTGTGTTTCTTATTTGTTTTAGTTCACGGCTCATAGCGTGGTGTCGCATATCGCGCGCCAGATGTACGTAATAGTTTAAGTGATGAATTAATTTATATAGTTTTATGCCTTTGTTAACGTCGATGATGGAACGCACAGTCACACGTAGAATATACTGCACTGTTCATTTTTTTGTTCATTTTGTTTCCGAGATATCGATACGATTTATATAATAGGATCTTATTTCACATACCGGTCCTCGGTGTGAGTGGATTATGTTGTTCGGCCACGCCGATGATTGCCTCAATAAAACTAGATCCAATCGCCTCCAAAAAACTAGATCTCTTTTGAATGTTTTTAAAGTTTAAAAAAAAATTCATTTATTGTACTCGAGAGGACTTATCATAAATCATAATATATTAAGAGTTCAAAATATATTGCACATTTTTTGTGAAAATGTTTAGCAGTAACTTTGATTTCACTTTTTTTTACTTCAGTTTTTATTTTGTTATCTCCATATAATACAAAACTCCAGTATCGTTGTCGACATTTAAGTCATTGCTCACTGTGTAAGTCAATTTATTCGAACGTGTACGGCTGTTGATGTATAATAAATTCATTAAAATAACTTTTAAGAACGCTATACGGCTTGAGATTGATGTATAATAAATTCATTAAAATAACTTTTAAGAACGCTATAGATTGATGTATAATAAACGCTATAGATTGATGTATAATAACGGTATAGATTGATGTATAATAACGGCTAGAATACTATAGATTGATGTATAATAACGGCTTGAGATTGATGTATAATAAATTCATTAAAATAACTTTTAAGAACGCTATATTCACATTTTTGACGATTCGTTACATTCATAAGAACACTGTATATAATGTACCTAAAATGTGACCTTGAGGGCATTGTTCTTGCAGCAGAGTGAGGTCGGTGGTTGCCAAGTGGTACGCTGTCATGCCGCTCGCCATTGAATCGACGCGTTCGTATATTCGGTATGTTTTATGACTGACGACATTTGGGGCGAGTAGGAAAGTCATACTAGTGTATTATCGAGTAAAGTAGCAGATGGCGGTGGCTCGGCCTTGGCTGGATGCCAGCGCCGCGAACGCCGCCTTATCTTCCGCCGAGGTAACATCCGCTCCCGACGAGCGACGGGCGCGAGCGGGCCCTTACTCTGCACCGACGGTTACATAATAACTCACGTAACAATATTGACACAGCCGTGCCTTAACTATCGATTATAGCCGCACTTGTAAAACGTCATAACGTCCGCGCTATTACGGACGGCGAACATACATGCGAACCGGCTCCTACGACGGGCGGTGCTAATTGGTTAAGTACATATATGGAAAATTTAAATTTACTCGATAATCAAAGACATTCTGACAAAATTTATAAACAATTTTTGTAAATGAAACTTGCAGTTTTCTTTTTAATTTGATGATTCTATACCGTCCCCTTTGTACATTTGTCATTTGTCTTTGTACTTTGTACAAGAATTCAAAACGAAAGTTAATTTATTCTGAGTCAAACCAATCTTAAAATGTAAATTCCATCTTTTTATCAGTAGATTTATACTATTAACATAACAAATGAGAAGTTTTAATAATTTTTTGCAAGAATTTGGAAAATCGTAATTGTTCTATATGACACAAATATTCGTAGGGCTGTGTTTAAAAATATCTGCAGATATTTTATTTTAATTGATTGCTTAAGATTACTTCCGATTTCGTTATTATGCACCTATCGAGTAGTAGATGTATTTGTTATAAAAAGTGAGGTTATACCTCATCTAGTAATACACCAGATTACGGTCGTTATAGTAATAATTTCGAAAGGGTTGAGGCAAATATTAGTTAAACGGCTATCTATAGCAGGGCAGTATCTTATATCCATCCACGAAACGGGTGCTGCTTGTTCCTTTTTCAATAAGAGATAACGTTAGCTGTTTATAGCAAAATAACGGAAACCCATTATTGCATTACACTTAGTGAAAAGTGAAAAGTTAGATATAATTTTAGTGACCGATTTGAAATATTTACAGCTTATACGATCGAATGGAGAACCCACGTTTCAAACACGAATGCCTGTCGGGAAGGATTAGCGGTGCGCGGTCTCGCCTGTCGCCGACAGGACGGTAATCGGTAGGAGAGACACAATGCACCCGTCGTGTCTAACCGCTTCCAGTGCGTAATTATGTCTGACGAATCACCGTAGACCTATTTCCCCGTATCACCGGATTGTTTTATTCGTCAACCGGTCGTATTTATCCACTCGCTATACTCACTATCCACGAATAATTGCTGATTATATCATGGATAGTGAGTATAGCGAGTGTCTAATTTTAATACAAAATTGATGCTATACATTTAATGCAACTTTTTCTCTTCACAATATGCGATATTTTTTTAGGTTTACTGAATGTATTGTATAATTTAAAGAGGTTATTTAAAATTTAAAAACACAATATCACGAGTGCTGATGTTTAAACTGCATTAGGTTATTAATATCATCGTTGATATACTCGTGGTTTTGTATTAACGTAAAGTTATACACTTCCTGGCGATAGACGGGAGTCACGTAGAGAGTACTATGCGATAAGATTGAACGTTTATATATCCGGCAATAATAACTGTAGAACAATAAAAGGTATGTCATAAGATAGGTTGTATAATCCAGTTAATAATAAAATCAAAGCTCTCAATCTAAAATCTAACTAAACTAAATCTAACTAAACAGTTAAAATTCACACGATCGCGTATACGTTCTCGCACGGAAGAAACAAACTGAGGGGTAAGAAATTAACGTACTATCTGCCGAATATTTTTACCATTATTTTGTTCAATGTTATGCTACATATCAAATGAGATCTCGATATGAAACACGCACTTGGAAAACTTCATGTAAATAGGTTGAGATTGTATGGCTGTGATGAAAGAACCCACTTAAAAATTATGAGACTACCTTCCTTCACTATGAAAACCTTAATATAAAATATATTTATAGGAAATTAATGCCACCTATTTGAATAAACTTTATTAGAAACGATACAGCAGCGACAAAGTTCTACATTGGAGGTTGCGGCACGGCTGTGACTGTGCGCATTTTTTAATTTTTTTGCTTTTTTTTGTTGAAGTTACTGTTAGATCCCTTGAATTACTTTTTTCAAGGTATGAAACGTTTATGGTGGGAATGTTTTGCATGATTTTGTATGGTGTACCTTGGCACTTGGTTAATAGATGAATTTTAAATAGCAAGGAAATTGTGGACATTGCTAGTTTTTAACATAATTAACACAAAATTAGACCAGTCGAAAAAGTTGAAAAGTACATAATAAATATACTGTTGTGGACTGTACTATACTGGCCTGCTTAACCACTAAACTCGATGGAACTGTACTGGAACTCGTAATGAATTGAAGTGAAACATGATTTTATTTCGTCGCTTCTCCGGGCGTCTCATTGGCGTAGCAACAAAGCACTGGACTCTGAGCTCGGAAGTTAATGGATGAAAATTTTGGAAAAATCCTATTTTTAAAACTAAAATAAAACAAAATATCTCCAATTTTAATTCTGATGTTACGAAGAACGAAACATTCATTTTTTTCTTTAAAACTATTCAAGAAAGGAGGAGCGCCATCTATAATAACATTTCTAACGATAACTGTCGGCTTTAAGGAACCGTATAGCAAAATTTATAATATACTTAGAAAATTATACATTTATATGTTTAGACGGTCTTACCTATTCGAAATGTACTATTTGGTAATCTGGACCTGATAATACATCCAAATCTAGCAAAAGTGCGAAGTCAATTTTTCATATTGCCAAGACTTCATTTTTACTGGATGTGAATTTTTTAAATTATTTCTCAAGTACAACATTATGGACATGATCTTCCACGTAATCTATAACTTGTTTCAAGTGCCAAACACGTTGTTGCCATATGTATGTTGTTTGTGAAGACTTGTTGAATATATATACGCTATGAGCGATTGTGTCTACTTGGTAATATCAACGTCAGCACATGTCGCCGTCGAGGATCATTCAAATATTGACTCTGGTAAAATTATTACGCTCGTTAGGTGGCTCGCCACGGATGCTCGCCAAGCGAACGGACTGTTTGCTCGTAGTGAGGAAAGCGCTCTTGCCCTAACGATGGCCATCGTGAACTTCGAGTTACGTCTTTGACGTCAGTCGTATGCGGTGGCTACTGTAGTGGTGTAAGATCTGCATATTGGTTGTTTGTTACTTTTGTTGAGTTACAATGCCCGTTGCGTGTCGATAGGATTAGGGTCGATATGCGTAAATGTCTTTATTTTGATAGTCGTCTCCTCTCTCGTCATAATATTATTTTGATGCGGAGATGACAACTACAATGGAGGCATGACTTACATTATTCATCACTTTTTTCCAGTTTCTAAATAATATCTCTAAATTAATCATAAGCCAAAATAATTCACATCTTGTGAGTAGATTTTATTAGTTTTTTTCCAAAAAAATTTATTGTCTATATTTTACCAAATATGTTACGTGCGCAGCGTTAATGTCGTTTTTAGTCCTCCAGTTAAATTTTCCATTATTGATAGTATGGCCACTTTAACTTCGGTTTGTCCACTTTTAGAAGTATAAGTACAAGCCGGTTTTTTCATTGGTGGTGTATTTATATAATATCATAGGAATTTGTCGAAATGTGAAGGAAGGGCACACTGCGTTTTTCTCTCGTCATTCAGTTTTTGTGTTAGTAAATTTTCATTCAGTTTCATTTCACAGTTCTAGTGAACTATTAGTCACGAGTATTTTATCGATTACTTATTCCACGTATTTTTCTACTTGACGGTGTCATGTCTGTTGTAGCAATTACCCGCTCGATTGTTTACCTCTCTAACCAAAATAGGTACAACAAAGTACAACCTTATTTGTTGACTTACTGTTATATATTATTGGGAGATATAACGTCGTCTCCGAACAAAAAAACTGATGTATCTCATCACATTTTGATGTCATACGGTAGAAAGAGACTATTTGAGTCCAGTCGATTTTAACCTTCTTCAGATTATAAATAAGAGTAATTGCTTTGTAAATAATTATCGGGCTTCTGATTCTTCAAAGTCAGTTTCAAAAATTCGTTGCATTGCTGAGTTTGTAATTTTTCTGAGGGATGTCATACCATACACCTACGATGTGCGTAGTTCTAACTTTATAATAAATAAGCCATTCCGATATTTCTTTAAATTATACTCTGTTGTCATTCTTTATTAGTAAAGTTTAGTATCGTAGGATGTCATACAAAATTTAAATTCCTTTTTTTTTCTTTCATTTTGACATGAACAATTATTTAAGTAGTACCTTGGAGCACGAGTCGAATCACCATATAAAATAAGACAGAAACTATTTGTTTGCGGAACTATTTGTTAACACAGGTCGACAATTTGAAAAAAAAACTAATTTTAAACGCGCCAATTATATTGCAGTGCACGCCCCTACCTCTGCTAAAAATCGTCATAGAGGTTTCAGTGAGTTCTTTGTCCCGTACGCTTGAGACATACTTATCTTGCTCACAACAAATCTTCAAAATATTAGTGTTGTTCACACATTTATCCACTCTCGCCACGATATCGAGCTAAAGGAGCGTAATAATATAAATTAGTTGATATTTTTAAATTTAATTTGTATTAAAAGAAAATGAATTTTAAATTATATTGTTTACGAGCGCCAAAATATTATACATTTAACACAATAAAGTGAAATATGTACAATATAATTTTAAGAACTAAGATAGAAATAAGTAATACAAGATGAAGGAGTAAAGTTTATATAAAAACAGGATTTAATTAAATGTAACAACCAAGGATTGTTAGTTTCCAAGGCGTACCAGATTTTTAAACATACTTGAGTTTCATATTGACCGAATAATTTTGGTATTGTCCATAAAATCTTACATATTCATTAAGTACTCAATTTAGTATTACCGTGTATTGTTAAATAAAATAAACGTACGCTTTCATTAAATGGGTTGCATGGTTATTTGAAGGCAAATCTCCATAGTGACAGATAGCAATGCAATCAAATATCTTTGCGGTTATAAAATTATTTAAAACGTTGAATATCATTTTTTCCTTGTCGAATTTAGAGCTTGAGTAGCCCTGGCACGTAATTACTACTTAAACCAATTCCTACGTCTACGTAGCCATGAAACTGTTCACTGTTTTCACGCCGAAGACATTGCCGCTAACATTTGGTAATGCTTTTTGGATACAAATAGGAACTGCTTTTGGATACAAATATCATCGACTGGACTACATTATAAAATAATCTTGAATGTGAAACCAGTTCTTGTACCCAGCGGCTTCAATCCATTTCTTCGTTATAGAGGGGCCTTTAGGGTATCTAACAGCATGTGTTTCATTAAGACAGTCCGTCCATTTCGGACTTAATATTGATCTAAGTGCCAAAATATTAAAAAAATTAAAAGTTTTAACTCTTTCTTAAATTTCCACGAGTCCTAAAACAAAAGTTCTTTCTCTAGATGTGTACAATCGTTTACTTTTTTCTCAAACAGAGCATTCTTCATTAATTGTCATTTTATGTATTATTCAAACAACGGAAGTTCAGAATTTTATCATTAATAAATTTATTCATTTTTTTAATCTATCTTACGAAATTAATAAAAAACATATAAGTCGTTTTATTTTCAACTGCCTTAAAATGTGGAACTGTCCTGCTGTGTGCAACGGCGTCGTCAATAGCATTTCTAGTTAAAATCCAACAAATATTCATTCAAATTAATTAATTGATTATATAATATTCTGCAACTGGTTACATTCCTTCACTGGCTTCTATTTCTGCAAGGAATTATGGCACAAAAGTGTATTTTGGCACGTACGAACAACTAACAATGGAGCTCTACCACCTATCTCATTCTATTTACGACTGAAGTGTACGCCATCGCGCAGAAACCAACATATATAGGAGGATATCAGTGCGTGCCATGTTTATTTACCATCTCTAGTTATATTTTATATGCTCTGTGAGATGAATAGTTGAGTATAACAAAATAATTTGATAATTTTTTTTTGATTCGATAGCGGAAGGAATAAAGATCGTCTATCTACCCAGGAGTTCCTGCGTAGCGCGTTGCGCCACGTGGGTGGTAATGGGGTTGGGGGGATGATTGAAAAATGACGTTTAATCTAGAATTTGGATATGTATAGTAAAATAGTCTTTTAAAAAACGGCCAAGAGTGTTTCGATTTTAATGTCATCTCTCTAGGGTTCCGTTGCCATTTTATAACAATTTTCATTAGTACTTCATGTTAGATATGTATTATTTCATGTTTTTTTGTAATCATATTATACCACGCACGAGATAAGAAATAGCTCAGTTGAGTGCCTACCCTACGTGCTGAATTTATGAGCCTTAGTTATTATTCATTTAAATGAACTTAAACCTGACTTATCTCTATATGAAAACATCATAAGAGTAGTCCGCCCGATTTTCTTGAAAACTACTGGACGTAAAATTTTGACATTTTTCGCAGAAATAGAGTATGGTGGTCTAATTACAGGCACGATTTTATTTATTTATCTACTTTAATGTATCTAATTGATACATGTGGCAGACTTATAGCTACGAGAGCAATCTCTTACAGCCAACCATAACACCAGACCAGCCCCGCTCGACGAGCGGCCGATAATCGAACCCGGGTCCCCGCGGTGTCGTCAACGGCCGTATGCCTTGTGATCAACGCAACACACCACGGTGACGACGACCGATTTTGAGTCTGGGGGTTACAAAAATTCTTCAAGGTTATCGTGTGGAGTGTCAAATGAAAGCTTTTACTTACGCACGAATTCAGTAATATTTTGGATATATTTTTGTGATTTTTTTTAATGGGAAAAACGCTTAAAAATTGCTTCCCCCCACCCTTTTCACAAGAAGCCTCTCTCCTCGAAAAATGTGAAAATGAACATTGGGAATTAAGCACAGATTGAATGAAAATGATCAGGATTGAAAAACTCCAGCGCGATTAAGTGTAAAAACAATTTAATTTTTAACTTCTTTACAAAAGCTGAACTATATTACGCAGAGAAAGTTTTTCAACAAAAAATATTTCTCACGATGTAAGGAACAACTTTTGTCCTTACACGTTTTTCAAAATTTTTAATTTGGCTCAGTCGAAACGCTACCCACTCAATTCCGCGCATAAGCGATATTATACGACATTGGTTCGATCGGTGGCGTGTAGCGCGACAGGAATGGGTCCCTTTGAAACCCATATTTAGAGTGCATTACTATTAATATTTAATCTGATGGCACGAAACACTAATTGTGCAAGTATGCACTTGACCAATTTGTAACATTTTTTTCTGAAACTTATGTTCTACAATATCCGTTATATTTGCCTTGAAAGTACTCACAGAGTTACATTTTCGGGTATTTTAAACGGTGCTTTAAAATTTTGGAGGAGATTTTGACCGCAAATATATCGAGACAGAAACATTAAAAGACATAGTTCCAATGGTCGCTTTATTCTATTTTAAAAAAACATCCATCGACACCTCACTTCATGGGGTAGGTAAACGTTTTTCTGTTTTTCTTTTCATTGTATGGAAGAGGAGGAGGCGAACAATTTTTTTTCTAATCCATCTCATATCTGATTTTAGGTTATTGATATCTGTCTCCACACCAAATTGTACTTCAATGTGAGCAAAAATGAAAGTTATTAAAGCTGAGGATGGAAGCACGTACATGTATGACGAAACTATAGATATGTTTGACTGCGGAACCCTAAAAAAAGACTTACGCTTTTGAAAATGTATAATTTTTAATATACTCTTTACTTTTTGGAATATTGATTAAATAATAACTTACTGTGAGCGTAACTTAAGCGTCAGTAGAACGTGACAGCAATCACTTAATTTCATTGGAGATGAATGATTGTAATGGATTAGCGTCAGTAGAACGTGACAGCGTCACTTAAGCGTCAGTAGAACGCGAGAGCAGTCACTTAATTTCATTAGAGATGAATGATTGTAATGGATTAGCATCAGTAGAACATGACAGCGTCACTTAAGCGCCAGTAGAACGTGACAGCAGTCACTTAATTTCATTAGAGATGAATGATTGTAATGGATTTGAAATGATTTTTTCGCTGTCGTTAACATTCATTTTCAAGAGAAAGAAACCTTCTCCGATTGTTCGTAACTGCGTGACTCGCTAACAACGATTACCGATATATTCCGAGTTCGCAAACGATCAATCGCTGCGGGTAAGGTGAATAATAAAATCGCGAGTCCATTTCATTGTATATATGAAAGAGTCGACGGGCGCGAGATGAATATCCGTCGAACGTTTTCTTTATAAAATTTTACGATTGTAAATTTTCACGCGTCAGTTATTCACTTTTACTCTTGGGCGCGCCCCCGGGCGCTTGCATTACGCGCCCATAAATCGCCGCGCGTCAAAAGTTTTGAGTTGTGTCGGTCGGTAGAGCGGCTGCGGCGGCAGAGGAGAGTTCCCGGAGAGAAAACTGAATTTGGAGCTGTTGTCCCAACTACGCCGTGCGCTACTTCGTACTGGCTTGCCTGGAAAGGGAATACATGCACACACACACGTACGTTCCGCGCTACTTGTTGATGCTGCGTCGACCAGTGAGTTTGCGAGACGTGACTGTACGAGCCCAGTCGTATGTTGTTTTTGTTGAATGTGCCTTATACTTGCGAGAGTTAAATGTGAAAATTAAATGTTTTTGCCGGTGTAGGGATTATTGAAGCGGTTGGTATTTGGAATTTGGTGAGCTGAAATCGGTGACCAGAAATAAGACGTTCCATTGTAATGAACATTGCATGTATGTGCGCTGCAGCAATATTAGTGGCTTATCAATTAATAAAGCGAATAAAATGAATTGAGAAATCTTGGAGATATATGAAATGTTTCAATTAGATTGAAAATTTATTGTTAGTAATACGGATTACATTGGCATTTTGTAAGTAGATAATATACATCCTAGATTAAAAGATAAGCTATAAATTACGGTCACAATATAGAAACGTTGTCTGTTATTTGTTTGTATATTTTTCTTTTACGCTTAACCGCGCGTGAAACAAACAAACAAATGAAGTTTCTATATATTAGAGTAATAAGCGTCGCACTACACGTCAATAAATATTAAGTCAGTTCTGGCAAATTATGTTCAAAATAGTATTTATGTTTTGACTATATCAATTACCTAATTGAAATATATATTTCTTTTTCTTTGAAAACTTTTTTTTAAATTTCTTAATACCACCCCGAGCGGAGGCGCGGGCAAAATCTGGGTTATATATAAATAAAATGAGGTTTAAGTTTTGTTTTGCCGTTTTATTTTCAAATATTAGTTTGACTAGTAAGTTTTTAGCCACAACTTCAGGAATTTTCAAGAAAGATTTAAAGTTTTACTGTAGGGTATAAATAGGCCAAAGTGCAGTCAGTTGACAACAAATAGCGCCGAAGCTGTAAGTGAATTACATAAAAGATAATGAATTTAAATCGATATCAAATACAGATTCTATTAATTTACGAATTTCGCCTGGGTCACGTTGCAAATAATACATGTCATGCTATGGGCGAGTGCACGGTGTCTTACGCGACGGTAAAGATTTGGTTCAGAAAAACTTACGATCTTGAGGACGGACGTACTGTCGGATTGGACGTTCAACGATTACGATGCCTAATTGAGGAGGATCCTCTACTGGCGACTCGTCAATTGGCAGATGAGCTACACTGCAGTCATGGCACCATAGAAACGCATTTGCACGAATCGGGAAAAGTTTCAAAATACGGTGTGTAGATACGCCACGAATTGTCATCATATCACCTTCAGTGCGAAGTTGTTCCTTGTCAATAGTTATTGACATTGAAACGTAACTTCGACTGACTGAATCAGTTAGTAACTGGCGATGGGAAATGGTTTACATACGTTAACCATACACGCAAACGTCAATGGGTGTCGGAGAAACAGGAGTTTCAGTACCCAAACCAGAATTAAGTGCCAAAAATGTGATGCTCAGCTGCAGGTGGAATGTTAAGGGCTTTATTAATTGGGAGTTGCTTCTAGAGGGATCTACAATTAATACAGATATTTACTATGAACAATTGAATCGATTACTTAACAAATTTGGTAGTCAACAGGATCGAGTTTATTTTCTATATGATAATGATAGACCACATGTTGCAAAACGTACTCGTGATAAATTAGAGGAGCTCGGCTGGGTTCTACTCACTCATCCACCATATTCACCGGACATTGCGCGCTCTGATTATCATTTATTCCGGGTTCTAAGTAAACATTTACGTGAAAAAAAATTCGACGTTAAAGAAGATCTCCAAAACGATCTCGCACAGTTTGTTGAATCAAAGTCACCGGAATTTTCCAAGAAAGGCATATTGTCACTACCAAATAGATGGTGACGTAATAGAGAATACTGGTGCATACTTAAATTAAATTTAGTGTAACATACAAATTTAATAATAAAAATTTTTGACAGCAACTCGGGGTTAAAAACGTATTAGGCCAACCCAACAAAATGAGGTTTACACTTACACATTTTCTTGTATGGAGCGAGGTCAAAAGACCAGGCGCACTACTCACACGAGTTACGTGTGAACAGTGCGCATGGTCTATTGGTCCACGTTATAATGCACACATTCAACGTACATTAGCGTGGACCGTTGTCAGACGAAATGCACACATATAAAACGGAACGGATAATTGTTTATGATAAGAATAATCCACGTTCGTCTGCATCGTATCAGGTTTATATTTCTAGCTCTAATATCACTTTCCCGTGAAAAGAAGTTATTTTCAAACGTCTCGACTTTTAATTGAATAGTGTGTACTGGAGCTGCTAATGAAACTCCTCAGGGTGAATGGTGAATTTCTCTCGGTTTACAATTCTGTTCTTTAATGTATATTCAATCTCCACCCCGTCGCATCGATACTCGTCCTAGTTATATTATTCGTTTCTTCAGTTTAATCCTTTCGGGGGGACAAAATTTTCAGCACCGAAAATCACGCTGCGCAAACGTTGCGTACTTGCGAGACGATTCAATGTTACGCTTACGATCTGCAGTTAACACTGTGTGATTTGTTTCCACGCGCGACTCCGAGTGTGGCGTAAGTGTCTTTGAATAACATAACGCTTTCCCCTCGAAGCTAAATGAGCTTTATATTCTTCCTCAGTTTCTTGAAATCGAACCCGCTTTATCATTATGATTTCCTGAATACCGAGAAAGACTTGATTTTTCTTTACAGACACGTGGTAAGCTCGAAACGAAGATAGATCAAAGAGCTAAGGAAACATTCCGAGTTTACTTCAATGTACAGATAACCATGGCACTCGCTATGTTTTATTATACTGTTGTAGTTTGTCGTGTTGATGGTCAGTTTAAATAAGCCGGGGGGGGGGGGGGGTCCACATCGTTTTGATAATCTTAAGACAATGTCTTCATAAGGAGAGTCATTGTTTTGCTGTATTTTCGCCAAGATGACGGGGCAAGGGAAAATATGATTAGTGTGTAGAATATATGTGAAACTTCAACTTACCTGTTACCGCTGTTACGAAACGACATGAATCAGTCGATCTCTGAAATATTGCTTTACAAAATTGTAGGATATTTAATATACTGACTTTGCTTTTTACAACCAGCGTGATACACTTCCTTAAACCGGTCTTCAATTGGCTAGTTTAGCGTTTGAGCATTTAAGCTATCAGCTACAGTAGTTATGTAGTGACATATATCCTGATAAGCTTAGCCCTACCTTAAATATCACTCATAACAAAATACCATTATTACCAAAGTGGCCTAACAAAAGGAATATACTACTGATCTATACAATTTCATACTATGTAGCTTAAATAGCGTATACGTGTTTATAAGTTTTCATTTGTCTGTTGCGTCACGTTGGTGGCACTTACGGAAGTTTAATGCGTCGGGTAACTTTGATATATTCGACGCGCAGGTAGGCTTTCAGTATTTCACACGTCGTCACTGCAAATGTTCAACGCTCGCCTTTCGGCTCGCTTGGCCGCTCTGATGGGTGATCGTATGCCGCATCGCGCCACGCGTAATGGGGGCCGTTGCGTTGCTTCCTTTCTCATAAGTGCCCATCGCTTCCACCAAATAAAGTCACAATGCGGAGCTCTTTGATTGAATACTTGTACGAAAATGTTTGACAATAAATTATGTCAACATTTAATAATTAGTTGGTCTTGAACAAACGAGTAGGTTAGATGAAGTAGAGTTTTGTTATCGGTTTGTTCTCAAACTTTTATTCGTAAATTGTAGCCAGCGTGTTTATATAATAAATATTTTTTTTTCTAAAATATAGCCAATTTGTACACTACAGATAGGCCGTAGTAAGTAAATACCCAAAAATACACTTTTTAGCAATTTTTGTATGTGTAATATATATGTTTGTTCGGCTATTTGTTTGGGCACATATTAGTCTTCTGGCTGATATATGAATCACCAGACTGCTATGTTAAGGAATTTAGTTGTACAAAAAAACTCGCAGAGATCACCGAGTATCATAATAAATGAGTAAGGCAATGATATATATACAGTCGCTCTTCAGTGTATAGCAATCAGGGGTGGACCTGACTTTTTCTCCACGATCTTCTTCCATGGAGATTTGTTATCGACAGACCTTTTACCGTTTCGTTCTTTAATCGTCATTTCCGACCATTCTAATCGTCTAAGCTCGGGCCTGCCTCTGTCGCGTATTGGGCCTATCTTTAGAACATTTTGTAATATCTCGACTTTATTAAAATTGTTATACGCTCAATAGAACTCACCTAATATTTGATCTCAAGATCTTCTTTACTAGCCTCCATCAGTCTGTAACCTACCAACGATACTTTCAAATATTTTCCTTTCAAAAACATCGAGAAATATTCATTTTTAGAGATTGATTGCATTTTACTGATGAGTATGTAAGAATAGATCTTATTACACTTTTGTACAAACATATTCCAAATAGTTATCAGCTGTTACAGATTTACAGCAAGCCTATAACTTTTATTTATAATGTATACGAGACAAACATGGATATACAATAATTTTTTATATATATTTAAAATATTTTTGTGTTTACATGTTGTATTCAAATTTATTCAGCGGACAATAAAAAAGTAGTCGTAAGAGATCCGAGTACTATTATAAATAAAGTTTGAACTCGAGTAAGTATATCCTTCTGGCTTAATAGAAACTGGAGAAACTCTCTTCCCATTTTAATGTCTTATTACAATGCTACGACTTAATTACGTAACTACGCGGGACATATTTTATCGTGTAGGTAGAATTCGAACACGGTTTGTAGTTCGCTTAAAGTTCGAAATAGGCGAGCGTAAACATATTCCAGAAAATATCTTTAAGTTTAGCACTGAACGCGTCGCAGTTTTACATGACATAATGAAATTTCGAATAAAAGTGTCGTAAATATTGCGGGGCGCGCGGGCGGCGTCGCGCGTGTGTGCGCGCGTTCACGCACGTCGGTTATTAAGAGATCACGGCGCCCGGTGCGTGGAGCGTTTAATTAGTCGCGGTAATTGCGCCGGCACGATGCTGCCGGTCCGCTCTAATTGCGACAATCATTTAAAAAATTTAATGAAGAGCACGCCGCCGCTGTTGCGTTAATAGATCGCGCGGGCGCGTCCCCACCGCCGCCGCCGACCGGCTTGATTCACGGTACGATGCAGCTGCGCCACTGTGCCGGCGCTCTTTTAATTAAGACCCGCTGCGAGCAGATTGCGTTTGTGTTGACGTGATGGCTTTTTATGCATTCTCCAACGATGGTCTGGCGAGTTTGCTTTATCCGATACGGATTCAGTTCATCAGTTAAAGGTAAATATTGGAGAAAAATAGAAACGATGTGTGCGGCTTGTATATGGTTGTCGTCATTTTCCATATCGTGACCCATAAAAGAGGATCCTCGCAAGATGATGTATTTAGTAATACCACGAGTATTTATTTGTAAGACCGTGAGTGTTAACTGTACGTTTTGCTCATCAAGTTAAGAATGTAGCCTTAAAGATGAAAAATCACATATATCACCACACACTTACAGTAGCGTAAACCTTTTAAAGTCACAGTGTCTGCTGCGGGACTCGTTAATATCACATGCTCGGGTAGACTGTTTAGGTTCTCGAAAGCTAGGTAATATTTTTGGAATGACTTTGTCAAAAATATATTAGCAAAAAAGTATTTTTATCTACTCCCTAAGGATTTAAGGGTTTAATTGTTTGTTACTATTCCCATCATAACCACCCGGGTTGTCTCTGGGCCCCTCCTGGGACCCGTAACGACCCACCTCATACAAAAAGGGGACGTTCGAAAGTCCCCTAATAGTGTCCCGTGTCTACAATCACAGCGCTTCCACCCAACAGGGTTAGAGTCTGCTCCTGCTCAATATGTCATTTAGGATCTCCATTTTTTCAAGAACGTACTTGGCGAACGCTCTAAATGACTCAAAGATCGGACCATTCCCAACCAAGTCTCGGTGACTAAAGATACCACGTTCTAAGTCTCTGCGTGATTCTACGTTAATATTATTTAGACGTATGCTCTCTAACAAAACTCTACGCGCATCGTCGTGCTCACTACAGTGGAATAAGACATGATTCATGTCCTGCGTCTCAAATCCACAGGTACACGCCGGGCTACCTCTCAAAGCAAATCTAAACAAACTGGCACGGAATGCGCCATGTCCCGTTAAAAACGTAACAATCGGAAACGAGCCAGTTCTTACTTAACCGCTCGGAAACATCGGGAAAGAACAACCTGATCGTTTCCCCCTTGGAATCGGGGGAGGTCCACCTAGACAGCCAGTGAGCAACGACGATCTCTAAAATAGGTCTCTTTCTAGTTGCAAGGGGTTCATTTGCCAAATACTCAAAATCCAACGGACCCGCATCGAAACTCCTGCCTCGAGCCAAGATGAAGTTAGCAACACGTTCTGCGATCACGAGATCGGCAGGAAGGAGACCTGCCAAATTCGGCAACGCATCCGTTGAGCAGGTCCTGTAAGCCTTGGTCAGCGCCAGCAGCGGCGCACGCTGCGATCTCAGCACCACCCGTCTACCTTGCTGTACCCCGACGCACCACGGAGCCCAAACCGATGGCGCATATGCCAATATACCCAGGTATATTGCCGTATACATCAGCTTGAGGGTCGAGTTATTAAGCCCCCAGCCGGCACCGACAAGCCGGGCCATAGCGTGGAAGGCAACCTGAGCCCTCTCACCGATGTACCGCGCCTGCGGTAAGAAGCTCCGCAGTGAATCGAGGACCACGCTCAGGTAAGTTACCTGATCCCGCACGCCTATTCTAGCGCCAGTCAAAGTCACAGACGGCTCCCTTCCCAGCCTGCCCTTGAAGAGGACAGCCTCGGACTTTTGTGGGGCAAAACAGAGCTTGTTCTTGGTGCCCCAGTCATGTAGCTTGGCGAGGGAGTCCGCCGTCCGGTTCTCTAACTCTCTTCGGCTCGATCCTCCGACCAACAGCAGCGTGTCGTCCGCATAAGCGATGGTACCGCATCCCTGAAGGGATATCGCGAGTATACCATCGAACATCATGCTCCACAGGATTGGTCCAAGGACCGAGCCTTGCGGGTAGCCCCTGGTCAACGTTTTCCTTACTTCAATGTCTCCGTCCTGTAAAAAGACAATTCGATCACAAAAATAATCCATAATAATCCGGCGGACGTCCGCTGACACTCCCCGGGACTCTAACGCGGACAAGATGGCTGGCCACCAGGCATTATCAAACGCGCCGGAGATATCCAGAATAATATCAAGCACGTATTTATCCGGGCACGAATCGACCCAGGATAAAGCTGATGGAATTAGTTGTTACTGTGAGGATAATTTCTGTCAGCACTTTGTTATTATTTGTGATTTCAAAACGCGTATTTTTACGTAACTGGGTGAAAATCTCAACACGCCAGATCGAAAAGAAAAATATTAGAGGCAACTGGCGATATTCAGGGATGGTTGATGGAAATAAAGAGTTGACGAGACCCTGGTTGAGAGCGGACTGTAACGCAACAAAAATAAGAAAAAAAAATGAAATAATCGATTCGCCACGCGATATCATTCATTTCGGAAACATCGAAATTAAATTCTTGTATTGATACTTCTATCGTATTCTGCATCGAAAATAAGTATTTGTTGGTTTGTACCTACTCGTAGGTTAGAGGAGGGTAACGAAGGGATGCTCTCCGTAAATTGCAATATGTCACCGCTGCGTCGCTACAAAGCCGCGGCGAGATTAACTTTGTTCGCCGGCGCACGTGACGTCCACACTGTGCTGACTGTGTTGCCTGGTGGATTTAAGTGGGGCTTTGTAAGTAGGGCGTGCTCTTAGGTCTTCTCTATTCTTGTGAATTACTTATAATCAGTATGCTATATATTGTAAATAATGAACGGGATGTGTATCAGTTGATTCAGATGTTTACCTGTAGTGGAGAAATTGCTTAACTTTATTTAACCATTCCTTTAATTTCGTTAGAAAGAAAGCGATGTGGATATCCGTAACATTCAATATGGCTAGTTGTTTATTTTAAAATATAAATACGAATCGACTGTGTACTTATCCGAGTAACCGAATAATTATCGATGTAATTTTATACTGATTAATATGTATTTTTTGACTAAGTGAAGTAGTAATATCACATGTTACCGAGGTCTAACGATGTAATAAATAAAGTTTAGATATGTTATTTTTCAAAGGTTTTTGCTATAAAATAGGATAGTGAATTAGTCTAAGTTGCCGAAGTCTGTTCGGCGATATATACTTTAATTTTTGTTACGCTCGCAGAAATAAAAAAATGTAATCTGTTTAAAGATTCGAGCTTTTTTTCCTTAAACCTAAATGTTTTGTATGAATAAATTGTAGAGGGACACCAAGATATATTTTTGAAGTCGGGGGGTATAATAGAAACATAAACGGTGTCGGCGAATCCAGGACAAGGTGTCACTCCGAATACTCGTATTATTAACAATTCACAGTAGGGGGTGCCTTCGGTACAGATAAGCTCGTGAAGCGACATTTTTGTTTGTGACGTTTAATTTTCGTTTGGGGCGTAACAATGCGTACCTTATATTTTTACTATAGGGGGGTTAACAATGTGTACCTTATATTTTTCCTATAGTCACATATTTTCGAAAGTGCTCGATATCATACAATTGCATAAAACCATTCGAAGGAGAGTGAGTTTGTACGTTGAATATTTCTGGAAAATATGTGTTGTTTTGATTTCTCTAATAGGTCCATATACGCCCGTATGGATCTAATAGAGAAATCAAAACAACTTTTTTTCAGAACTTGTCTAGTAGAGTAGCGGGAAAAAACTATTTTATCTATTCTAATGTGATCATTAGGATGATATTTGGAGTTTATAACATCTAGGCGGCTGTCTTTTAATTGTATATTTATATTTTATAAACGATTGCAAAGAAACTTTTGAATAAATTTGAACGAGACTTACTAGGATGATGCTTGAACATGAGTATTTTTGCTGTGATGATGCTTCAAATCTCCTGATCGAATATTTCTTAAAGGATTTTGAAACTTAATTATTAAGTACTTGTGTTGTAAGACCCGAGCGCGCAGACTTAATAACCGATATACAGAAATTGTCGACATTATCGTAGCTATATACCTTAAAGTTCAAGTTCAGATATAAATTACTTTAATCTTAATCCACTGTACTGTTGAGATGTAAACGTTAAAACTGGAGAAAAACTGTCTCATTAGTTAAAAATCTAGACGAACGTGGCTTAAAGTTAGTTGTATAATCGTATAGAAATGTTAGAGCGCACACGGAAGCTGCTCTGCGCGCTCACACAAAACAAGTTTGCGTTCCAATTCATATGTTCGCTAAGTTGAAGCTGACGGGCCCGTCACGACAAGAACTTTGCTGCTCAAATTCAGTGTCGAGTGTTATTTGTCACGATATCGATACGCGGTCGTGTCCCGCTCTATAGATGTACAATTTATGTTGGGCAGGTACATTCTTCTATACATACGCCATCGGTCGCGCCTTTCTGTCGGTCGATTTCGAAACTACACATTCGACGACATTTGAATCAAGGTCTTGAGAGGTGTGCATTTTCGGAGACTGGATTCATCCAGTTGGAAACTATATTTATTTCGATAAAAGTATATAAATATAAATAAAATGCGCGACTCTATTGAATAATGGCGGAGTTCCGTGACGGACTTTTAAGGCAAGTAGTCTTTCTGAATCAGATATCTAAATATACGGCGGTGGAGGAATGCGACGCAATTTTGCGTTGAGGAGTTTGTGGCCTATAAGGTGACGCACGTTCCCAAACGAAGCTATAGATGATCTCTTAACCTAGCTTTGAATGAACTTTGTAAAAATGATCAATACATGTAATTATTTTGTTGATTTAGGTGCATTGCTCAATCGGTTTGATCTCATTGCCACTATCTTCATATGAATATAGAAAAAGATTGCCGAAACAGAAACGAATAGTGTATGCATGTAATCCTAGTTCACATATTCCATGGTATAGCTTTAGTTGTAATGAAGCAGAAGTGCCTTTGTGATGAGCGCATTGCACAATACGTCGAGAGCACTCTAACAAAGTAAGCTGTGATGTTCAGAGGCTCGCGGTTAAAGTTCGCCCATAAACGTTAACTGCACAGCGATGGGCATCTCTGAATCTGTGGTAAACACTCGTGCGCGGTTTGAATAAACACGAACGGAATCGGCGGCGCTTGTCAGTCTGTATCTTAAATGTATTGAATTTTAGTTTTGTTTACACATGAAAATGGAAAGAAATTGTTGACGGATAATAGTCAAATTTTAGTCTCCTTTTTCACTAAAGTCTAATTCGAAATAATAGTCTAGTGGTTTCGTTTTTTTACTCTTGCAATAGACGAGGACCGTCTTGTCTCGCCATCAATGCACATAAACGACCTCATCTGCGTGTACAAAGAGGTTCATGTGGGAGGTTCTTTCGGAGCCCGGTGCCTAAACGAGCGGGGCATTGTGTCTGTCGTGCCGCGATTGTGCGTAACGTGAAGGAATTAGCGTCCGCCTGACGTTCGGCAAACTGTCGGAAACTACCGAAGGAGAGTGACCCACTTGAGGGGGCCGGTCGTGTTTACGGTGCGGCCGTCCCCAACTGTAGTGAATGGAGTGATGCAACGGCAGTACGCAGCTTATGTGTATAATAATTGGTTGATAATTGTAATGAAACGGACGGTTGCATGAGGAATGGGTGCAACGGCCGGTTAACACTAACACACGGTACAAACTTGTGACGGTTATTAAAACACGTGTGAACTTTTTTGACTAATAATAATTAATCAGTTACGTTGCATCTATGAAAAAACAAATGGCAATCATAAAAAGAAATGTGCATTCAATTAGTTTTTAACTAATATATAATAATATTTTCTTTGTGTTTACAGTTGATATTTTATAAAGCTTTCTAACTATGTAAAGGCGGTTATAGAAATATATAATATTACGTATTTTGAAACAACTGAAATAGATAATATTTAAGTAAAAATAAAAGAAATCCCTAGATGCATTTGTATAAACTATATTTATTAAATGCAAAGCGATTTTTTTCACAAAATATCGATAAGATAAGGAATTAGCTAGACGTCTCGGTGCCATTATTACATTTTGTTCTAATCTTTTTTACCATTAGAATAAAGCCTATATGAAAAATGATTTACTATAAATTTATTCAGGATATTTTAGTTATTTAATTGCTATGCTTTAGTCGAGTACAAAACTCAGTACAAGTCTCAAATGCTATAACATGAAGGCGCTCCTAACAAAAAAATTATAATATAATTAAGAATAAACCACATACACGGCGGAAATTTCTTGTAGACTACTACGTTGTGTACAAATATTTCGGACGTAAGTTTGATAATACTATAACTCATTTGATAATATCTGTAGCTATAATAGTTTAATTTGTTTAACACAAAAATACTTGCATAGTCCGGTTTTGCAATAGAAAATGTGTCGTAACAGATAATCTGTGATAATTAGCACGATTCACCGTTAAACTTTTCCGTCCATTTTCATGTTGTCTGCGATATCGTCATACATTATTTTGACGTACTTTAAAAAGTTTAAGAGCTTAACTTAAAAATGCACCTGGCACAGTACGGCACGCGTCACTTTAATAGGTATATTATATAAATAGGTATATTATATGCTATGTTCATTTGAACTCTACAAGCAGTGGAGTAGCGAAAGTTCTATGTCGATTGAATAAGCCGATTTGGTGTGATGGTTCGCTATCGGAATAATCTGACAGTTATGCATGATTACTACTAACTACTGACTAGTTTTCTTAAATATAATATTGATAAAGTTCACATATATATATATATATATATATATATATATATATATGTAAACGAAGTGAGTGACACTTCATTCAGCATGAAGTTTGCATATGATCTGTGCTAGCTGTCACCTGGACATGTCGCCACGCCACAATAGAAAAATAGGTTATGTTCTTAGAAACGATCAATGAATTATAATATGATATAGTATAATATTTTAATACTTAATTGATACGAACTAGTGAAGCAATAGCTTTAAATGTTGTTTCTCTTTTCAGGTGAGTTTGTGATTAATTAATTAACGTTATAAATTGTTTTGTAAAAGTGTAAACATTTGTTTATGTAATAAATCTCTTTTTAGAGCAACTCAATGCTATAGTTTTACTGTTCACCATATTATCCAAGGATAAGAATTAGAAACACATTATAAAACAACATTTCTACAGCTAATTCCCAAGAATAATGGACAAATTACAGTTCGAATTCGTAGTCAAGGCCAGTGAAGATGTGAAGACAAATATTATTTGTATAACAACAATTACCGATTTAGACGGCAATACCTTTGTGTTCCCGGATAAATTACAACCGGTAAAACTACACGATGCAATAATAAAAACACAAATCTTTCAAAAAATCAAAGCTACTTTACAAAAACGGCATGACAAGCGACAGGTATGGATATCCATGAGCCCAGAAACAAAGGCGGTTTATTGTGATGAAGATGGAAATAAACAGTTCATGGGATACCTTTTAGAGGAAAAAGAAACACCGAAAACTTCTACAGCAGGAATCTCTGAAGAATATCTAATAAAAATCATGGAAAGCTTCGCTGAAATGAAGAATGAATCATCAAAACCTTTTAATGTGGGAAAAATGGCAGAAAAATTTGTTATACAAAAATTTAGTAGTAAGATTACCAATGTGTCCCAGTGGATGACAATCTTTGAAGCGGAATGTGCACGTTTAGGCATAGAGGAGGATATCAAAAAAATTGAAATTTTTAGGTTATTTTTAGAAGATTCCTGTAAAGACTGGTATAGTTCTATGCTGATTAAATACACAATAAATTCAGAATGGGCTATGTGGAAACAAAACTTTAGTGAGACATATGCAGATAAGAGTTGGTCACCGATCAGGTATGCAATGTTATTTAAATATAGACAGGGCTCATTACTGGAGTATGCATTAAAAAAAGAGAAACTGCTATTAGAAATAAATAAGTCCATAGATAAACATACTCTAATTGATCTAATCGCCACCGGATTACCAAATTTCATTGCGGATAAAATTGATAGAAATAGTTTAAAGGAAAATCAAGATTTATTTAATAATATAAGAAGTTTAGAGCACATGGTAAATAAAAAAACATTTGATAAAAAGATAATAGCTTCCGAAAGTAAAATTAAAGATAAAAATGTAAGGCCCATGGTTAGTCCGTGTAAAATTTGTGAAAAAGAAAATAAAGGTATACGTTACCATCCCGAATCACAATGTTGGTTTAAGATAAAAATAATGATAGAACAAAAAACGATCAGATAAGGAGTGTAAACAATTCAGAATTAGAGACTGAACTAAATGAAATTAACCAAAAAAACTGGTAGTGCCGCCATTAATTAAAATTAAATTACTAATAAATGACATTTTAGAAACATCAGGAATCTATGATTCAGGATCCAATGTGTCCTTAATAAATTCAAGGTTATTATCTTTAAAAAAAATACCAACTCATTATAAAAAAGCAGGTTTGAAAACAATTAATGGCGTAAAAAAATCAATAGGAATGGTAACTTTAAAACTAAAAATTTTTGAAATTGAAAAACATGTTGATATTTTTGTTATAGATGAAGATAACTTCGACTATAATTTTCTAGTTGGATTAGATTGTATACAAAAATTTAAATTAACTCAAAATGAGAATTTAGAAATCATGCAAAATGTCCACAACAATAACAATAAGACAAAATACATAAAAAACAAAGAAAAACAACCTATAATCACAAAACAAATTCCTGGAAGTACAGGTAGTGACATAGGGATAAATAAAAATGAAAAACAAGTTATTATTCACGAATATGAAATAAACTTTAATGAAAATATAAGGGTCAATGATTTTGATATTACGATAAATCATTTAGATCATAAAAAAAGATCTGATATTGATCAATTGATATGCAAATATAATTCAATTTTCGCTAAAGATAAATATGATATAGGTACAGTAAAAGGTTACGAAGCACATATTGATCTGTTGATAGATAAGTACTGCAGTAAGAGACCATATAGGTGCTCTATTGAGGACATGAAAGAAATTGAACATCAAATATCAAAACTACTAGAAAATAATTTAATCGAGGAATCATATAGCCCTTTTGCGGCTCCGGTAACACTAGCATTTAAAAAAGAAGAAGGAAGAAGATCAAGGCTTTGCATAGATTTTCGAGAATTGAATAAGATTGTAGTTCCCCAATCGCAACCGTTTCCTCTAATCGAGGATTTAATGATAAAAACGAGGAAATGTAAATTTTTTCAACACTTGATGTGAACTCGGCGTTTTGGTCCATACCTCTTAAGATTGAAGATAGAAAAAAAACTGCATTTGTTACCCAGAATGCACACTATCAGTGGACATGTTTACCTTTTGGCTTAAAAACTTCGCCCGCCATTTTTCAGAGAATCCTGAGTAGTATTATAAGAAAGCATAAATTGTCAGATTTTACTGTTAATTACATAGATGATATTTTAGTATTTTCAGAAACGTTTGAGAAACATATAGAACACTTATGCTTCTTATTGGATGCAATCTTAAAAGAAGGGTTTAAATTAAAATTCACGAAATGTAACTTTGCACAGGACTCGGTAAAATATCTAGGGCATATAATAAAAAACAACACGGTAACTCCGCTAAAGGATAATTTAATTGCCATAAAAGAATTTCCGATTCCAAAAACACAAAAAAACGTTCGTCAATTTTTGGGAAAAATAAATTTCTATGGAAAATATGTACCAAATATGTCAATAACTCTGGATCCATTACATAATTTATTAAGAAAAGGAGAAAAATTTGTCTGGTCCGATAAATGTCAAGAATAATTTGATACTATAAAAAAACTACTTTGCTCAAAACCAATCCTAGCAATCTTTGATACAGACTTACCAATCAATATTTATACAGATGCTAGCATACAAGGCATAGCTGCAATCTTAAAACAAATTCAACCCAATGGTGATGAAAAACCTTGCGCATATTTTTCCAAAAAATTAAACAATTCCCAAAAACAGAAAAGCTATATATCTTGAGTGTCTGGCTATAAAAGAGGCGGTTAAATACTGGCAACATTGGCTTATAGGAAACACATTCACGGTTTTTTCAGATCACAAACCCTTAGAAAAAATGAATATAAAAGCCAGAACGGATGAAGAACTGGGAGATCTTACGTTTTATTTGTCGCAATTCAATTTTAAAATAATATATTCTCCGGGAAAATATAATATAGAGGCAGATACCTTAAGCAGAAACCCAGTGTTAGAACCAGATGAAAATGAAGAAAGTAGTTTAAAAGTAGTTAATTTTATCAAAATAGAAGATATACAACAAGATCAAAATAAAAACGAAGATATAAAAGAGAATATAAATAAACTTATTTATAAAAATAATATATATTATAAAAAGATTGGAAAACATGAAAAGATTATACTAACTGAAGACTTTAGTAAACATATTATAAAACAAGTTCATCACTACTATTGCCACATAGGAAAACAACAAGTAGAAAAAAAAATTAAACCCTTTTATCAAGCTAAACATTTATTAGACAACATAAAAAAAATATGCGAAAACTGTGACGTTTGTATAAAAAATAAATCAAGAGGAGCATACAAGTTTGGACTAATGTCTCACTTAGGACCAGCCACACATCCGTTCGAAATAGTGTCTATAGATACCATAGGTGGATTTGGTGGTGCACGTTCAACAAAAACGAATTTACATCTTCTAGTAGATCACTTCACTCGTTACGCCTACATTTTGACATCCAAAACTCAGAATGCAAACGATTTTATAAAACTAGTCCAAAGAGTAACACAAGATTATAAAATAGACTTGATTCTGTCAGACCAATATCCGGGTATAAATTCAAAAGAATTTAAGTATTTTTTAGAAAAGGAAGGTATACATATAGTGTTCACTGCAGTAAATGCACCATTTTCTAATGGATTGAACGAAAGATTAAACCAAACATTGGTTAATAAAATTCGTTGTAAAATTAATGAAAAAAGAGATAAGATCGCTTGGACTACCATTGCTCACGAATGCACAAACAAATATAACGAAACCGAATATATTGTGACAGGGTTCTCCCCAAAATATTTACTGCAGGGAAAAAGTGTGGACATTCTACCAAACGAACTGAAACAAAATAAATTACAGAATCAACATTTAATACGAGACCGGAAGATTGCCTTAGAAAATAGTATAAAATCACATAATTATAATAAAAAAAGATTTGATAAAAACAGAAAAAATTATGAATTTGAAGTCGGAGATTCAGTATATGTTGAAAACGGAAATCGGTTAAACCGAAAAAAACTAGATGAATTGAAAATTGGTCCATATCAAATTATAGAGAAAATATCTAATTCAATTTACAAAGTAAACACGGGACACAAAAAGGTACAGTCAAACCTTTTCCACATAACAAAACTCGTTCCAGTGGTAGTAATACGTTAAAATTTTGATAATTATCTATGGAGGGGGGGGGGGGGAGATGTAAACGAAGTGAGTGACACTTCATTCAGCATGAAGTTTGCATATGATCTGTGCTAGCTGTCACTTGGACATGTCGCCACGCCACAATAGAAAAATAGGTTATGTTCTTAGAAACGATCAATGAATTATAATATGATATAGTATAATATTTTAATACTTAATTGATACGAACTAGTGAAGCAATAGCTTTAAATGTTGTTTCTCTTTTCAGGTGAGTTTGTGATTAATTAATTAACGTTATAAATTGTTTTGTAAAAGTGTAAACATTTGTTTATGTAATAAATCTCTTTTCAGAGCAACTCAATGCTATAGTTTTACTGTTCACCATATTATCCAAGGATAAGAATTAGAAACACATTATATATATATAATATATGTGAATTTTATTCAAACAGTAGACTAGTTGACAAAATTTTGGATAGTGGTTGTACTTTACCTTTATATCTATTTAATCCAAAAAATTATATTTTTCCAAAAAATCAAACATTAAGTTTTTTGAGCTTTAAAAAACCAATTTAAATTTACCTCAAAAACGCTCAAGATTGTCATGGTATCTTGAATGACACCACTACTCGTGAAAGGAATTGAAACAATCGTGTCTGTACGACAGTTGCTTCTTTTGTAATTAAAAATTAATTCGTCTCGTTACAAGTATTGTACAGTACCCCAGTGTAAAAACACGACTATTAATAGGCTAAATAAATTATTTGTATATGTTCCAAACGATAAACAAATACGGAACAGGTTGCTATAACTTGCAATGAAGCCATAGTTTATTTACAGATTAAATAATATATTTTTGTGAAGATCATTTTGATGTAAGTATTTATTTGCAGTTTAAGTACCTATTCGATAAATTGTGTTTTCACTATAAAATCCTGTCTTAACAATGACTTGCAATTGTGTTTTCTTTAGAAAAACATTAAAATGTCGAAGCTCTGTTACGAACAATTAATTAGAAACCGACGAATGAATATGACTCTCGCACAGTTTAATTCTAAATCTAAAGCGATATTGATGAATTTTGCCGTCACTATTTTTACAACTTTACTGATAAAATAATAATGTACGAGTTGAGGTTAAGGTTTATACGTGCAAATCTAACGTCAAAAACAGTATAAATTACCTTACAATACGTGTGTAAAATTAAACGCTTACTGAATACAAAACTGAAATAATACTATTTCAGCTTATTATAAATATTTTAGACTTGTGTATACTTGCATAGAAGTTTTAACATTCCGGAATTCTGTTGAACAGAAGTCACCGTTTGACACGAAAAATCTACACCGAGCGTCAATTTCGGGCAAATTACTAACTACCGTTTACTTTTGCTAAAACCTAATTTTATAGTGAATTTTAATTTTAAGTTGTAATTGAGGACAACTGTAGCGACATGACAAAAATTGTTAAAAACGAAAAATTAATCGAATAATCTGTTCTGTATATGAAAAAGTCAACAACAACAATGATAACAACAATTTGTGAGTTACGATTTGTAACGCTTTCTGATTGGTGTTCACTGTTACGTGACTGACTTCGTAATTTTACTGAATTTATTTTCTAAAAATAAAAATAATTTTTACTTTTAATAATAAATAATTTTGTTTTTTTTTATCTCCGTATAATTATTATTAATTATTAGAAACTACAACTCATCCGATTTATTCTTAGTGGGAACTAACCTATTATAGATTGACTAGCACATATGATTAATAGCAAAGTAATAATAATATAAAAGATTATTTCGTTTTAATTTAATTTTCAATTGTATAAAACCATACAAAAAAATATTCAACTCAAGCGAATTAACCGCGAGTATCCCTTTTTAGAGTTTCGCAGCCAAACTAATAACTCTTATAATTTCGTCATGTCTATTTAACTGTCCGTCTGCATGTCACAACTGTTTAAAATTGGTATGGTTTTACATATATAACGTCTATAAAATTATGAAATAAAACCTTAAAAACATAGGTTTTTTACCTCTCCTACAATGTAAATTGGGTGTATATTTTTCTATTATACGCATACTCCATTGTGTATGGTATAGTTTAATAGGTCTTTTAAAAATACTGAGGGCATATATTGAACACTTTTCTGACCTATTTACGAAATATGAAGCGGTCAATTTTGTTAGAATTACGTTTTCCAAACTTTATCACATAAGCCACTGTTTTTGAATAACTGAAAAGTATTCACAAGAGGAAGTATTAATATATAACGAAATTGAAATGAAAATTGTTACAGGAAAATAGGCTCTATTAGTTTACTAGTAATAGGCGATCAACTTATGACATGTAGTTGAAGCTATAAAAAGTTCGTGTAAACTCATGACCACAAAACAGGTTTGTTTATTGTATGTGAAAAATATACTAGGCAATATAATGTGATGCGAAATAATATTAATAACCATTAATAGTTTAAGGATAACACTATGTATCCTTAAATGTTTATATGCGCCGAAGTGTAGTGAGTTCTACTCGTACTTAACAACTTTGTATTTACGTTCTGTGACCGAAAGACGCGTTGATACAACACAGTAGAAGTACGTTCTTCTTCAGTTAATCATTTATAATGTTTTCAATTTCTAATGTGGCTTTGAGTGTGAGCTGTTATGTCGCTGTGAAATTTTATTTTTGTATGGTTTATTTTTATATGCTTTTTATACTCAGAAGCCGTTTGTTGAAGTGTTTACTCAAAAGCTGCACATCTATTAAGTCCCAACTTTATATATATATATATATATATATATATATCGTTATGACATAACGCCAACAGTAAACAGTCCATCAATTATGATTGGATCAGAACCCAGATTGATTTGAAGGTAATGTAATTATCATAAAAACAAGAAAATACAAATATGTGCCTACGAAGAAAATGAAAACTATGTAATGTCTGTTATAGCTGCCCACCCTTTAACACGTAGCTTGATATAGATTATAAACTCGTAATTTAAATTTCCTCCACTCTTATCTCAAGACTTCTGTTCGCTTGACTCCGGACACTGTATATATTCGGAAGGTTATTAAGTGAATTTCACAGAAATATCACCTATTGCGGAGAGTTGAGGATAATTGTACTATGTTACTTCTACGACATGCTCTGGAAGCCATATTCCTTATTTAATCGGGGTAAAACTTGGCACAGAAATAGTTTAAGCCTAGGGTAGTTGGACTGATCTAGTCTGTTTCAAATTGGCTGCAATTTAAAGGATAAAAAAAATTCTTAAAAATTCACCTCCAATTTTTGTCTATAAAGTTTTTTCCGTTTATTTCGTTTTTATGTTGTTTTTTTAAAAAATAAAATATATAACTAGAATTGAATTAAAACTTCATATACTGAGTATATCCCGCGTTCGGTATATACTCAGTGTATATAAAAATCCAAGTTTATAATGAAGACCTATACTTTCTCTTTAAAAAAATATATTTATTATTTAATGTATTTTGTATGTAATTACAAAATGTTTATAAATTCATTGAGTGTATTTGTTTTCATTTATAAATAATGTATATTATGATATTATTTGGTGTCAAAGTGGATAGAATATGATCAGCCGCACTGCATTATATTAGGTTTTTCACGTGTATCCGTGAATGTACAGGTAGGACACGACTACTGTTTGATCATTACTTTTGTTTTTTCGAAGTTTCATATTCAATATTTCCAACATGCACAGTACCATTATATTGATTGCCAAAGTTTTCACTTCTCCAGCGCAATCTTACGCACGCCATTTTTTTATTTGGTCTATAACAACAATGAACTAAAAGATAACGTTATACTTTGAGCTTAACGTATTTTCGACGGTGGTCCGACGAAAAAAGAACTAAATATTTCCAATTGTAAAATCCCGTTACACGGACGATTACGTTGTGCCGGCATTGCTTATGCGTTTGTTTTGGCCTCTGAGCATATTTTATGTATGGTAATCGAGCAACGCGCCGCGGTGTAGCTGCGCCTCCTCGCAGCGCAATTTATGCCCTCCCCCGGTCGATAGTTGCCGCCTTCGTGAGCGAGTCCCATCGTGATTTGTGAAGCGCCTTAGACGCGGATATGCGCCAGTGAAAAGATTGCCCGCGAAAAGGTTTACACAAAATTGTTCAGGGTAAACTCGGGAAAATTGCTGGTCCCGTGCGTTTTTGAGATTCTACATCTTCATACAGAATATAAGATACCTTATGTACTTACAGATCGTGTGACTGTGATTATTAGAAAACGATCGAGTATTGTTTTCTTAAATGTAATATGGGCTAAATAGGTTTGTCAAAAAAGTAAAAAAACACGACAATGTTATTATTACAATTCTTACATATAATTAAATACCATTTCACATGCAAATTGAACTAATTCTTCTTACTGTTTAATAGACAATTTATTATACACATCTCGGTCCTTTGTAGGCTAAGGAAAGCAGAGACAAAATAAAGGCAAAGTAGTGAAATTACAACGTAGTAATTTCGTTCCGTTCGAGGTACATCTCTATCACGTGTGATGTATAAGCCGCATTCTTTTGTCCGCGCCTTCGAATCTCTGTCGCACGCTGTGCCGAATCTCAACATTTTCTCCGACTCGATTTCGACATTTATCGATAGTTCGTGACCTATCGATAAATACAATTTTATAAAATTCAGTAGTTTGACATGGCAATTGAAAATGAGGTAAATATTCGAACAGCGGAAAACAAAAGGAAGTTATCGCATATACCCGCGTACGTAGCGAAGTAATTTTTAAATTTTTACCAAATTCGAAACACCGCATCTTAACCGGATGTTTTTCCAAATGGAGATGTCGAGCACTACAGGTTTTTAGAGCTTTTCATTCGGTTTTTACGTTATTTCTGAAATTAATAAATGTTGGTTGGATCGTCGTAAATATTGTTATTTATATGTCATTTTAGTAATAAAATGCGGCAGTTAAAAATTTGCAAGTCAAAGTACCTACAAGGGATAAGTTTGACTGATGAGGATTAAAACATATTACTGTTGAGACTTAAAAAGTTATTGTGGCTTGCAGCACGGAAATTATAAGCGGGTGGAAATTACACGATACGCAAACTAATAACTACTTATACTAATTTGACTTTAACTTTTAACCGACTACTGATATACGTATATTGATATACGTTTAGCAGTAAATAGATTCAGGTTGTTACTTAATAATAGTACAAAATGGGAATTGTTAGTATTTTGCACATAAGAAAAAAAAGGAGGTGAATTTTTAAGAATTTGGCACTGAATTCATTTAAAATTTTTAATGAAAGGAATTTTTTGTCCGTATCTAATTAAACCACGAAACAAATGGTGCTGGTAATTTTGAATGAAACCGTTTTTTCCCACGTGAACTAGTTCTGTTCACGAAACCTATAAAATATCAACTTCTATCTCGTTTCAAACTCATTTTATATTGAGTAATCATAATTATTTTTCATGTAATTAATTATATCAATTACGACCTATGGATAACCGTTTATAGTGTTTTCATATATTTATACAAAACATTCGACGATGGATGGAGTAGGATATCTTCTATTCGTTCCGTTTGTTTTAAATTTACATATTTGATTCAATTATGCATTTAATGTTTCGATGCGTAACCGTGCGCGATTCCAAATATTTAGATCGTGTTTTTTATCTTAGAGATTTGCATCACGGTCAAATGCCAAAACGTTATGCCAGTAACTGCAATCGCAGTGATTTTCGTAGTTTGGAATATTAGGGCGTCACAGGTACATACCATAACCTTTTCTGTTGCTACATTTCTTATTTTAACCGTTGCTAGCAACGCCGTAGCGTGAATTTTAGTAGAGTTTGACCATCTCTGATGCCGTGCCCCACTGAAAAACAGCCTTCGCTAGGTGGCGTGCTAACTTAAATGTAATCTAGAGCTCTTCGGTACTGTCGAGACTGTCTTAGTGTGAGTCGACGAGAAGTTCTTGTAAAAACAGTCTTCACTTTCAGTCTTGCCCGGAACTGAAGCGTCACGCTTTTAAAGGCAGGGGAAAAGTTCTGGTTGTATCATTGGAAGCGAATAATGAGGACCGCTTCATCGATTGGGAATGCAGTTTTCCAAATACATCGTTGGATGCTCGATGCCTTTGCTTTCACGGCTCACGGTGACCAATTTTATGTTTTTAGTATATTTGACGCCCGAATAATAAATGAGTAAAATTATATTTACCCAATGAAGGAGAACAACTAAATATAGTTCCGTTAACCTGTCGAACCAACTGATTTTTTATGTGCGTTACGTTTTTAATGAATGGAAGAAGTAGCTTTTGCAACAACGTTCGGTCTAAATTTTTTTTTATTATTCGTTTTAAGTCAATCGGATACACCCATTCTAATTGATTAAAATTTAAGAGACGGGCCATTCAACATTTTGTTAAGTGGTTAATAAAAACTTAATAAAACTGTTAAACTCGATTGTAATTAAGAATACAATGAAATCGTTTAGGGTAATCTCGGTCTATGTCAACAAATTTGGTAGACATCGTCAAGAGATGCGGTTATTCGGGTTATGAAATTGACTGCAGAACGAGTAGTTTCCACTCCCTTTCCGCATAACCTAATTTTAGTCGACGATGTTTGTTTTATATTTGAGTAATGTTTTGTCGCGGCCATAATTAGATGTAGGACAACCAGTTAAGGGTTTTTCATACCAACGACTGACTTTTTTTAGCTACCGTATTGATATACAAAACACCAAAGTGTCGTTTTATCTAAGTGTTTTATTGGTAATTGTGAGAATTGTCCAGTAATAAAATACTAGTGGTAACTGAAATAGACTTGTATTAACCGGAATAGTCGGACGATGGTCGATCAATGAAATTGGTGAAATGCTATATGGATGTGGTTTAAAAGCGTTCTAGAGTAATTGGCGGTGGTGCCTCGTTGCTTTTCGACTTTTCTTCGTCGTTCTCGTTCTTTGGATACGCCACTCTCTCATCTCAGACGAGGGGCTTTATAGAACCCACAATTTATCTTTCTATGGACCGGGAGAAGCGCGCCCGATGTCTCTCTGGGTGCAAGGCACCGATCTATTCCTTTTGGATGGATACGCATTTAAATTTTTACATTTATGCATTTTATAGATTGCTGTATTTGTTAGATTACATTTGGTTTGCAGGCGTAATATATCTCGTCTCAATATGAAAATGCCGCTTTCAAAGGACATTGGGTGGAAGGAAGTTGCGCCGGCCTCTGACAATATTCCATTGTCATTGGTAGATATTTTCAATCCTACGTTGACTTATAGCTTTAATATAGTGATAAGTGGTTATAGTTTGTACAAATAAATGAAATTAGTGTTTGAATGACCAAGTACAAAAGTTGCTTAGGTTTAATGAGGAGGAAAAAAGATGTTTGTTCTGTAAATGGATAGATGTAACATTTTATGTATTTGTTTCAACGATATTTTAAAGCTTGCGTTTATAGGTTAAAAAACTAAATGTTTTCTTGTTTGAATATGACAGGTAGTCACGGCGAATGAGTAATAGACACAGTAATAGATACATTAGGTAATAGGTATTTAATTCACTTTTGGGTTTGGTGACATGTTGTCAAACAGAAAGCACTGAATGTAATGAATAGTTGCAAAGATGTGGCATAGTCGCTTACGAGAGAATCGATCGACCTGTGTATTTATATCGGGAAACGCGATAAGCATATGGGAGTCACGAGCGATTTGACATTGAATTAAAATAAAAAAGATCGATTCAAGGTGCGACGCCGAATCAACACCATCGGATTCAATTGTGTCAGTTCGATTGTGGTGCGCGGCGCGTAGTGTCTTCCGCGTGCCGCCGACCTCGCAAACATCGCCACCACAGCTCTTCCTGCTTTACGCGCTCACATGTGCTGACGAGTATATATTTTTGGGTGGTTCACCATACGCGAGAGACGGTTCTATGTAGCGGACTTATTTGTCTATCGTTTCGATCTACTGCTATAAAAACCTATCGACTTGATATTGAACACGCTCGGTAAGATGGACAAAACTAGTTTAGAGGAACTGTAGGCTGCGTCTAGAGGTTGTTTCGTTTCTGAATTGTGGACCGATAAATCTAATTTTGCCACTGCTGATGACTGATGATTACATTATTTTAAATATGGCTTGTAGCCTGTTACGTGTAATGAGTTGCTTCTTGGCGCGCATGTGCAGATACTGTTTAACTTATCGTTGCTTTGAAAAATGTGTGCTTATATTCAATTTATACTTTAATATATAAGCAAGTACATTTTATTTTTTATAGTGTTCCGTGGCAAAACTGCCAAAACACTAACACTAATACTAACACTAATCCAATCACTTCGATGTCGGTCCGTCCATTTGTCCGTCTATCCGTCGTTCTGTCACAGGCGATTTTCTCGGAAACTATTTGACGTATACATTTGAAATTTGGTCCACAGATATAATAGTAAAGAGGCTCAATTATAGACTTAAAATATGAATTTCTAAGAGAAATTCAAAAATTAATTATAAATAAGGGTATTAAATGAAATCTTATTGTAGCACGATTTAAACCACATGTATATTTTTATAATTGATCTGAAAAAGTTCGTATCATTTGGTGGCCCAAAAGGCATTAGTCTACAGAAAATACTGTTGTACTATTTGGTGGAATACGAAAATCGTTTATTTATAAGTTTATTGGTAGCGGTTTTACACGTGGATTTCAACAAACGAAATATTTAAAGAAACATTTAATTTTGTTAGTTTTTATTTTATGTAATAATTATTTAAATTGTTATAAACTCAATGCTAAGCCGTTTTGTAGTTATTTCTTTGTTTGGAATTTGGACTGACTTATAAGTCATGAATATCAGCATTATTAGTTATCCAAACAACTAATTTATATAATGAAAAACATATGTCATAGGGAAGTATAATATTAGATATGTGAATGTCTACTTACGATGACTTTAGGTCATTCGACACGGGGATCTTGTTTATACCTGTTTATTTATCGATGATGTGTCTATTTACGACGACATTAGGTCATTCGACTTGAGGGATCTTGTTTGTACCTATTAGTATATTGATGATGTGTCTATTTACGATGACATTAGGTCATTCGACTTGAGGGATCTTGTTTGTACCTATTAGTATATCGATGATGTGTCTATTTACGATGACATTAGGTCATTCGACTTGAGGGATCTTGTTTGTACCTATTAGTATATCGATGATGTGTCTATTTACGATGACATTAGGTCATTCGACTTGAGGGATCTTGTTTGTACCTATTAGTATATCGATGATGTGTCTATTTACGATGACATTAGGTCATTCGACTTGAGGGATCTTGTTTGTACCTATTAGTATATCGATGATGTGTCTATTTACGATGACATTAGGTCATTCGACTTGAGGGATCTTGTTTGTACCTATTAGTATATCGATGATGTGTCTATTTACGATGACATTAGGTCATTCGACTTGAGGGATCTTGTTTGTACCTATTAGTATATCGATGATGTGTCTATTTACGATGACATTAGGTCATTCGACTTGAGGGATCTTGTTTGTATCTATTAGTATATTGATGATGCATCTTTTCTGGTAAGACAATTTTTACTCGCAAGCATGACTCACTTTAAGTATTACAGCTACATTTGTAAAATAGAATAAAATTGCAGATAGTCAGTTAAGATCTTTCATAATACTAAACTGCGAAGATCGAGTTCTACTCAATCGATCTCTGCAATAATAGGAACTACAACCGTTGAACTTCTGCCAGTTGCATTTCAGTTATTTGCAATTGTTACACTTACCTGTAACTCTTTCCTGAAAGGCTATTTAGATGTAATGGAATCGGGTGGTAATTAGATCTCAAAATGCAATTTATGGCAATAAAATTGCTCAAATGCTTTTTTAACTTTTTACTTAATTTGATTATAATGGTATTATCTCAAAGTTTATCTTTCTTTATTCCCTAACTTTCTGACACACTTGTCTGCACCCAAAAATCGGACATCATTCTTTCATAAAATACCTTCGTCTGATCTATTATAAAGTAGTATACATTTTGATTTTCTCAATAACTAATTAAGTAAAATACTCTTACAAAAAATTTACTTTTTTAGGATTCCCGAAGGATTCGAACACTCATTTGTCCGTCTCGTCTGTCTGTCACCGCTCCCTAACTTCTAAACTATAAATTATATGTGCATACCATTTGCACAGATTATGTAAAATGAATAACACAACGTCAGATCCAAGAGTAGGGGCTCCAACAGCGAGCTGTACTCGTACATGGTTTTACTCTTGTCACGTATTTTACTTCTTATTATTTACGGGTTTTGGTTATTATTAACATCTTACCTCCGTCCACTGCTGGACGTGGGTCTCTCTTAAAGCTCTTGTCATAGTTAGATAATCGCCACGCCGAGACCGTGTCAAAGGCCGTACGCTTGCCATTAACCCAACAAACCAAGGTGGCGTCGTCGTTATTATACCACTTCAATTACTAACATTAATGTCATTCAATAATTAGTGTCGCTTACACATCTTTTTATGCTATGACTTGTTTCAAGCCCCTCGCTGTTTTGGAACATTGCACGTATATTCGAAAGTAACTATTCTAGCAGGTACCGTCACAGAAACAACCACACGCAAACACTACTGGTCCGAGCCCAATTTCTTTTGGCCGTTCGGTCGACGTAACCGCTCTGTTAATCAATCGACATTGCGGCTCTGTTGTGGCAAGAAGCGTGGGGTTGTGCAAACTGCACTGTGACCGTCGGAGCGACGCGCGTTGACCAATGCGGTTGTCGCGCAATCGCCAGCCGTAGTTGTTTTTTGGTTCCAGAATGATGCTGCAGCACCTGTCGGTGAAACATGACAAATTGTGACGTTGTCTCGCACTTAGCAAGACACTTGTAGAGAGAAGCCGTTTTTTGTTTACAATTATTTTATTTTAGAAGTATTCATACATATTTTTGTAGCGATGTAATCATTAGTGGGCGATGACGCTCTGTAGTGTTGTGTGTAGGAGTAATCGGTTCGACAATGATGCATATCGTTATCCTCGCGGCGTTTTTGTAGGCACGTATTTAAGAAGTCCCAATTATTTGGGAGACCTGTGTACGCATGTGTTCACTACGTTAGAAGCTTATGTGATATTTATTATTCTCCTACCGCTTTGTCTTCTCCCTTCGGAAGTTTCCATAGTTGACAAAAGTGCTTCTTTGTTAAGTTGATTTGTATTGAAATGTGATTGTCCTTTTTTAATAGTATTCAAATCGTATTAATTAATGTAAATGTATACTTGAGCATTAACAGTTAACAATTGTACATTGGATATGTGTTAAATACGTATTTGCCACAAATACGTATTTTTGCCACATTGTTAAACACGGATATGACTAGGTATATTGCGAGAATTTTTAATTCCAACTATTACTAGAACAAACTACGTAAATAGCGATGATGGATCATTCGATCGTTGTTTCATTTATTGATAGAAAAATGTTCAAACTTCCTCGTTTATTATTTCGATTCGGACCTGATCCAACGACGCCTCACGGAGTAATACTTTACCAACCACTTTACGTTTATACTTACGTTACAATGTGTTTTTATGCAAATTGTTTGCCGGTACTTTCACCGTTGCCGTTTTATGTGCCTGAACCACTCCAGAATAATTTTTTTTTTATTTCTTAAACTACATTCTTCCACATAATTTTTTTTCTCATTGTTCTTTTTGCTCTAACTCTTAAAATTTTATAGCTTTTTTGAGCGACATTATGTGAATATTTGAAAATAAGACGCAAAGTAGGTTTATACAATATAGTAACGAGGGTGTAAACGTTAATTACAGCAACTGTTCCGGTCACAGGCGGCGGCGGCCGGCGGGCAGGCGGCAGCGCAGCTGCAACTACTGCAGCAACAACAGCAGCAGCAACAGCAATTTCAGCTGCAGCAGTTGGCGGCGTTCGGCGGTGCGGCTGCCGGATACGTGGTGGGCGCCGCGGCGGGCCAGGAGGGCGCGCCGTACGTGGGCGCTCTCATCGCTCCCTACTACGGTGTGGCGGCGCCTTGGGGCGTCTACCCGGCGGGACTCGTGCCGCCGCCCGGACCCGCGCAACAGCAACAGCAGCCGCAACCGCCTCCGCAGCGGCGTCCGCTTACGCCCACGCAACAACAGGATCAACAAGTTAATGTGAGTAAATAAATTAGTTCACAACGTGTTGCATGTGATCAGTGTATTTTAAGTATATAACAATTCAAAACTTCGTCTAGCGGGCAATATACCAAACAAAGCTATAAATGTAAATATGGTAGATTACTGTGACTTTTAGATATCTCGCTGGAGTTTATCGTTGCGAGATTTGTTTTGTTGCTTATAGATAAATATTCCGTAAATTATAAATTGGTGAGGAAAAATAATGGGCTTGTTTGATTTACAGAAATAGGCTCTTGAAATAAGTTACTTTTAAATTAAGTAAAAAGATTTACCTAATTTAAAAGTAACTTATTTCATGAGCCTATTTCTGTAAATCAAGCAAGTTTATAGCAAAAAATTTAATTAACTAAATATGCATGTTCGAATTTTATAATTTGTTTTGGACGCTAAGAGTGACTTATAACCTTTTTTACTTTGATTTTATTTGTTCCTTGGACAGCTCGAGGACTCCAGGTTAACCGTAGACTTTATTTTAAATCGAATATTCATGGATAAAGTATAAGAAATCAACTTTTTCATAAATTAGATGTAAGCTCATATACACAAACAGAATTTTCCCAAGCGTATTTGTTATATTGGGTTTTGTTTACGTAACGGCACAGGGTCAGGGCCAATACGTGATCCCGTACTACGACCCGGGCTCTCTGGTAATGGGCGCTCGCAACGGTACGCCGCTGCGACTGGTTTCGCCAGCGCCGGTGCTGGCGACGGGTGGCGGGCGCGCGCCCTACGCCGGTTCGCAATACGCCGCCCAGCCGCCCGCTGGCGCCGCGCCCCAAACCGCACAGCCAGCCTCACTTACAGGTACGCGCTTACTTGTAGCATTCATTCACCTTTAATCACATTAAATAAGATGTTTAAAATTAAGTGTATGTATATGTGAATAATATATGTATAAAATATTTAATAAATCATTTTTCATAATATTGGTCACAGGATCATACGTTGAGATATAAAGATCATGGCAAATAATAATGTGGCTTGTGAAAATATATTTTGTTACATTATTACAAATTTGTTTTCAGTTGCTTAAAGTTTGAGTTGAATAGTTAACTATTCAAAATTGCGTTCAGAGATTTAAGCAAATAGATAATGATAATCGAGGTGTCCCATTAGATTTATTGTTCCCATGAAGATCTGAAAATGATCCTGTGACTAGATTAGGAGAAAATCAAGAGTGAAAAGTCTCATATTAGAACATTATTAGTTCATTATAATTTTACAATATTATTGTGTTTGCGTTGTATAAACTGGTAATTTTGTAAATAACTAGCGAACCAAAGAGATTAGTAAATTATTTGATGTCATGTACTTATTCAAACTTTGTATATAATTATGTGTATGTCGAAAACTAACAGTTTCATTTTCGTTCTTTGGAATTTCGTGGTTTCACTTAGTTTTTTTGTCAATAATCCATAAACATTAGTTGTAATTAACCCGCAAAAAAGAGCATTATAACTTTTTCTTGGGGTATGTTTGATTTAATTTTTTCTTCTATAAGATTTTCGAATCTATATATCGTACTTTTTAATAAAGTCACAAAAGTTTATGTGTGTCACAAAAGAATGTGAAAATCTAGTAATTTGATGTGATGTTTTGACACTTTGTCCCAATGTTCTATTAATTTGTAAACAGAGAGTTACAATGAACTTCCTTGGGAGTGCCGATATAGTTAATTACAACTAAAATTTAGTAGTAAAGTAAATACTTTATAGTATTTAATATTCCAATGTCCCAGGTATTGAAATTACAATCAATTGTGAAATCATGGAATGCCAAATAAGTTTATATTTGTTTGTACACATATATATTGCTTTATTGGAAACATTTTGCATGTGCTTATTTTAATTTATGACAATACTAGGCCAACCGACGACAGCACCAACCCTTTCTACTTTTTTCCATTTATTAATACTATTTTCCAAATATTGAAAAGTTAATTGATGATAGCACAAGGAATGCGTCACGTTTTTGAAATGTTAAGTTTTTTTAGGGTTCGAACTTTGACACGATATTACACTAAAATCTAATATGAATTTTCATAATGCACTGGTTTACTTGTATAATGAAAAGTGTGATTTGTTCATTTGATCTCAAATACACCTCGCAGTTAATAAACTAAATAAATAGGCTTTGAAATGTCCATGATTTGTAAAAAAGGATTAAGAGTTGGGTAAGTGTCGTTGGATTGATATTTGTGGTCGGTGTCTAACGGTGGTGTGTGTGTGCGTGTGCATAGGGGTGTCGCAGGCGTCGGCTCTCTTCCCGCCCACCTTCCCGCCTTCGCTCGGACACATCGGCAGCCCGGCCGCCCCGCAGCCAGGTGTGCCTCTTGTCTTATTATTATACGTTGTTTGTATGCTGACCATCTTTACTTACACAATACCTATTACAAACTTAACTCCATAAGGCCGTTAGCAATTAAAATATGCAATTTAGGTCAATATTTTAAGTAAATAAAGTTGTGTCTGTCTGAGACTACTAACTTTTTAAGAACATAAGATATAAACTTGAAATTTACATGTAATAAGTTCCTTCAGTTATTTGAAATTTAAATTTTAATTAAAATTTTATTTCGACTGGTTAGTTATTTTATATGGTTAAAATTTTTATTCGCTTGTCAATGTTGCTATTTTTAGACCAATTTTATTATCAGGTCTATCTCAAAAACACCATCACATAAGAAGTTTTAATTTGGCCTTATTATTCTTATTTCATGTATGTAAAACAACAAACATTAAAAATAACTAAATATGAAATAGTAAACAATTATGAGTACTAAAGCCAAATTATTTTTGAGAAATTTACATTTTTATGCCTATGAAAAAAGTATTAGGCTATATTTTATATAGTGGATAATAAAATTAACATTTGAAAATAGTTTACTTTCATAGTATGAATTTTTCTAATACTTGGCAGGTTAATAAGTTTATATAGGATTTTTTGGAATATTTCAGAACTAGTAGAAGTACACTATTATAGTGCAGACTGATATGAATATTGCGCAAGAAGTAATTCACTTTAATAATTTTATTCACTACAGTGACATTTATGAATTTTTTCATAGCAGTCTGGAAAATTTAGTCTACATGATTTTAGATTATTATAGGTAATAATTCATTACTAAAAGGAGCTTTGGACCTTACGAGGTCAAAGTACACATTATTTGAAACGACGAAAGTTTTGTCGGGACCTAGGGTAGGGTGCCATATAAAAGCTTTAGTTTTGCTATGGCATGTAATAGATTGTAGTTTCACAAAAATCAATGCACAAGTAAAAACTCTCCTATGGATTTTGTATATATTTTTCAAACAACTTGCTAATATTTAATATTACATTGAAATTTGCATACCACTATAAAATTATTTTTGTTCTACCAAAATGATGCGCAATAGTGTTATTCTTCACATTATACATATCTAATATTTAGATTATACTCTAAATTAAGGCAAAATTCTTGTGAGTAGTAGTTGTTTTCCTAAGTATTTTGTTATAATACGAGAATTGCTTTAGTTTAAAAAACAATAGAATTTTAATAGTATCGAAAGAATATGTTAAAAAATGTTAAAACTGTAATTTTTTTTATTAAATTAGATGTGATAATTGTCAATCAGCATGATGATATGAAACAGATTGTGATTTGTTTAATCGGATTGATGTGACCTTACTGAGAAGAGTTTTTGTACTTGTGTCACAATACAAGACAGGTATTCAAGTCGTGCTCCATATTCAGTAAAAGTAATCAGCAATCAAATGAAACGTCAGTCTGACAGAAATAGTACTAATAATAGTTTCAATTCCAAAAATTATTTTGTAAGTTAAGTAAGTAAGCTTTTAACAAAGACAAGTAATTAAATTTTTAAAATTGTTATATCTTGTATAAAACTTATTAATAAATAATACTAAAACATTCCTAACATATCATTATTAATACATAGTCATAATCATCAAGGCTGAGGCATGCTATTCTATTTGGACAGTCATCATTGATAATTGTGTGGTCATGTTTGTATGGTTCATTACCCTATTGAACTTGGATCGGGTGGGTTTCATAACATGCATGGACAGGTTTAGACACAATTGTATTTGGCCGGGACATCATCTACCTCTACTCTGACTCACAACTCGGCTAACATTTTTTACAATCTACTGGAAAGTTTGCTCTTATGTTTAATATAACAGAAATATCAACATTGCTTTTTTATTTACCTTTATATTTTTTTTAAGTTTATTAGTGTATAATATAATTATGCTGTAATTTTGACAAGAATGTTTTTACGAGATTATACAATTAATTAAATTTTTTTTATCATTAATAAAATTTAAGATAATCTCAATAAAAAAAACTATGACATATAGAATAGAAAGGATGATTTTACATGTGTTTCATACTTCAATGAATATATTTTACAATAACTCGTACATATATTAGATAAATATTTTTGTCTTCTGTGTCATGTGTACATAAGTTTTATAATGAGAACTATTAACAAAGGCTCTTGTATATAAAGCAAAATCCTTAAGAATGTATTAATCTAAAGTTTGAACTGGCTAGGGGACATTGCCTTGTATATTGCGTGGTCTCATTGTCATTTCTTATAAGTAAAGATATGCAAAATTGTGTTTTCCACAATTTTCAATTCTAGCCTGAGTATTTTCAAATGATTAATTAAACACTATATAAGCTTTTTATAATTCTGGTACTCTTATTGAGATACTCATATAAAGATGTAGTGAAGGTTCACATATTCAATAAGATTGTTCACTGGAATTATAAATATATAAAAAAATTAATGGTTATAATTTGCACTTTCGAAAGACCTGTTTAATTTTGAAAATTCTTTAGTTTATCTTTAACTTAAATAGATTGGTAATATTTAAATATATAAAGGTTTCATTCTCCTTATGATTACAAAGATGAAGATTATGAAGGTGATCCTCGGTCACAAAGTACACCTGTGCGTGAAGTAATTAATATTCACACATGCATTTCAGAGATGTGTTAATATAATGTGTTTAAATTGCGTAAGGTTTTTGTGCGTGTTATTGTAAATAGCATGTGTGTGGTGGCAGCAGGTGTGGTCGGCGGCGCAGCGAGTGGAGGAGCAGGTACGCGGCGCGACTCTCTGGAACGTGGCTGTGCCTTCAGCCCGTCGGCGCTGGCGGAATATGCGGCCGCTGCGGCGGCGGCGCGCAAATGGGGCCCCTCGCCCCTAGTGGCACCGCTCTCGCCGCCCCTTTCGGCTGCACTCGGCCCTGTCGGCTTACGCTCCGTGTCGGCCGCGCCTGGTGCCGAAACCGCCAAGTACAGGTATGAATACAGTGAAGATAGAGCCAAACAATCCATTGTAAAACTAGGTTTTCATTAGCAATATTAGCCGTAGTTGCTCTGAAATACTTTTACCCACCTTATTATCAACACATACAGATTTCAGTATGCATATTTTGATTCGTTCTGAATGTTTTTTCTTATGAATTCACCTTATAATTTTGTGCTTTTCATAAAAGAAAAAGTATTGTGTTGATTTAATTAAAAGTGTCATCTTTATTATAAATTGTTCCATAAGAATGTAATATGTATAAAAATATTCACTTTTTTCATATCGTAACTTGAAATTTACCCCTTTTGAACATTTTATAAAAAGGTTTTTTAATTTTGATTTGGAAGGAAGCAAGCTCTATGTAATTAAAATGTTGATGAAATATTTTGAATTTATATACTCGTATATACTATTATTTATACATAGGTAAATGTATACCTTGGAATAGAAATAATATAAAAGGTAATGTGTAAATTTTATTTATATAGTTCTGTTTCATTTGGTTATGAATGTTAAACTTGAGATTTACTATGCATAATACTTAGTACATGATGTAAATTTTCCATGTATCATATATATAAGGAAAGAATATTGTATTAATTTTTGTATTATTTGTACATATGTATTATTTTTTTGTTTGTGTTTTCTACTAAAATTTTAAAACAAAATTTAAACAAATCACATTTAATATAGTGTGGGTGTTTCATTGTTCACGTGAATCGTTACAGAGCGGTGAGCAGTTTGGCCCAAGGTCTGACGACTAATGGAGTATTTGGATCATCCTCTTCACTTCTAAGCAAGCTGAGTGGAGCTATATCTGGTGAGTATGAAAGGCAGAACGTTGATTTGTCATATTCATTTATTCTTTTTAGCATGTGGTTTTCCGATTATAAAAGTTTTGGAAAATATTTTGTATCTGATTACTTAATGCAGAAATTGAATCGCATGTCATTTTATTGTTTCTTTTTAGTGCATCTTCATTAATTAACAGACTGACTTGACATAAAAGGCTGGCTGTACCCAATCTTGCCATTTTCATTGTTCCATCTAAAAACGATTTTTGAATATTACACAATCAAGTAATTTTTGACTAGCACGCAATTGATCATTGAATAGACACACAATATTTGCACACATTATTCAATGCCGCTCAGGGGAATAACCCGTGATTAGCTGTGAAGACATCTAGCTGCCTGGGTAAGCACCGTGCTACGGGCAAGTATTAGGTGGGTTAAAAAGAGTTACGCGAAATATTTTTTTTGCACTCAGTTAGAAAACGGGAGTGTTTTACTTTTTATATCAATGACAAGTTGGGAATAATTACCTTTTTTATAAGTTTACAAGTTGAATACTTGTAAATTTATTATAAATTGTGAATAAAAAAATAATAAATGTAATAGAGTGAAATTGTGAATTGATGCTCACAGAGAAAGTTAAAACTGTGTGTGAAGTTAATTTTCTTGTCAAAAAACCAACACCTTAACAATGAAAATAATTTGTCATTTCCTTGTAAACTGTTAAATTTTCAATATTTATGACTTTTTTGAAACGTGCATATACAAAATCAAATTAATTTTTCGCTGCTAAGTATGATTACATAAAACATTTTAATTAATTGATGACTATATATAGATATTTATGATTAAGAAAAGACTAGTGTTTTTAATCCACTTACAAATACTTTAAACGGACAAAGGCCTGGGTGCTAATTTGTGAACTTAAATAGAATGCTGCGAACGAGTGACATTCTCAACAGCTGCACCGCTGAAATTTGATTATCAACTTATTGCACAAATTACCTCAATGAAAACTATCTATACCCATACATTTTTTAAAAGAATGTAAAATTTCCTAAACATTTATTCTCCTTTTTCTCCTTAAAATTTTCTCCTTTGATTTTCAATTATTTCACAATATTTCATGAATTATGGCAGATAAAAAACTAATTCTTCATTTAAAATGACCTCAATAAATTATCAAATAAAATTACTGGAAAAAAATCCATAAATATTGTGAAAAAAAGTGATGTGTTAAATCGATGTGTTGTTGTTAATGCACAAAATGAATTATTACAGAGAAGTTTATTATGTTTTAATTTTACAATTTACTTTCTTGAATTTAGTATAAAGTTCTGAAAAATGTGGTTTGATTTTCGTGGAAGTAAGATTATATATTATTCAAGAAGAAGCATGGAAATTTTATATTTCGTCATATATTGCCCATGGTATACATTGCCATAGCCTCTAAAATTGGGTGAAATAGTAGTTATTACCTGAATTGTATACTTCCATTTATACACACACAACTTCTAAAACATATAAATAACAAAAAAAAAATTACATTTATCTGATATCCAAGTATTCTAAAAATAATTATAAATTGTGGATTTAATAGTGGCAATAACAAAAAACCAACAGTAAAATTCGAATCAATTTCAAAACCATTTATTCATAGAATGTCAATTGTCAATAACTATAAAAGAGATTATTTTTAATTACAAATATAGGAGACATAGGCAATGATTATTAGGAAGAAATGTTAGTCAATAAAATAGTATTTGTAAAAACGATTCCTAATACCTTTCTAAACAGATATCAGACCTGTTCACATAACAAATCAGTTTGGTTACATAACATATCACAAACACAAGGGTGTAAAATGCTAGTGACAATGTTGTCATTTGGTAACAAAAACTGAAATATGTTTTGTTTTATAGTAGAATCGAACTTATAGTATGATGGTTTGTAACATTTATTGCAGGTTGCCGCGACATTAGGTTAGCATTATGGTATTATTTTATCCAAATAAATGACTGCACTAAAAACATAAGACAAAACAACAAACGACATATGGTTGCTGAACTTTTCCAACGACACAAGGCAGAGATGTCACCATTTCTTCCTTATCTTTTACATTTTTTTGTGACTGACGTATATATATATATATATATATATATATATATATATATATATAATCATTCATTTTTCAATTCATGCATTTATCAGTCATTTTTCAAGTTACAAAAGATGCTCAGGACCAAAATTTCTTTCCATTTAATTAAAAAACTTTAAATTTTTACGAGAATTAGATATATTGTATTATACACGGTATCCGAGAATAAGTGTCGGACAAAGAAAGGCGTTATTCATTGTCTGAAAAAAGGTTGATTGACATTAAATGAAGTTTAAAAGATTTTTTTCAGAAAATTGAAAATAATATTCATAATTGTTTCGTCATCTTTTTCATACACATGATACTTGCGCACATTATGCTCAGGGGAATAACCCATAAACAGCTGCGAAAATATCTAGCTGCCCGGGTAAGCACCACGCTACAGGCAAGTATTGGCTTGGTTAAAAGAGTTATGTGAAATATTTTTTTTGCACTCAATTAGAAAATGGGCGTGTTTTACATTTTATATCAATGACAATTTATTCCTTTATAGCCAACAAATAGTATCTTTCTTTGTTCGATACTTACTGCCGGACACCGTGTATATAACGCATATATATTTTACGTCAGTCATAAAGGAATGTGAAGGATTGTCTGAAAAGTGTAGCAATCAGATGTCGTTTGCTGTAAGTCGATACGTTTTTAGTGCAGTCATTTATTTAAATACAACAGGTTTTAATACTATCGTAAAATTATTGCCCATACATCTATAATTAGTGTACTACATAATATAACATAATTATTGCAAAATAAATAAAGTAATTATTGCAAGCCGCCACAAATGCACAAATTATTGAATAGGGATAGCGTGAAATATTTTTCTATTTTTGGTTAAAAACATAGTTGTTTAATCACATGAAAATACACAATTATTGGATTTTGTAAAATACAATAACAATGGAGTGTTATTACTTCACATTAGAAAGGAAATAAATATAAGGAGCGCTGGATATGTAAGTAGCTACTTTAACTAAGTAATTGAATTAATAAAGTGACTCTAATACATTTGACCTATTAACGGAAATTGTACGTATGTTTCTTGTTCAAATTAAATAATCGTGGAATTTTGCAAGGGTTGTTATAGAGCACTTAATGAAGAACGGAAATTTATGCTAATTTCATCCAATTCGTCTGAGCTGAACAGTACAAGTACTTTTTGTTTATATTCAGATATTTTCTCGAAAAAATAAGCTTTACACGCTTATGTGTGAGGCTTATTACAATTATATATTAAGTTTTACCTTTTACTGTTTGGTGACAATACCACATTTTTTTGTGGAGACTCATACTTGCCACTAACTAAGAGATCATGAAACAGCAGGAGGATATTTATTGAACACTAATTTTTTAAGGAGTGCCCATAAGGATGTATTTGCGGGTAAAAATAAAATATTTATTATAACATGTATAATGGCTATACACCATTCCATTTAAAGACAATATTTATAAAGAAACCAATCTGTCAATTCAGATATTGTAAACGTATTTCTTGTATTTGCGATTTACAAATATAATATTTTTATTGGTATAAATATTTACGCTGTAAATTACTTATCAAACTTTTTCCAGGCTTGGCAGTTTTAAAAGACTGGTATATTTAAAGAGTTGTATGTAGACAAATCCCCACTCGTAAATTACGCTTGACTGACCTTCAATCTAGACTAAAATATCAGAGAAGAAAATACTGTATAATGCGACAATTACATCAACACGAACTTAAAACAATAAATACCTAAGTAATATAAAATACACCACAGTGCAATAATTAGAACACAATCGATATTATTTTCTTTGATTCGAAAACAAGCTTCATTACCATTACCACAAAATGTCTTCATTACCAATTAGACATTTTTCTTTTTTTGAAGGTTGCAAATCAGTTAACCATCCATCCTTCCATAAAGGCCTGCCATGATGAATGTGTAGAGATATCATACCATACTGTACCTTTTGTATGATATTGATTGACTCGAGTCTCATCTGTCTACTGTGTTAAAAATAACCCCAGTAATTTTAGCCATTTGCTCTGCCATATATGTTTTGTAAATATTTTTTCCTTGGGTAATATGCTGTTCTAGTTAAACTCAATCATTGGAAGTGCAGAAATAGTTATTTATGTGAATTTGCAAGTACGTTTCTGTTCATGTTTTGAATTATAGAAAACAAAAGCCACCGGGTCGCTTTTAGCACTTCAAAGTGTTGTAGATTGGGCCATTATATACATTGATAATAAATTTCGTTTTATTTGGACCATTTTGAGATAAACAAATTAGTTATTAATTTATGGACTGTACATTATATTTTACAATTTCAAGAAGAAAAGGTTACAATTAAAGCCCTACATATCACACAAAATTTGCTCATTACATTTTAAAGATCCTAGGGGATATGGGCGAAAAATTGTACATTCATATGTAGTGTCGACAATATTTTCAAATCAACCGTTATCGTGCAAGCCAAAGTAAAAAACATGTATAGTTATAAATAGTTACCCATACACATGTAGCTTGTCCAGAAATTCATAAAAAGAATGCAAATAATGTATTCCTTTTCAAGCTTTTCAATTTTTCATGTTAATGCTGTCAACTCATAAAAAGCATAACGAAAAATATGGAAATGGAATGTTTGTTACTGTATCCATTTTTTTTTACTGCCACATAATATATTTCATTGTTTTTGACAATGAAAAAACTGCCTGACAGTTGACATTTGCATCAGATTAATATGTAACAAATGATTTGTGGTCTAATCAACATGCTACATCTATTTTTCTTTTTTCAACATGTTACATCTAATTTTCCTTTAATCAACATGTTACATCTAATTTTCCTTTAATCAACATGTTACATCTAATTTTCCTTTAATCAACATGTTACATATAATTTTCCTTTAATCAACATGTTACATATAATTTACCTTTAATCAACATGTTACATCTAATTTTCCTTTAATCAACATGTTACATCTAATTTTCCTTTAATCAACATGTTACATATAATTTTCCTTTAATCAACATGTTACATCTAATTTTCCTTTAATCAACATGTTATATCTAATTTTCCTTTAATCAACATGTGACATATAATTTTCCTTTAATCAACATGTTACATCTAATTGTCCTTTAATCAACATGTTACATATAATTTTCCTTTAATCAACATGTTACATCTAATTTTCTTTTAATCAACATGTTACATCTAATTTTCCTTTAATCAACATGTTACATATAATTTTCCTTTAATCAACATGTTACATCTAATTTTCCTTTAATCAACATGTTACATGTAATTGTCCTTTAATCAACATGTTACATATAATTTTCCTTTAATCAACATGTTACATCTAATTTTCCTTTAATCAACATGTTACATCTAATTTTCCTTTAATCAACATGTTACATCTAATTTTCCTTTAATCAACATGTTACATCTAATTTTCATTTAATCAACATGTTACATATAATTTTGCCTTTAATCAACATGTTACATCTAATTTTCCTTTAATCAACATGTTATATATAATTTTGCCTTTAATCAACATGTTACATCTAATTTTCCTTTAATCAACATGTTACATCTAATTTTCCTTTAATCAACATGTTACATCTAATTTTCCTTTATCAAGATGTTACATCTAATTTTCCTTTAATCAACATGTTACATCTAATTTTCCTTTAATCAACATGTTACATATAATTTTCCTTTAATCAGCACGTTACAGATAATTTTCCTTTAATCAACATGTTACATCTAGTTTTCTAGGTTTCAGCCCAAGTAAATCTAATGTTATTATTGTTAAATAAATTATTTATTACTGTTATTATTTTCAGAAATTTCCTGGAAAAAAAAACTAAGCTTCCACTACTGTACCTTGAATTACCTTACTTTAGCATACCTTACCTAACCTTAAGTTATTGTTATTTATTTTAATTTACAGGTTATACATTTAATTTTTTTGTATGAGTTATACATATAATTTTTTTCGAATCCGTCTTTCGTTTTGAAAATGTATAAAGCAGGATTAATAGAGTAAGGAACTATCGCTTGGGCTCTGCAACTACCTATCCCTCTGGTCGCCATGGTGACTATATGTAAAACCCCCCATTGCCAAGCTTCATCCAACAGTGGAGAGTTATCCTTGTTGATCTCAAACCTGGCGACGTTTCTAGATATTCCTGTAATGCTAATACTGAGTAACATTTGAACTACAACTTTTGGAAATTGATAAGAACAATTTACGTTTCTCCATACAATTTTTTCAGCTAATCTTGATAATTTGTATGAAGAGTGGAACTTTTTTGACAAATTGCCAAAATTTGTAATACAGAAGTTGTTCAGTATTAGGAACATAGGAACCTCTGTAAATGTGGCAAGATTTGAGATTAACGTCAACAAAGTTGTTGAGGATGAGGGAATATAGTACATTGATGAAGAAGAACAGATAGTAATAATAGTAATGGTGTGCGACTTTGTTATTAGTAATAATAATAATTGTGTGCGAGTTTGTCATAACAATGTATATTATGTTTAGTAATAGTTTCATAGAAGTTTATTTCGATGATTTTTGATTATTTTTTATCGATAGAGGTGAATCGTTTCCCACGCATTAATTTTTTGAGATGTGTGAACCGCTTGAAGGTGTTAAACCTGGTGTATAGGGTGGATGTTGCAAAAATTCGTATTTTAATTTACTGATTTTTATAATGTTTTTTCAACTATGTGTGCTTGATGAAAAATGATTTTTTTTCCGTTAATGAGGTCTTTCCTCACGAATTTTTACATCCAGTGATCCAAAAGGTTACAATAATAATTTAAGTTTATTATTTTATCAGTTTGGAGGTAATTCACGAACAAAATTTAATTTTGAATTCCAAAAAACTGGTGCTAACAATTCTTGGTCGACTTCTGGACCCTAACTCCTTCGAAACCAAAATACTGGGTTCACATCACTCCTTAACCTGTTGTTTTGATTTAGGATCATAGTTGTAGACCCAAGTCTCATCCATAGTGATGAAACGACGCATAAAATTGTTTTTAATCCTTTCTTAAACGTTGCGAATGTTGCTGACAAAATTACATTCGAATGTGTTTTTGTTCCATTGTTAGCAAATGCACCACCCAATGTGCATACAGCTTTCTGAAACCCAAAACTTCAGTAAAAATATTGCACACATTGACAAATGAGATTCCTACAGCTTCTACTAAATCTCTTTCGGCGAATTAACGATCTTCCAAAACACACGTTGATGCACGTTTTGGAAATCCTTCACGTGGATCGTCTTCAAGACCTGTATGACCATGTTTAAATTCAGCAACATCTTTCGACTGTAATAATTGAAGGTGGAACCATGGTCAATTTGTTTACATTTAATGATGGATAATCAATGAATGTGACAGAACAGTTGTCATTTTATGTTTCACACTCCGAATTTGTTTCATTCCGAATATAGCCATGAGCTATCCGGAACCAGCTTGCACTGGTGCTAAGCGTAAAGTACAAATCGATTGCTTGAATATGTCATTTCAAGCAGCCGATTTGTACTTTGAAGGCGAGCTGGTCTTATTAATGAAGTTATACAATTCATTTAATATTACACAGACTGGTAGCGTACAGTTTGCGCATTCAGACTACAAGGCATATATTATGGGGCATAGAGATTGCAAACTTAACTTGAATACCATCAAATAAATTATAAATATCTGACGTATATATATCAGATGTTCAGCGCAAACTACTTGTAATTGCTTATAAGGCAATGTGTGCCACTGGTAATACCAATACTTATTTGGAAAGAAAATAACATGTGCAATGTTCATTTGTTTCGTTATCATTATGCCAAATGTTGTTTATATATGTGTAAAAATATTTTTATATAAAGCAATCAAAGATTCTTTCGGTCGCAGCCGTACATTGTGAATACAGTAGAACAAATTATAAAAAATGCTTATAATATTTTTTTATGCATACTCAGTAATAGAGAACGGTCTGCGGGTGAAATACACAAACTTACGATAATAATATTCTTCAGTACTCGCCATTTGATTGTTGACAACTAGTTCTGCAACCCAAATTAGTTTGTTAAAGAGATGCTAAGGTGCAAAGACTTCTATCGAGCTTTTTAAGTATTGAAAAAATAATATACACATATGTGTCTACTTGACATTTTACAATCTGGTTATGTTTTGGGCACAACAGAGCTGGTAACTGGGCCAGGTGCAGTGGGCGACAGTAAGCCGCCAGGCCGCTCACGTCTGCTTGAGGACTTCCGCAACAACCGTTTCCCAAATCTGCAGCTGCGCGACCTCACAAACCACATCGTCGAGTTCTCTCAGGACCAGCATGGATCTAGGTTTGTATCACGTGTAATTAATTTTTAATATATCCCATCCTCAATATAAGCATATTGTAGATCAGGATATGATTTGTATGTGTACGGAGTATTCAACATGCACAAAATCTTTGTACGTAATTTTTACTTAGTACTTGAAAATTTGTAAACACAAACAAATTAAATGTTAGTTTAGTATTACCTCAACAAACCTAATTGTGTTTGTTTTTCTAATTAGTCATTCTTAGTAATTATGTGTAAATAGTCCTGTGACCTTAATAATTATCAATATTTAGTTATTTATGGAGCTAATGTATTTATTCTTATTTCATTAACTTTTATATCCTAAATTGATGTTATATAGAATGGTTATAAATTAAATGTTTTTCAATTTAAATGTACTCATAACTTCCAACCAGCCCTGACTACATTGAGTGAAACTTAAAATATCATTAACGTGTAGGACCCTAAAAATGTTTATATTAAAGAAAAAAGTTTCATTCCATAATTTCTAAAAAAATTAATTTATATAATGTGGTGATTGCGTATACAAATTGTAAATATTGATGATATATACGTTATCAAATTATGGAAATTTTTTGCTTTCAAAGTTCACAGATGATCAGAAAGACGTATCTTTAAAAAAATTTATTGTCAATTTATGAGACATAAATTTTGAATTCTATGTCTTAGAACTAATAATCATTTATTATATACTGAAGCAATTTGAAAATTTTTGAAGTGACATAATATAATGCTTAAAATTAGAATCTTTGTATAAGTTGGTAGTGTAGGGTTACAAAAGTAAGGAAAAACTCAACAGTTTAGTGTTAATTTTATATAATTTGGTCATTACATAGCATAGTAATTTTATTCAATTTTAAATCATGAGAAACTTGTATCTTATTAATTCATTCTATTAAACTTTCTTTGCTTCTTGTGGTCAGATTCATACAGCAAAAATTGGAACGCGCGACCATCCAGGAGAAGCAGCTGGTGTTCAATGAGATAATTGGGGCAGCCTACAGCCTCATGACAGATGTGTTTGGCAATTATGTCATCCAAAAATTCTTTGAGTTTGGTACTCCCGAGCAGAAGACTACACTGGCACAAAAGGTGAGAGGGCAAATTATTTCATGGCAGTTCCATTTGAGGGAGTGAGCTGAAAATTGATTTATTTGTTAGTCTCAATAACCGAGGAGCGTAACAAAAAGAGAAACATTTAGTCTCGCCTTATTATGAGGATACAAAATAATAATCAGTCCTATTTCACTGGCTTCACTTTTATCATGCTGTCTTCTAACTGCTTTTTATATAGTGTTTTACTATACTGCTTTAAAAAATTAAAAAAATTAACACTGATATTGTATTTTTGTCTATCATTCAGCTATAGCTGCAATGTGGCACATTTCCCTTTGAAATGTATCTGTGTAATAGTAGAATGGCTGGCTGCTTTAATTGCTTCATTAAAAGACGCAGCATGAAGTCATGAATAGTGACTTTGTTTTTTCTATTAAAGAAAATTAAGTGAAGTTACGATTTTATACATAATATTTTAAATAAAAGCTATTTAAATTCTTCTCTTTAGAATCATTCTCCAAACAATTGAAAAATACAATTGAAACAATTGCATTGAGGAGAGTAAATATATCGCTTGTGTGTGTACAATATAGGTTCGCGGTCATGTATTAGCGCTGGCGCTGCAGATGTACGGATGCCGCGTGATCCAGAAGGCTCTGGAGTGCATTCCCGCCGAGCAGCAGCAAGAGGTGGTACGAGAGCTCGACGGACACGTCCTCAAGTGTGTCAAGGACCAAAACGGCAACCATGTGGTTAGTGTTTGTGTTTTTGAATTAAATTACTCTGTCTATTCTCACAAGCTAGTATCTAATAAGTTGAAATGAGCATTCTTTAAAACGCTTTGATATGGAGACTGATGAAATTTATTGTATTTGTTCACAGGTACAAAAATGTATAGAGTGTGTGGAGCCATCGGCGTTGCAATTTATAATTAATGCATTTGCCGGGCAGGTATACGCCTTGAGCACTCACCCATATGGTTGCCGTGTTATTCAGCGCATCCTTGAACACTGCACACCCGAACAGGTATTGCCCCATAGTATTCTCTGTTATATGTGAAATAAACAATTGACCATCCATCTTTGCTAAACCATCTTTGCTAATATCCCACCTGAAGATGTTGTAATACAAGGAAACCTAGGTCGTGGTAAAGAACTTAAAGAAAGTGGAAATAATATTACATCACGTAGTTTCATTTAATTGTGGAAATAAACCATGTTTTTAAAAAAATAAATAAATGGATTATTAATAAAATTCTAAAGCATAGGTCGTTTGAATAATATGCAAGACTAATAAAAAAAGTTCTGTTTGAGAAAAAAGTAAATGATTGTATACATATGTACAATTTTGTTTTACAGTTCATGGCAATTCGAGAAAGGGCCAAACTTTTAAATTTGTGAACATTGAATATTTTAGCACTTACATCAATTTCAAGTCTTAACTGAACGGATTTTTGTTCATTGAAATACATGCTGTTAGATATCCCAAAAGCCCCTTTATAAAGGAAAAGTGGATTAAAGTCGCTAGATAGAAAACATAGTATCCTACCAAGATAGACATAGTTTGCTCACTGACAAACATGATTTTGATGTGAAATAGTCCGGTAGAATATATTTGTAGTAAGGATTACTGAATTTTGGCAAGCCTTGTCATTGATGAAATGGCTTTGTGTGGAATTGAATGGTAAACAGTTTTATAGCTATGCAGATGTAGGAAATGGTTTAAGTGGTGATTATAACACAAGCTCTAAGTTCAATAAAACACAAAGATACTTGATTGTGTGTTTTTATCAGTAGGGAGATTTTACTTCAAATAATTATGTATCCAGTTGAATGAAAGCGGTTGTTTAACAAAACACTGTAATACTAAATTGAATATGTAAGATTTTATATGCAATAAGTTAAATCTTTTCTGAAATATTTTGTCAGCTTATATAATTGTGAGCAAGTAAAACTGAAATGATTTTGGTCAATACGAACCTTGACTTGTTTGAATATCTGGTGTGCCTTAGAAACTTACAATTCTTGTTTGTTATATTTAATTAAATACGGTGTTTATATAAACTTCACTCCTTTACTGTAACCTTCTATTATTTATTTTTATATTAGGACAAACCATATTTGACAGAGCAAAGTGGTAAGAGGTACTTACCACTTTGCTCTGTCAAATAGGTTTATGGGAAACATTAAGATTTAAAATTTATATTCTTATTAAAAATTCAATTTAAAAATATAAATAATCAACTAATCCATATTATTACGCTGCTGAAAAGTATATGTGACTCAAGTGTGTGTAAATGAGACTATACTGGACACCTCAACGATGATTTTTAGCAAAGGTGGGGATGTGTGTGCCATAATATAATTGGCGCATTTAAAATTCATTAGTTTCAAATTGGCTACATGTGTTTTCACTGTTCCACATACATACCACTTCTATCTTAACTTTATTTTCAGTGACTAAAAGCGATTTCTATTTGTAGAAATTTTATACTTCGACTCTGAAAAATGAAGAAATTAAGATGATAAGATTTCATAGCATAAAAATGATCTTGAATGTCTTACATATATTTTTATCGCTTCATAGATAGGCTGTTTAAATTCACGTTTTGTTTCCACTCGATTAAAATTTTCCATTTGCTAGTATTGAACTGGTAATTTTAAAAAATGCATCGTAGAAATTACTTTGTGGCCCGTAACAAAGTTTTCATTTTTGTGTTGTAATTAAGAGAGCTTTAAAGTATGGATTAAAATATGACGGTTTCTCAACTTATATTTATTTACTTATATCGATATAGGTTGAAAAACAAACATCTTATTCAAACTATATTAACTCATTTCAAACTTGGGCTGTAGTAATGTTGTAACAATGTGTATGCATTTGTGTTGGAGGTGGCGCCAGTGCTGCAGGAGCTGCATGCCCACACGGAGCAGCTGATCCAGGACCAGTATGGCAACTATGTTATTCAACATGTACTAGGTAAGCCTTATGTATGTTACAGTTATTTTTCTGATGAGATTATCATCCATCCTCAGCATGATAAATCATCTCTTTGTGTAAGAAATATGGCTATATAAAACAGCTCTTAACTCAGTTTAAGTACTTTGTAAGAGAGATCCAAACATTACTTATCATCAACGAGCACCAATTTTAGTAAGGCTGTATTATTGTAGAATATTGAAGAATCACAATATAATAATAAGTCATCTTTTGTAATTGCAATCTAAAAAATGTTTCTACAATCACAGATACAACTTTTCTAATTAGATATTGGATCATAGTTTTACATGTGATACGATGGGGATATTTAAACCAAAATAGCTGTTGTAGGCAGAAAAACTTTCTATAATAGCAAAGAAACGTGAATGAGTGCACAAGACAATTGTGAAATTTTTTCATAATTCGTTGTGCACTAATTTGAGACATTTTTGTAATAAAAAATTGGAATGTGCCGTGATCTGCCTGCTTATAATTTCTGTAAGTTTTTCTTTGCTTTCATATTTAATTCTCTTAATGGAATTAATTGAATACTTTAATTATCAAATCTACTCCCAAGGGTTGACTCCAAATATTTGTTGGCTACTTTTTTAACATAATACAAATTGTCGCTATCGCGTTAAATGTGCTGTACAAACAAATAACCTTAGTTACCTACCCAATTTTCCTCATTCACATATACTCATCGTGGTTGTAACGTGATATCATTGACAGATGAAAACTTGAAATCACTCGCTTTCTCTCTCATATCTATTCTATCATTTGCTCGTTTGTCATGCTTTTGATATCGAACACAAATGGGAAGCTGTGAAAATGGGCATAAGTGCATCATGTCACGGTACATTATTATATTTTTGTTAATTAAACTAAAGCGCAGGACTATGTTCATGAAAAGAGAAATACAAATAACAAAATTTGAATCAAATAACCTAATTATACCAGTACGAAGTCGGTATAATTAGGTTATGTTACGTATGGGTAGTTTATTTTTTTAAATCAGTGGCCTATTTTATAAAGTAATTAAAGTTTAAATTTTGTATGACATCATAATTATGTGTAATCGGTCTAACGTCAATTCAAATGTTATAATGAAAATAGTCAAAAGATGTGTGCTTAATCCAGTACATTTGCTTCTTTTATAATGTATTAGTTTTTCCAAGTACGTATTTCATTACAATAAAATTAGTTTGTGCACGCATACACAATAATTCAAATTCAAATTATTTCATTTTATAATGCATTTCCATAAGCCTAAGGCTGATTCGGGTACGACATAACCTTAAGAGCTTCGTCAGTATTATTGCATTCGGCATACATTAAAATCATCTCCAATACTTACTCACACTAAAAAACTAAATATTGACTAATTCCAGTCACATATTATACAAAAACCAGTGATGCAAATTCAACATAAATCAACTGTTCTTTCGCAATAATAACTGTCTTCAAAAATATTCAAATATTTTGATTAGTTGTAGACATTTCTAAGTGTTGTAATATTAAAAAAAAATACATAAGCCCTGCAGATTGATTTTGAATTCATCTAAATGACAAATGAAGAAATATCATATCTTGAATTTTTGGGCAAATTAGAGATGTTAAAGATTTTGAAATGGCAATAATTTTGATTTACAAATTGTGAACAACCTCGAACATGAAATGAAATTGACTTGTTATACTTTTCTTTTTTTTAACATTCTTTTGTACTATGCAAATGAAAGAGTTAGCTAAATCACATTTATCATTGATCACTAAGAATTGTGACAATTTTTAAATTTCAGGAAAAAGTAGTACGATTTTAAAAAAAAATAGGTGTATAGGTAGATTGCATCTACCCATGATACAACAGTATTTACGGATTGAAGTGGCACCTGTTTAGTGGATGGTACATACTGTATAATTAAATTTCAAATAGATTTTTTAGTTTCTAGGATGTGATCATTGAATTTTCTGTTATGCATATTGAATCATTTAAACTTCATTAGAATGGAGACTGGTACTTTTTTTTCTGTGTAATTTTACTCTAAGCTTCGAATTAACAATAATTTGGTTTAATCTTTGGCAGGCTAATAAAATTTTTTGGTTGGTGTCTTCATTTCTTTTTAATAATCAACATAGTAGTATTATAAAAGGTTTTGTAATAGTCCTAAACACTTTTTACCCAAACGTTAAACAATTCTGTAGAGAAACAGTTTAATATGAGAATTTGTATTGCTTGCAGAGCACGGTGCATGCGAGGACAAAGCACAGCTCGTGGCGGGTGTAAGAGGCAAGGTTCTGGCACTGTCGCAGCACAAATTTGCCTCCAACGTGGTAGAGAAATGTGTATCGCACGCCACACGCCAAGAGCGCGCTCTGCTCATTGATGAGGTCTGCGGCTTTAATGACAAGTAAGTATACTTTTTATCGATAGTTACTTTGCAAGCTCATATTTCGATTTGGTATCTCACCAAATTAATTGATTCGACGGATTCTAGTTATAGATTTTTTTAAATTGTCTTTCTATTGAATTTCCAAATATCTTCACTGGAATAATGCTTGAAGCTTCCATTTTACTAGGTAGTTATTTTCTTTTCTAAGTTCTTCTAATGGCACAATGGGGTGCTATTTTCTGTTTAACTGATGGCCTTTTTAATTCTGAATCACCGAGACCACCAACAAATGATCAATCTCTAACAACAGATCACTAATCTCCAAAGAATGGTTTTCTTAGGGATTGGTAATCTGTTTTGAGTGCTTTTGTCTCTTCTACTACTTACCAACGCCATAAAAGATGAACTGCGGCAAACACAATTTGTGATGCTAAAGTAACAGTAATTGCTTTTGAAAAAGCCGTGACAGAGATATCCAAGGAAGAGTGGATTGATTGCTCCCCTCAGTATTTCCATCAGGGAAACAATCCACAGAGTGTTCCGGAGATTATTTTGAAAAACAAACAATAGTTTGCAATCTTGGTAGTTGGTTCTTCTATTTTTTATCTACATATTCTAAATAGTTTCATTTGTACTTAACACATAATGCATAGTTTATTGGTCACAGTGCCCTCGTTGTGCTAAATAAACTTTGTCTCCTAGATATTTCAGAATCTTAGTTATATATTCCCCCTTACCCCAATATTAATCAAACTCTCTACCTTCATATTTATTCACCATTAAGTCTTAATTTCATAGTGCCTTCATAATTAAGAACAATTAATATAAAATATATTCTTTTTTTATTTAAATAATACAACAAAATTGTTTGTTGCAGCGCACTGCACGTAATGATGAAAGACCAGTACGCCAATTATGTTGTGCAGAAGATGATCGACGTAGCAGAACCGGCGCAGCGCAAGGTGCTCATGCACAAGATCCGACCGCACATTGGCTCGCTGCGCAAGTATACCTACGGCAAGCACATCATTGCCAAGCTCGAGAAGTTCTTCATGAAGGCCTCAGAGCTGGGCCCTATTGGGCCACCACACCTCAATTAACGTGCCTGTGCCGGCCCTGTACATTTCACGTGTCCATATTGTCTGTATCAAATTATATCTAAGTGTAGGTGTGCGCGCGCACTGTGAGATGGGCGGAGGCATGCGGTGGCGGCGTGCGGCTAGAGCGCAAGGCGGTGCGGCGGGTGTGGCAGCGAAGCGCGTGTGCTCATTGTAAATATCGCCCGGCAGTATTAGTCGGTGGGGCTGTTCTCATCGCCGCGTGTAATATAGGGCCGCTGACCGTTCGTTGTGTTTTAATTGAATTTACGTTACTTATTTATATTTTTGTACGATGTGTGTAAAAAGTATTATGGATTTTCAAACGAGTTAAAGTATTATGCACGATAGGGGGCGTCCGCCGCTATAAATTATGTGAATAGATGACAATTGTACATTTTGTAACTATAGCAGAGTGCGCGACGCCACGCCGCCTACCCGCCAAAGCCGCGCCGCCGTCGCTTGCGTGCCACGCGTATCTCGTTTTAATCTAGCTCGTAGTCCGTAGTGCTCGACCGATTCGTCCCGCGCTCGGCGTGGTGGCGACGGTGCATTTATCTCATCTATTTATTGCGTACGCGTAGTGTCCGCCCCCGCCCTACCCTCGTGACGTTAATATAAGGACATAATAGTAAATAGCGTAACGAGCCAAGGCTCGAGGCCGCCACAGACTGATGTATAGAAAAACGATTTTAAATAAACTTAACCGAAAATTTGTATTCAAAAACTTTTTTCACTTCAAAAAAAAAGACAAAAGTTCATATGTAGCGTGTACAAACAGAGTCCCGCGTGGACGCTATTATTGTTAACGATCTCCCCCCGTCGTACGGTAACCTTGTAAAGTGTAATATTCATTATATTTATATCGAGCGAGTTTGTAATATTGGCCGTCTCGCCGTGTCACTTTTTTAACAAAATTTTACACCGTAGCCTAAGGATAAGTAAATAAATAAATACAAGTTTAAGCTTTGCGCGCACCGAAGTCGTCGTTGCATACTTTTTGTACAATTAATTATCGTTACAATTTCCACTTTGTGTATTATTATTATTCCCCATTGCAAGTTAGCATCGTATCATATTACTTGTACCGCGGGTTTGCGACTTACTGTTTTAGGTGTAAATTTAGCGTAGACGGGAGTCGTGTAGTGACGCGACTAGTAAGTGTATAAAATAATAAGTATTTGATTGTCTCACGTCGGTCAGAGTATGGGATTGGAAGCAGGAAGGTAATTGTACATCATACGCGCCGACCGAGGAAACGACGGACGCAGAGGAACGTTGGACGGTGATGTTCCATCGTGATGAAGCGATACCTGAGTTTGTAATATTGTCTCGTTTGTTTTTATTGTAATTTCTTTTTATTTTAATTTAAATGACATTTCTCAAAAAGCAGATCTTATTTTTTTACTTTTAATTTTTTAGAGACGATTGAGTTAAGGAGATATGTTTTGAAATATTTTGTGACAGTTTTGATTCCACGCGAGGAGTCGCGTCTGGAGGAGCGCTTTCTTTTGTCTCGTGGGTGGGTGCACCCGCCGCACGACTGTATGCTTAATTAATTTTTATTATTTTTTCGTTAGTCTGTAAGTGAACCGGCATTGTAATACGTTTTTCCATTGAATAATGTAGAAATTTCGTTATTAGCGTCCAACTTATGTTTATTGTTTTACTGTATGATTATTTGAGTATAGGTAGAAGTTAAGCGGAGTGGAATTTGAGGTGGAAGGAGGACGTGAGCCCCACGGTCGTTCGCTTCCTTCATTTGTTGTATTCTCCCTTACGTGACGCGGAGCACCGTTAGAATGGTTGTAATGTGAATAATCATTGTAGCTAAAATCACGTATTGCGAGTTACTTGTGAAAAATGTAATCTTTCATGTTTGAGTAGGTGAAGTTCAAAATTTGGTCAAATACTTGATTTAATAACACTGGCAAGTAACCGTAAAGAAAGTCTTATGTGCAAAAGTTTGAATTCCTGCAAACTGCCATTATTGGCAATGAAAATCATTTTCTCTCTACGTTCACTTCAATTAAATTAGTCAAATTTGCAATTCACCTACTCAATTTTAGAAGACATAAGAAAATGTGTATTTTTCCATGATTCTGTACTGGATAGCTAAAAATAAAATGGATTAACTAAACATTGTAATAATAAAATAGAAAGTGTGTTTTAGTACATAATGTATATTGTTCTGGTGTTTAAAGTGTAAAATTTTCAGTCCTGTGATTTGTTGCCGAGCAACAAGCATTTCACAATCTTACAATCGGTTCCCAAAATAGTACCACATTGACCAAGTTTCCCTTTTTTAAATCAAAGCTAAGTACATATTAAATGCTGTTCATGGGTATTACACGATTTCATAATTTTCTAGCAGTCTAATAAGAGATTACGAAATAGAATTAAATTACATTTTTGTAAAATGGAAAAAATTTATAAACTCTTATTAAATTATAAATATTTTCCCTGATTGCCCCTAGTGTCGTAGGAACACATTATTGGAAATGGAATAAAAAAATTCAGAAATTTTGAAGAGTACAGATAAATAATTCATATAAATCAAGTTTTGTTATTGTTATGGTAATCATTTTTAAACAATAACAAGTATTGTAATTATATAAATGTGTATAGTTCAATGTGAAAAGAAAAGATAATTTCAAATTTTAACGTAACACGTCATGTAACGTTAACTTTACACACTGGCTGACAACAGTCAATATAGATTGGCAAATTTTTTGTGTGTTGCTTGTTGTGCGGCAACGTAGTGTTGTCCCGTGTGATGGAGGATGTACGGAGTGTGTCTCAGGTCGCCTGCTCTCATGCTTAGTGTCGATATAATTTTGATAAGTAACTATGTAATTAAATATAATTATGTCGATGTGGATTGTCTGCAGATGGGTGTAACGATGAATATTATATAAATTGTTGTAGTGAGTAAATAAATACACCGTCACCTCGTTTTCAATTTAGTACGTTGTTTTTACAATTTCATTACTTTTAGACGTGTATCTATCTATAAATATTGTATTTGTGAAAAATTAATTGTATATGGTTGTACAAATGGAGTTGAGAATAGAGACGAGTGGAGAGTGCGAGAGGTGACGCGGGAGGTCGCGGGTTCGCGTCCTGCCTCTGCCGCGTAGCTTGTATTAGATACATTTATATGATTAATCTACTTAGACATTACTTATAATAATAAAGCATTTCTGTAATAATAACATTATAAAATGTGAATGTGTAGTTTTATTTCTTTTCATTTCTTAGTAATGCCCCGATCGCTGTATACTGTGTCCTTTAAACTCTGTGATACTAGTACACTGGACTGGCTTTACACGATGTGGTAATGAAGCAATTTGATTCTCCTCATTTTGGTGCTGACGATGGACATCCACAATAACGAATGTTCTGGCAAATGATGTTAGAGATGAGACAGTGTGACAAAATATATCGATAAAAATTTTATAAAAAGTTGCATCTAACCTATCAGGTTCATATTGATCTATAATATGTCGATAATCAGTGTTGATACCTAATTGAAAGTTTTCTATGGACAGGAATAAAATATAATATATATATATATATATATATATAAAACATAAGTAACATTGAATTAGATTGAGTTGATTACAATCATGTAATATATAGAGAATAATTTCTTATCACTGCATTCAGACGGACATCTATACGTTGAGTTAATTTGTTTTAATAATATATGAAAATGATTATTAAAATTATGTAATACCAACTTACTCAAAATGTATCAAGCTAACTAAATCTAATTGTATCAAGCCAACTAAAGCAAATAAAAAAAATTAATGCAATTTTCTAATTACTGAAAACATATTAATGAAAAAACAAATTTACATAAATTAAAGTTACTCATAGAATGAATGCCAAAGATTCCTTAAATTAATCTTGTAAATCAGGAAACAATGTCTCTTAATTCTTAATCTTGTTTTAAGCATAAAATCCTTAAATACTTTCACATTAATACCGTAGGAACGTTCAATTCCATTGCAGATTTCTTCTTCTTGGCACTACAGCCTAGAGCTGCCGTTTCCTGGTACCTCCTGGCTTGTTAAATGTTAGTAGTTTAGTTGGGTTGTTATCCTAGTGTTCGAGATACCTTATTCAGTTCGATTTGATGACTAACAATGTTTGGTTGTTTATATAGATTATAAATTTTGTGATTGTAAAGAATTCACCAAACCTTATTTTCTTGGACAGCACTGAAGATTTTGCGTAGTATATTTTTTTTCGAGAAGTAGTCTGGCTATACCATATACACACAATTTGTGTACATATGGTATAGCCAGTCTAGCCTTTAGTGTAAAAGGTCAGTGATTCTGTCTAATGTGAATTCTCTTGAATGTGAATTCTCCTGTGTAGTGTGGCAACACCTAAATAATACTAAAAATTGCATTGACGTGGAATCTTTTAAACATTTTATAAACTCCGACAATGAAATTTAAATCATATTTATCAGTCATAACAGCCATATAGAATGACCTATTTTAATTAAAATATCATTGCCATATATGTGAGTCTAAAACATCTTGGAAAACAAATTTTTTCAACAATATATTGCATCAAAACTAGTTCATATGTCAAAAATAACATAACAATCATTTAGATGCAACTCGATGACTGGTTCAACATTGCAAAGATGGGTATTTGAATCAAAACCACGTTTGGATGCTGGGATTCTACATAATTTAAATTTTTGGTTGGACAAAACCAAACCAGCTTGTTAGGTGTTCCGTTTGGGAGTACACAACGTAAACACTCGACATAAAGTATTCAATATTTTTTGCTTTTTATGTACCATACAAAATATATATCTCATCATATCTCTATACAAAATATTACCATCTCCTGTTTTATTTAGTAAGAATGTAAATGAAAAGTTCACAGTTGACTAATTGATTGCATTATTCGGACTGTATGGTCTTAATTGATGCCATTGCATTTCTAACAACGATACTGTTGAATATTTCCTGCTCAAATGTTTTTTTTATGTTTGATCAGATGATACGTCAAATAATGCATGGAATTTAAATATGATTCTAAGAAGTAGTGTATGAATGAAAATAATATGTGCACAAGAAAACAATATGTTAAAAAATTACACGCAATGCATCAGTCAAAATGAAGCAAAACTCTGCAGAGACTGGCACAGACCGACAACAAAAGAAACCATCATTTTTGTGAATGATCTGTTACAGTATAATAAAACCATTTCTGACAGGCTTTCAGAAACTATGAAAGAATACACGCATGCCAAACGTCGATATGCAAAGGAGTTTAGACCGAATGGGGAATACATAGTTGCCAGCAAAAAGTAGGAGTATAAAGAATATTAGCTTGTTCAAGGATATGGCGCGTTAAGAGTATGAATTTATTACATGGAACATTTTCTATTTCATTTTTTCCTAAGAAGAGATTTATACAATGAACGGAACATCCATCGTAATCGCTTTGTTTCTTTTGCTCGGATAGTAGTTGAGCCATTATAAATAGAGACAGAATGCAACCATATTTTGTAACAGGTTTCTGTGGAATTTCATACGCTATTACACCCATTCCACTCAAATACTTTGTATTTGTATGGATTACAGTATACATGCCCCACCCCTAAGTAGTTGCATCATATGCTCCAAAATACTTATAAATATTTACAACTCATTCAACTGCCACCCGTGCAGTGGACAGCCTTGCAAACTGAAAACATTAAGGCGTGCAAGTCTTTCCACTGCATTGTGAATGCACTTCTGTTATTGAAAATTCCATAAAAGAAATTTAACTCTTAAGATTGCATGAAAAAAGCGTTTTATCAACGATAAGAAACTACAATTTATATACTTTTTTGTTCACGAGAAACAATTTGCAATTTACTATAGTTCATCACACAGGACTTCCGTAAGTAGAATATATACAATTGAAAATACTTTCACAAATAATCTGACAATACTTAGAAATATATTGTATGTAAAAATTTAAATATAACGGTCTAAAAATATTATCCATTTATATAATCCTTATAATTTTTGTATGGCAATTATATAATATTAAGAAATTACTAAACGCACTATTCAAAACAAACTTTCTCATGAATACTTTCATTCAATCCATCCACAAAACTTGCATAGTATTCTCCAGTTACTGTTTTGATTTATCAAATTTCAATAAAATACACAAATAATTGTAGAAAAAATAAAGACTAGTAATTTTTGTCGTTTTTATCCAAAATTAATATATTTGTGGACTTCACTAATTTTTGTTCAAATTATTTCATTATGAAAAGTAACAACCATAAACAGCATATATTACAATTAAGGGAAGGTGGGGTATAAGTAAGTAATTTTGTCTTATAAACTGAAAGTAATAGTTTACTACAATTTTTCCTAACTTGAGCGATAGGATGAATAGTAACTAATGAAAGTTAAAAACATATTGGCAAAAACATAACAGTTTTCTGCAAAATAATCCACTGTGCTCCGCTGTGGTTACACTGAGCCAACGTGTGGGTTACTGTGAATCGTAGTGGGGTACAGAGATCACATTTGATAGATTTTATACAAGTTTTAAATAAAGATTCATCTTAAGTTAGCTTTTATCAGTCTGTTGTAGTTTTTATCTCTAATTGTATCAAGCCAATTAAAGCAAATAAAAAAAATTAATGCAATTTTCTGATTATTGAAAACAGATTAATGAAAAAACAAATTTACATAAATTAAAGTAAGAAAAGTCAATTATCAAATATATAGCCTTGTTGTTACTGTTTAGTAACAACAAGGTTATACATTTGTAACTAGACCTACGAGCAGGTAAAATCATTTTTATATCTTCTAAGGGCTCGAAAGCAATATCTGGAACATTAGTAATCGTTCTCCACTTTTGAAGACTTGAAATCTTTTTGTTCCTTTCTCTGGTGGAAATATTTTTCTGACACTCAGAGTAATTCTTTCAGAAATGAGAATAAAAATTAGAGAAATATTGTTTTCTCTGAAAAATTCCAAAAAACTCTGCTATTCAGAGTTATTAAGAGATTTTGAAAGGAACTGGCGGAACAATTCCTTTCAAAATCTCTTAATAATTGTGAATAAGTTAGCGACTTACTAAAACTTTTTCTGAATAACTAACACTTTCAAAGAAATATTTCCTTATCAATCTTCCAAGTCTGGCTTTATTCTATGTGTGTATAATAGCAAATAGACAAAAACGTCGATCCATTGTATACCATGGTCCACTCTATCCCATCTTCTCTATTGATACATAGTTTTCGTATTAATGAAAGAGATGTGTCTTACTTTTCTTCAAAACATCTGCACCCTTAAAAATGTGAATAATGATTTTACAGAGTTGTCAAAACTTATGATCTGTATATATTTAATAATAAATAAGCTGTTAAATAAACATAATAATAAAGCAAAATATAAAATTTTTCTTCCAATAAAAATTTTGTTGTCATGTTTAATATTTTACCTTTTGTCTGTTTAGAAGAAGTCGAAAGTGGAAGTAACTACTTTTGATTGTTATTTGGTGCTTTTACCTTTCCCTTTCTCTTTTTGAATGTTTTTCTTTTAAAGAGCTAGTGAGATTTCACTGAAAGATATTGCGCATTCAGGTGTTTTATTTCTCTCAGAAATCACAAAAATTTGTCATTTTACATGCTGAATTTCTGCCTGAGTTTGATAGTTGGTTTTGGTTCTTGATGTATATGGAAGTGAATTATAAGCTGTATCTGGTTTTGGATTTTTAGGAAGTAGCGAATTTTGGATTTCTGACTTGTTCCACCCAGATTTGTTACATTTATAAATTGAACCGTTCGGGCCTCTTTGCTCCTAGTGATGGATGCATTCTCAACCGAGGATATATAATAAGTTGTGGAACATACTGACCTGTTGCGCTGATACAACAGAGAACAGTAATGTTCTTCCCACGTGCCAAACTGGTGGCAGGTCCCACTTGCTTTATTCCTTTAGGAGCAAGTATTTTACCCGGTTTGTGAACAGCGTTTATGCTTCTTTCATAGACATTAAATATTCTATGAGGACGAAGTTTGTATTTGTCGTATGTCGATGAGAGATTTTGAAAGAATATCTGTAATTCTGTGGCATTGAATGCAACAATTCTATTTAAACTGATAGGTTCCGGGCGCCTGATAGGTGAACAGGGTTTCTTTTTAAAAATCCATACAACCAGTCTTTACCAGCTTCTTTTTTATCTCTATTGAATGAATTTTAATTTTATTAGACTCAGCATATGCAAATACTGAAGCCTTTAATGATTGTGGTGTCAATCCATAAAATATACCAGCCAGAAGCAATATTTGGTCTCTAAATGTTATCTCCTGTTTATGTGAGAAAACAGGCTTTCTTCCATGTGAAATAAAAGATCATTGCTGTTCCTTTTTGAGTAATCAGATAAAGTCATAACAGGAATACCATACAAAGCAACTGTCAGTCTTAACTTTGCTCCACCACAAATAGCCTTTATGGCACTTTTCATTTTTTTGAGCAACCAAAAACACTTCTTTTTAGATTCCATCCGTAAACAAAATTTTCATTTACTGGTAATCAAGGTTGTAGTAATTTGGGAAGATTTAACACATCTCCCTCCCCCCCAAGCAGAATGCAATGCATGAAAGCAGATGGTAAAATTACTTTGAAAACACCTAATTTCATTAAAAAACAATCTTATGACAATACTTTAAAAATAAAAACAACAGATATATTCACAATAAAGTAGCTTACAGTTCAATTTCCGAAGGTAAAATATTATATCCGCGATTGCGATCTGAATAGTTTAATAAAAAATACTATACACCCCTAAATGTTTATACGTGGCTATGTAGAAACATGTTTGTTTCTTTCCCACTTAAATGGCTTAACGGATTTCAATAAAATTATTCATATAAATATAACACATCCCAGATTAAGACAGACTATTTATAATTACATATTTATAATTATGCTATCATTTGTAGGAGCAAAGTAGTGCACTCACAAAAAAAATTATTTTCGCATACAAAAAACTGAATGCGTTACTGGTAATTTAATTAAGTAGTGGAAAATGTTTCATTTAAAATGCAGAGCAGTCTACCGTCACAGGAAATATTAAATTCGGTCTGGTAAATTATGTTCAAAATAATATTTAACTCGTAACTTCCTAACTAACCTGATTGAAATACCAATAGGCAAACCATGGGCAAAAGCTAGTTCTACAAATTCTCCAAGACATCCTATTATACCACATTAGTATAGTAACTTGTTGACTCGGGAACAGTCCATCCTGGTCCACAGAAGAACCCTTGGTGGGGTAGAGCTTTTTAGGCCATGCGGAGGATATATAGAATAAACAACGAAACTACTAACACACTAAGGACTTCGGAACGCCATGGAATTAGTGGAGGCTCACCGAGCGGCCTAAGCACTTCTACATCCGCTATTTTGTTTCTAAAATTCGGAACCTTGGGGCGCCATATAGAGAATGTATGGAGCCTCTTGAAACCCTTTGTTTTTAGCACCCTTAAAAATACCATGGGAGTTACACGGGAACATTCGCGAAAATCTACAATACCTTTCGACCACACTCTTCCTCTAGGATGATACTGTTCTCGACACAGTCGAGCAATGGTATATCAGGAACATAGTAGTTGTGATCCAAATTTATGCCATCGTCAAGAATCTTAACTTGAAATGGTCCTAAGCATTCATAGAATAGATAACAGAATTGTCAAAGCGGGTTGGGATACGGCGGCGCCTGAGGTGCTGGCGATTTTTAATTATTGCCTATGTGAGGGTTAGTTTCCAAAGATATGGAAAGTGTGGAGGCTTAAAGTCATACTGAAGAATAATGGGATATCATCTAGCAAACCAAACTTCTATAAGTTACATTACACTATTTCCGGTTTTCGGGAAGTTATTCAAGCGAGTAATAGCAGCACAGTTATCTCACTCTTCCAGGTCCTTCAAATTAGTACGGTTTTCGGTCAGAGTGTCCACTTCAGATGCAATCTCTGCAGTCTTCTCCTCTTCTGGACATCTCTGGCGCATTTGACAATGCTTGGTTGACTGTCATTTTGACTGAGCTAGAGTCGAGGGGAATGTCAGCGGACTTCCGCTAGTATTTTTGCATCTTTCTATAAACAACTTCATCGCAAAAATAATTAAGAAAACGTTGATTAGAAGTAGTTAAGAAAACGTTGATTAGTAGTAGTTAAGAAAATGTTGACCAGGGGTTACCCGTAGATCATATCTTATAAAATATGATGATTGATAGCATCCTCATAATACCCCTTCAGGGATACAAGAGCGTCTCCTATGCTGATGACACGCTACTGTTGGCCAGGGGAGCAAACCGAAGAGATAAGGGAGGCGATCTTCCACATCAACTTACTTGACTGGGCATTAAAAAAAGCTTAGCTTTGTCTTAAGGGCAAACTGGCGAGGGAGCAATCTGTAGTGACGGGTGGGTCCATGATTGGTGTGGTGGACCAAGTTACATACCTAGGTATGATCCTTGACTTATGGCGAAGCTTTATGTACATCAGGGAGAAGACTCGAATTGCTTCCCATGCGATGGCCTGTGTTGCAGGTACTGGCTATGGATTGAATAGCTCGACTCTCAAACTGTTGTATACGGCAATATACCTTGGTGTTTTGGCCTATGCGCCGTCGGTGTGGTCTTTGTGGTGTGCTAGATTCCAACAACACACCACAAAGACTACACCGATGGCGCATAGGCCATGTGGCGGGTTTCACTTACATCACAGTGTGCACTGCTCTTGGCTCTGACCAAAGCTTACTGTACCTTTCCAACGGATGCTTTGCCAGTTTTGGGTGCTTCTAATTGCCGACATCACGATGTAATGGGCACCCAATTTCACACTGGCTCCAGGTAGGAGTTTTGTAGCGGATCTGTTGAGCTTAAAATTTGTTTTTAATGAACCACTTTTGGATAGAAAGGGCGTATTTATGAGATCGCCACTGCTCACTGGCATCCAAATGGACTTCGCCATTGCTCACTGGCATCCAAAAGGGCATATTTTTGAGATCTACTAGGTTACTTTTCTCCAATGTTTCTAAGCGAATGAAGAAAAAACTTACTCAACAGCGATTATGTATAGTAATCGTTGTTGAGTCAGTTTCACAATTTTTGATGGGACATGAAGTCTTCCGTGTAAGTTTATATCGTTTTGCATTGAGAAAAACTCCTCAATGCAAAATGACGTGCTCCTGCGGTTTCTATATGCAGAACCACGTATTATTTAATTGTAATGGGCATGATGATGCATGTAGAATTTTTTAGAGAGTATGTGTCTAAACTGTATTAACATAGTATCTATCGTGACTTAGTTGAGTGTGGACCGATCTTTGAGGCATTTAGACATTCACTAAAAGCGTTCTAGAAAAGATATGGCTCATTGAGCAGGGACAGCACTTAACCCTGTTGGCTAGAAGCATTTGATAGTAGATACGGGACAATATTAGGGGGCTTTTAAAAGCTCCCCTCCTGAGGGGGATGTTAAGAGCCCCAGAAAGGGTCCTGAAACAACCCGGGTGGAATGGCGAGAATAGTAACTTGTTGAATTAAATTTATATATTTTATTATTTCATGAGAACAATTTTTGGGTGACTGTACTTGGTGAATACAAAGCTTGCACTTGCCTTGCGGAATTTCGGCTTGGTTCTGATGATGTCAAGAAAGGAAATAATCCCTTAATAAAATGACTATACAAATTCATACCTAATTTTATTAAAATTATAACACTAAACAGCAAATATTATTCTAGCATTGCGCACGGCATCCATCATCAGTAACTCTTAACACATTCACACTTTTCAAATTATCGCTGCATATTTTCGCTCTTAGTCCTCATCTTCCTTTTCTTTTCTGGTTCCACTGGTCTTCTTGGATTTGGCTCGTGAAGGCTCCCTGTGCCGTGTTACTGGTGAGCGACTACGTGACTTGTGTCGCCGTGAACGGGATCTAGAGCGCTCACGTCTATGTGATCTGTTGAGGAAAATTATACTTTAATAGGAATTTGTAAAGTGACTAGCCAATTATTTTTTCGTTAGCTCTAATCATATAAATGTAAGATTTCATATTACAGATACAGGACGGTACCATACTAAATGTTCTAGCATATCTTGTCCCTTTAACAACTAACAATTTATTTGTCCCTTTAACGACATACACTTCTTCATGTGCCTTCTTAAGTACTTTCATATTATCAGCTTATTAAATCTGATCTATCCATTTTTTATGCTATTTCACACACCATCCTGCTTATAATTTTTGCAGAAATATTTTTTGTAAATTACACTTTGTCTAATTAATTTAAGTAATTTTAATCTCATATATTTCTTAGTGAAAAATATCTGTTATCAAACAATTTACTATCTTGGCAAACCTGATGAATATAAAACAGATAGAGAAACTCCAAGCTGTCTTGTGCGTGTGCATAGGCCACCACATACCCACATATGACAATTGTTTCTACAAACTGTTGGTTTTACAACTGCATATGATGAAACAAAATGCAAATTAATTATCAGAGTATGTAATACTTATACCACCCCACTTTTTTCCACTGATTTCCGGAATGTTATAGAAGCTTAGAATATAGAGTAATCCAGAAGGTGCATACGCACAAATCTCTTCACGGTCGCGGTGAAGCCAAAAATCGCTGCACTTCGTCTTCTAGCGCCCTCCCTCAACGCGCACGGTGTTACCAGCAGAATAAGTTTACCCACTAACTTTAGGAAATCGACACATATAAATATATATTTACTTGCGGCAGTATGATTCACATTTGGTCATGGCTTGGCTTATATGAAGTATTATTAAGGCCGCCATGTTAAATTTCTAAAATGTTTATTCTGACCACAACCAATAGCCTAAGTATTTAGTTTAAAATTATTTAAAAACTTTCTCACATTTTACCATTTCATTGATTAAAATGAGTATTAAAATACATTATCATTGATACTATTGCTCAATTGATACTACACATTTTATGCATAGTTTTTTGGAGACACTATCGCATGTGTTCTCGCCTTCTGGAGTACTCATTATTCTAAGTATACAAGCTTCTAGAATGTTTCTTGTAGGATATATAAAAAGCATGGAGTTCAAGTTTCTGTTCTGTTTGATCTGTTCTGTCAATTGAGTAATCGGCGAGTAAAGAATAAATGGTAAAATGGAAGTATCTCGAAGGGAACTTAGAGTGCTCTTGTTTTATGAATTTCACTTAAGGTGAAAAGGCAGCAGAGTAACACATAATACATGTATAATGATAGGTGAAAGTGTGCTTTCTTATGATGTAGCCAAGCACTGGTTCCAAAAATTCAAAGGGAATTTTGACCTGTCCGATAAACCTCATCCAAACAGACCTAGAAATGATTTAGAAAAATTTAAAAACCTTATTGAAATAGATCCCAGATTAAGGTTGTGTTGTTTGGCAGAGCTACTTCCATGCTTTCATACTACAATATAATAACAATTTTACGCTTTGAGAAAGAAATGAGCTAACAACCTTTCAACTTCAAAGGATCGCTAATGTGTGCATGGAGCTACTGAGTTCCCATCGTAACAATAAATGGCTAAAGTATCTAGTTACAGGAGATGAAAAGGCTTATCTTAATTTTCCATGTAAACACCGGTGGCTAGGTACTGGAGAAAAAGGTGTACCTGCACCAAAATACAACATTGCACAAAATATACTTTTGAGTGTATGTGGGGTATAAATGGAGTTATTAATTGGAAACTCCTTCCAGCTAACAGTACAATTACAGATAAGATTTATTGTGAACGACTGAGCAAAATCGCCGCTAAACTCTCTTCAAATCAAAGCACTTTATTTTTTACATGACAATGCTCAACCCCGCGTAGCAAAAGGAACTGTGAAAAACTATTTTCACTTGGATGGAGTGCGTTATCTCACCCACCGTACTCTCTAGGCCTTTCGCCATCTGATTACCATCTGTTTCGCTCTGTCTAATAATTTAGGTGATAGAAAATTTAAAGACAAAACTCATACCAAAATTGAACTTCACCAGTTTTTCAGTCAAAGGCCCAAAGATTTCTACAAGGATGGAACTTTAGCTTTGCCTAGATGTTGGCTACAAATTTGACATACCGACAATGCTTATCTAATTGATGATTAATTTTATTCACTACATATAAAAAGTTTGTGTAAATACATTTACGCGTTTCATAACTTTTTATTGTACGAAATGTTTGATGCTCTTTTTTTCTTCTCTTGCTCTTTCTATACTTTTTCTTTGTTAAAAGTATTTTTCTATTATAATTTCCGAAAACTTTTTACAGACTATTTACAGCAATTAATCAAGCAGAACATTCTTTTATAGATTATTATGTTCTCTTTAAGTCGTAAATGCATTGTTTTGATTTAGTTATAATGCTTTCAATTCTGTCTTTTTTCACTTAATATTGCTTCTTCCTGCATTACCTGGAAAATATTATATACATATATATATATATATATATATATATATATATATATATATATATACACACATATATACATATATACATATATATATATATATATATATATATATATATGTTTTCAAAACAATTTTATTTGTGTTTCAATTATTTTTTACCACGGAAATGTTAAGTCAATCATCATACCAGGTTACGAGTACAATATATACAACATAATAAGAATAAAAGAAATACCATCCCAGTCCCAGTTTGGTAGGTTAAACTGGCCAAATGTAGCATGAAGCCAGTTTAGAAGAAATATTACTAACTTCTCCCTGTGCCTGTCCGGTTTCACAGAACGGGAAGATGCTCTTTCTCGGTCGCGTTCCCTCTCCCTGTCTCTATCCCTATCGCGATCTCGCTCTCTGTCCCTGTCGCGGTCCATCATTTCGCGCTCATCTCGCTCCTAAAATTTAAATGGTACAAATTATTATGAGCAGGATAAAATATATTTGCAGTTATAATACTGTTTCGGTTTAATAATATTTGAAAAAGCTAAAAAGTCAATGTATATGAAGCAGACTTTATGGGGGAGGCACAAACAGAAATGCGAAGATTGCACCCGGTCTAGTACCAGGTCCAGTCATTATAGCCGACATGCACACTCATTTCTTTAAAATTCTTTATTTATAAAAGTCATTTTGAACCATATTATATAGCATAATAAATTAAATGTCACAACGTTCTTTATTTACTCAATATTCAAGAAATAAAGGCACAAATAAGCAGATAATTTTTTTAAAAATAACTTACCTCATCACGCCTATCTCGCTCCCGTCTGTCGCGGTGCTCATCTCTGTCCCTTATTCTATCTCGCCCATCCCTCTCATGCACAGGCCCACTCATCATGTGACCTGGTGGACCAACAGGTCCATGATGTCCCATGGGTGGACCGTAGGGACCCTGAGGTCCCATCATGGGAGGCATGGGTCCCATACCCGGTCCGTGCTGCATCATGGGTGGTGGCACCATGCCAGGCGGTGGACCCATGGCTGGCGGACCCAAGTTGGGTGGTGGGGCCATGGGACCCGGACCAGGAGTGAGCTCTTTAATGTCGGATGGAGCCCAGCCGCTATCTCCACCTACATTGCATTAGCTTAGATAAGTACAATATTGTTGAAATGGACCTGATGCTACAACATTTTCAGATTTAATTATTCAGAGGCAAATACATTCAATTAATTTCCACATTTTCCATAATATTTCTAAAAATGACTGTTTGTGAGCTTTTAAAAAACCTCACTATCCTACCGAAATGCCAAAACATTAGTAAATACATCACAACCCCTTATGGTTGTGATTTGTTTATCTTTTAAGCTCTGGGATAACTTTGTTGTGTTTTCCCTGAAAACAAAAGTTAACTCTGGAATGTTTTATTGATAAAAGGTTTTTCCAAACATGTTTCACTTTTTGTGATTTATTGTAATAACTTTTATATCTGATTGTATTCCCCGGGTTGAGAAACAAATAAACATATATATTAAAACTATAATTATTAAAATGGTTTTGGCATCACTTTTAGCTTAGCAGGTTCAAAATTAAGTATAATAATATCTGTCACTACTTAATGCCTCTCTAATCATTGTAATTATAAGCTTCAATTTTAAGCATTAATACATAAAAATCAAAATTTTAATTAGATACTGGGTGAAAAAATTATATGGAAGGATGGAAAACAATTGAGAAGACATCAATGAATAAAAACACTATCAGCATATATACAACATTCATATCAGTACGAGCATACCTGTGGGAGTACAAAAATAACATTTACGAAATCAATTTGAAACAGTCAATAATTGAAAATATTAGGCTTGATGCACACATGAGAGATCTGGCATGTAACTTGCCATTTGTCGTAAAATTCCATGTAAAGAATTTATGCACTTATAAATGTAGGATCATGACATCTGTCACGATATACTGGCAGTGTTCTAGCGTTGCACATTATTGTGACCGACGTAAAGTAATGAAATTGAAAATAAAGCATAATGATTTGCATATTAATGTCTCATTGAATTTATTCAAGAAAAACATACATAATTATGTACAATGTGGCTTGAAACCTTGGGACAAATAATATTCTCTTTTTCTTTTAGTCGGTATATATACTTCTATATATACTGTGTAACCTCTTCTTCACTTAATTTATTTATTAAGTTGTAATGAAAAATAGTAGCATATGATTACTTACCGCCCCAATGTTCGTCAGCATAGGGTGGGGCGCCTGCACCATAGAATGGAGGAGGGTCTCCAGGAAAGAAATCTCCACCAGGTGGTGGCATGGTCATGTCAGGGAATTTATTACGAGAGTACTCACGCCGGTCTGCTGTCATAACCTGTGTCGAAACAATAGCAGATTTTACAGTTATATTATCATCTTTAGAAAACAATTTTTTAAATAAAAAGTCAATTTAGATATAAGCAAAGTGGGAGGTAGTTTTTCTTTAAAGAAATTGGGCAAAAATATAAGAAATATGGCACACGTTGTAGCCGTTAATGAAACAGGTATACTAAGGATTGTCCCCCATTTGTAAGCAAGCATTAGCATTTTGGTTGATATCACCCATATTTGTATGCGCCAAACGTAGCAGGACTTATGCATGCGGAAGCATACTATCATATGTTGGAGCTTGCAAAAGCATATATATAGGTATTTATTGTATAACTCAACGACTTGCAGTCTCTGCTGCATAAGCATGCTTCAACATGGCGATGCACACTTTCGCACACGTAAGCGTGTGTAAGTAGTCCCTTGTGTGGCGACATCATGCTTACGTGTGCGATCACACCGATCTGTGCGATCACTGAAAGCAGACCGCCGATGCTGAAGTGTGTGGACGATACCCCATACAAAACACACATTTAGTATGTGCGTGTTGTCGATTTGTGTTGACAAGTTGGGGTTCAACACTAATAGTAATAGTATTAACATTTTTGTAGGTTCTACTAATTCAATTGCATATATAACGATTGCCTTTAAGCAGCTTGAGATTTATATGCACATAGTGGTGCATAAGATGGAGTTATTGCGAAAAGAGTAAATGCTCCTAATAAACTATAGTCTCTCTCCTAGTTAATTGTAAACACAAAAAAAATTTGAAAAATATATTTAGTTAAAAATATACTAGATTATTTATAATAAGTACAAAAAATAATAACATATTAATAAACACTATTTCAAATTTTGCAAGATTGTTATTTGCACTTAATTTATATTTGTGAAGTGACACTTGCAATGGGAATGTAGGTGATCATAACGTGAAGTGAAACACATTTGTAGCGAAGATAGCGAGCATTGGGTAGAGATTCCCCATTTGTTACCGGACACTCGTGTGTCCGTGAATTACAGACAACCATCGTAAGCTATAAAGGTAGGGTCGGCTTGTTTAAATTTTTGTTATACTCTAGTCATAATGAAGCATATGTTCATCTAGACTAATTAACAGAACAACAAGAATACAATCTTTCTTAGTGTGTCATGTTCTCTCCGTTAATTTGTTACATTAAAAGGAACCAAAACTGTAACTATGATGAAATGCATCAATCAGCATAAAATTTTTATTAGTCTCACCACATTGTACTTCAATAATAATAATATATTTTGTCTCTTCAGAATAATTTATAAAGTTTCAATTATAATGCAACCTGATAATTTCCTTTATTTCTTATTGTGTGTTAATCACTACCTGTTTTAGAAGAGTCATATCAAGAAATAGATAAAAGTTTTAATACAAAAAGTTTTCAGTCAAGGAGCTTTTTAATTCTGGTCCACATATCAAAATAAAAAATTCATAGTACTGTCAGTAAATTAGAAAAAAGAAGGTAATATGAATGATTACTTCAAATATCCCCCAAATTTTCTTAACATTAAAAGAATCTAAATAGATAAATTAACAATTAAAAACCTTTCACAAACTAAAATACAAAAAGCATTTCAAATTAAGAAAGTACGTATCGAGTGCACTTAAAGTAGGGCTAACATATATCCCTACCTGAAGTACAAAAAGCAAGTTTTAGTGTCACAGATAAAGTTATAGTGCAAAGTGATGCAAGTTATAGTGCAAAGCTACTTCGACTCACTGACCTGAATGGCACTTTCTCGAACGGGAATGTTAGTTCCAGTGATGTCACCGCCTTCACCTGGTCTTCCTACCATCACAGTGCCTGGCGACGTAATAAGTTATGAATGTAAAATATTCTTTGGGATTTAAGACTTTTTTCAAGCATTAAATTTACGTGATATACAATATGTAAGAGTGAATTTTAACTTCTGTTGAGCGTCTAATATAAAAAAACTCCCAGTTGGATTAACAGAAACATAAATGACATATGTTTTCTAGAATCCGAACAGTTTGCCCATATTTATACTCCTCATTTTCAACCACGTGCCAAAATGTATTCACCGTTCACATTGACAAATTACAGAATATACTGGATCTTGGCACTAAGAATCCACTGGTAATATATAGATCAAAAAATTTGTCTTAAAAAATTAGACCTTCCTTAATTTCAATAACACCTTTCCTTTTATATTCCATTCTTTTCGTCTTCTAAATATTACGCCCAGGAAATGATAAAGAATACATCCAAGTGTATGTTGGCACACACACAAAATACAGTTCAATAGGTGATCTGCCACTTGAATTGTTGATTCAAGTTAACCGAATAAATTTGATTCAATATTTCTAATCTAAATATTCTTGGTATTAGACCTGGAATATTTAGGTTTTCAAGTTTATTGTTAAAACTTAATATACTGCAAGCAAGACTCGAAGATGAAAAAGAGAATCAGTATTTCATTTTAAAAGACTTATTTAATAATATCCCACCTAATGGTGTGTGTGGCAGTTGGCAGACGGGGAGATGGACAGATAAACATGATGATGAGTTCCTTGTTTAACTATGAAACTCTGTAACAAGAGTTAAACAAAACTTCTGAATCTGGTTTTTTACTGTCCAGACAAGCAAAAAATATGTACGTTATTCTCATTGAATTTTGAAATCATAAAGAAAATTAACTTTCTGTGATGTTTCAATGCCATCTAAGCATTCGCCATGCTCAAAGTTACGTAACTTCAGTGAATAATTGAATAGCATCACATTAAAAGCCGTAACACGCTACACAATGGCGTGGCTTTCGATTCAGGCCGCTGGTAAATAATTTTCCTTTAAAATACACACTACAAATTAAAACAATAATACATGTTTCATACTCAATTAATAAAACCATATCGCTATTTGTCGTATGAAAAAACAGTTACAATAAAAATGTAAAATAAACTTTAATAAGATTAAAGACCGATTTAGATGAGGAGAGTTTCTTACATGGAAAAACGTTACATATAACTGCGCTATATCGTTCAAGGAAATTGCTAAGTGTGAATGAGCCTTGGTCTCGAATGATATGTTCGGTGTTTCACTTTTGTCTCTTGTCTCTATTGAATGCCAAAAGGGACTATATATGGGAAGGCATATTTGTTGTTGCTGATATTTGGCAGCAAGAATTAGCAGGTGAATAAAAAAGAGAAAGGAGAAAGCACCACATTTTTCATGTTCCAATTCTTGTAAACTTTGGTACTAGTAATTAAGGTTCCGTGGGCATTAGGCATATTTCAATAAATTTTAGAAAGTTATTGATTAAAATTTAATTGATTTTGCAATGTTCAGCACAAAACAAGTATATATGCACAATGCTCTAATTAAAAAATCAGTTTGAACAGTTTGGTATTAAGCCTCAAACTGATGAGATCAAAATAATAGAAATTACTGTTTACATCACCTGATAATTGAGAAGTTATTATCTTTTTAAACAATATGGACTCACGTAAACAAATAAAAGGTTAGTTTATCGCCTTTCGAGTCTTGCCTGACATTCTCAAAAGGGAAGAGGGAGATTTCATTTGGTGTAAACAATCATGAAACAACTATCTCGTATACGATAACAGGTTGCTAATTTAATGAATATGAAGGCGAGAAACTCTCCTCTTAAAGTGAGATTTCAGATAAACCAGGCATTATACCAAACGTGACTTTTATCTTAAGAAATTATTTAATATCTAATTGTGTCTACTGTGATTTCAACAAGTTATGGATGACAACATATATTGGATTAAAAGTTATATGAGATATAGGAACAAAAGAGACATTTCACTTCTGTGCCACAATAAAAGTATAATATAAAAATTGTGAATCTAACACCAGAATACAGATTCTCCTAAAATTTCACATTTGGATATATTTGATAAAAGTTCTATCTATTATGACAGCGAGTTGGTCACCTAACATGGATGGGACATGACAAACAGACAAAAAAGAGAATATAATGCCATCTTAATTTAATAAACAATATTATTACATCGGTTACTATTGCTTCAACCTCAGTGGGTAATGAAATAAAAGCACAGAGATGGATAAATATAATAGCCGTTAAGCTGATGGCCATAAGCATTGCGTTTTACGTAACACTGATATATTTCAAGTAATAAAACTTATTTATACTTATGTTAAAGCAAGTCGAAGTACCTTAAGATGAAAATTCATTCTGTTCTATTTATTATTTTTCCATTTCAATCTAAGTAAAATTTCTGACAAAAAAGATGGTGAAAGCAAACTTAAGCTTTGGGCATGATTGAATATAATTCTCTGTGTTCAAATCAATATTATTTTAACCCCAAATGGTTATCGACTCGTATAAAGACACTCCACTATTCGATATTCCGCAATCACATACCAACATCCACTATCTCGATTGCTCACCAGTGAGATTTATTTCAACTCGGCGACGGACGCACTGCCCAACAGCATCTTATTCTACTCTTCGACTTACAACTACAATAAAGGTTGTGGATTTTTGGGTGATTTACTATTTTTAATTATATCTTGTGTTCATTGTATTTTGTTTTTTAATCATATTTGTGTATAATGTCATGCTCATCTATTCTCTTTCATGTCATTTAATCTCGGATGTACTTTTAAACATAGTCTCACATTTTTAGGACTTCTCATTTTCTCAATATAATCAGTCTTTTTCTGTTAACAGTTTAAACATAGCAATGTTATTGTTAAATTTTGTATAATACTTTTCCGCAGAAGTTTTATAAAATTGTGAATTCAAGCACTTTCAACTTGCTTTTATTCTTGTAACCGTTGGTAAAATTTATCTTCTGAGTATTATTGTCGACACTTGTGTTCATTTTGTGTCGTTACTCGGGCTTCATTTTAAGTCCTTTTATTTTTATTTCTTTTATCATTTCACATCATCGACCATTTTGTTACCATTATCAATTTTTAATTTCATGTGTGATTAACTAAATTAATTTTTGTTTGTCATATGAAAGAAAAAAAATTTCATCTCACCAGCTGGAGGTCCAATACGGCGCACAGGTGTGGGCCCATACTTGGGCTGATCAGGGGTGCGTCCGAGAGGCGGTGCACCGAGTGCAGCGAGGCCTGCTCCCGAGTCTGATACCCTGATGCGCCGCTGCCGCTCGCAGTAGGCCCGCCATGTGTCCTCCGTGAAACCATAATTGAAATAATCTGAGGGACAAAAGTAAGTTGTGCTTTTAATTGATAATCACCTAAATGAAACAAATTGACTTAAGTGATAAAATTTTGGTGCAATTATCACAAACGCCTTTTTAATACACTAAAGATTTAACCAATAATAGAAAATACTATGGGTAACAATGGAACTGGCATAGAGAGAACTGGATAGATTGGAATTTATATGGGTTTAAAAAGATGTCTCGCACGAAGATTGTTTTAAAGTGGCTGAAGTTGACTAGGGCATATATTTATTGCACTCTAATATTGCTATTTACTCTGTTAAATGGAAAATAATACAGAAGTATGGATTATATAATTTCTATTCCCAGAAAAATCATGTTTTTATGAGATATACCAGAGATATCAGCGCCAGGTTTTCTCCAGGGTTTGTCTTCGATAACGTCAACATTGAACTCCTGAGCTGGTACTCCGTTAATCGTCCCAACGGAGTCAAATTCCTCGACAGTAAACTTTCCTGTTGTCTTCTGCTTGTCAACTCCTGACTGGACAACTAAACCACTTCTCTTAAAAAAGAAAAGTTTAAGAATTAACAAATATTAACACATTATACATATAACATAGCTTTTTTTACATTGCTCTTGGAATTCATATAAAAAGATAAACAAGGGTTTAATGCTCAGATAAATCAAGTGATGAGAACAAAAGAGGTTTTCTTTTCCATTAACAATTTTCTCCTAGACTCAGATTGAAGTATTGTTTGCTTAATAAGGTTGTTATTAAAATATCTCTTCCTTAAACATTTACTATAAGTTTTAACTGCATGCATAAACATTTTATATATTTTAAACTATTACTTTTTAGTGACACTATTGACCGGCAAGTCATTCATGTTACATTTTCACTTACAAATTTTTAGAGTAGGAAGTTAAATGTTGCAATTACATGAAAATAATATTGCAATAATTATAAATTTTGTACATTTATTACATCTACACTAATATGAATGATGAAGAAACATTAGTTAATGAGTTTGTTGAAAATAATCTCCAAAACTACTGAAACGATTTAATAAATTCTTTCACTGTTGGAAAGACAATACTCTTCAGGAGACAATTTTTTTTATTTTATTTTTACAAGCATTAGAATACTAATCATATTTTACAAACGCAAATACTAATCATTAGTTAGGAATCGTTTGTAGTTAAGTAATCATTAGTGTAGGAGCTGCCATACCTATTTTTATTCAAAAATAATTTTTAAATTTATTTAATTTTTAGCATTATTTTTAAAGGAACACCAATAAAAAGAGCATATGTATAATTGTTCTCTATTCCCAAAAATAATTGCATCATTGTCAATCTCATCAATGTTTGAAAAATGCAAAAAGAACAAAAATCACTTTTTGAAATAATTGAATATTATTTAAATATCAAATAAACATAATATGTTCCTGGCATATGTTTCGCACAAAGAGGACTGGCAGAAGTCCATATTGTGTTGGACTCAGGTATTAAAAAAATAAAAATGACACTTAAATAGAGAAAATGAAAAAACCAGATCCTTAAAAGTCTTATTTAAATGCTATTTCTACGGTACATACTAATTCATAAAAATCTTTCGGCTCAACAGGGTTGTCGAAAAAGCCACATTAAAACTCTAAAACACCAAGACATTCATTTTCACAATATGAAACGTCAGGTCCATTTTCACCGGTCTCTTTTATGTTTTACACAAATTTCTACTTTGTGTCCTTCACAAATATTTTTAGGTGCTTGGAGCACTCGGTTATGTGATCTTTTTATAAGGATAACTGCAGCAAACAATCATCTGTACCACAGCGTGGGTAGAATGGGGTTGTATCACTTTCGGCACTGCGCCACGTGTCAGTGCTACAAGAACGTAAATGAAACACTAACTTATTAGCGTCTTTAGAGGTTGTCTATAGTGATTTTAGGAAATTTTCCTCCTTTTTTATGAGCTGGTCGAAACCCATTGTCTCTTTTCTTTCTGGTTTTCTTGCCGATTTGTGCTAAAATGTTTAGTTTCCGAACCTTGTTTTCAGTCATAAATTAATTACAGTTTTGTTGCTTACCTAGAAAAGTTGACCATACCTAGCAATTTGTCCTCCTCCCAATATACCATGTCAAAAATAGGCAGTTTTTATATGTGTCTATTTTATACAGTTGGAAATCCATTATAGTTAGTTTGAGTAATATAGTATTTAAACAATATAACATATTTTATGTCAGAATAGACCATGTGAGCGAAACCACAGGTAACTATTAGTAATTACATAAATCAATTTTTCGTAATTTCGAATACTTATTACAGAATAAACATATTAATAAAATTGTCACAGCAAATTATCTTATTTGTGGTAGTATTTTTCCTTTCCACAGTGCCACATTACTCCATCGAACTCAAAACAATGCATATTAGCATTATCTGAATCGGCGTAAGATGATTAATAGCATTATTTTAAAAGCGAAAGGACTCCCACAGACATTTTCAACCAGTCCAAAAAATAGTCCAAAAATAACACTCTGTGGGTGGTGTTGAAATTAATATAGGGATTTGAAAATGTACTCTATGGAAGATGCTAATTGTTTTTTATATTTTAATTATACATATTTGATTCTCACACAATGTTTAATCAAAATTTTAATTAACTTCACTGGCTACTTTTAACTTGAACTCACTTTTATATTGAGACTAGGATAAGCCTGAGTGCCGGCCTTTATTTCCCCGATCACGACTTTTACATCATCACTGTCATCAGAGTCGGAATCACCATTCTCCTGACTGTCGGCATCTCCATTTTCATTCTCCCGGCTGTCCTCCGCGAAGTGTTCATCGTTAAAATGGGAATCATCGTTTGTGGCATCATTGTCATCTGCCGGTGTAGCCTCATCTTGTGGAGATTCCTGAGGAATAAAATGAATAAGAATATCTATATTATTGATAAGGAATAATAATGTACATTATTAACTTGCTAAAGAGAAATGGTAGCACCATAGAAAATACTATTATTAAAATATCACACAATTTTATCATATCAATTTATAATATAGAACATTTATAATTTTTCATATAAATTTTCATACATCACAATAAATTAAATAGCTGTAAAAATATTGCTTTCGTTTTATTTCAAATAATATAATTAAAATTGGATATAGATTTTAGGTTAGGGTTTTAAATTACCGCCCTTATTATACCTTTTCCGGTTCGGTTTGTTCTGTTGATTTATCACCAGCCTCAGTGTTTTCTTCAGTATTTTCAGTCGATTCGGCTGTTGCTTCACCGTAAAGCCAGTTATCATCATTATCATCATTGGCCGCGTCTGCCATGATTGTTGGTTGATATTTTGACGACTGACGATACAGCTTTGAAAAACAACAGAGTTTCACGCCATAAACTAAAACATTTTAGTACATTAACCAGAAAAATTCAGGGTAATATGGCCATTTTTTTTTTTGAGAAGCCGTTATAGAACTTAAAATAAAAGGTTTCATGAATGGTTAAATTTTTTATTAAACCTGTATTTAATAATTTATTAACATTACAATTTTATAATTATAAAAGAAAATCACTTATGTAAACAATTATTTATCATAAATTGAAAAACAAACTGTTGACGTTGGCCATCTTATCGGATACATGTAGGTAAGATGACTACTCAACTAAGAATAAGTTGTTAGTATTATAGCCTTTTGTTTAACTTTTAACTATAATGAACTATTCTGACAATATCTGACTAATATGCGTTTATTCTACTGATAGTTCATTTCTAATTTATGTGAAACGATCATATTTTAATTTTTACGCAAAAATACAAAACACTTGAATATATATAATAGAGTGGATACAATATTTTTTCTAAGGGCACAAAAGTCAAACGGGCAAAGAGAGTTCTCATAAGTTCTTCGATTATTAGTAAAGATTATATATATAATTCTTCGAGATTAATAGTGAAATACAGACAAACAATAACTATTAAGAATGTTTTTTATTACGGTTCTTTATATGTAATGAATGTAAGAATCCTACTAAAGATATCCAGTACTTCTTCAGCGTTCATTATTAAGTCGTGATAGATACGCATTAAATCCAATACATTTCTTGTCATTATGTTACAAAAATATGTTTTGAGTTGGCGCAAAGTGGAGAAAAATCGTAACTGCAGTGTTAGTTGTTCTAGAAAATGTACACAACAATTGACCTAGGGTTCTAATATTTGACAACGCCGTTGGTCTTTTATAGGCCTCTCTTGGAGACTTTATAATATTTTCTGGCATTTGCTACCAAATTTCTATCTTAAAATTGAAAATCAAGCAGGTACCTTTATAAATTTCAGCACCTTTTGTTCAAACCTTTGCAATGGCGTCCTAGAGGATCTGGAGGACACTTCCTATAACAAAGTAATCCGGAAAAAACCGAAATTTTAATTTTTGGAAATTTAGTTTTAGAAATAATTATACGAATAATCTTGACAATGCAATGTAAGAATTAGTTTTTAGTACTTCATAATTTGCTCTATATAAAAATTGTCATGAAATTATTCTGTGGACAAAATGTATATCGCGAAAAAAAAAATTATTTGATATATAAAACCTTTTCATTTATTTCTCAACCATATTTTCTTTATGCGAATATAAAAAAATATTGAAGTAAATAATATTATTACTGGACAAAGTCAAAAAGACTAACTTAATACAATGTAAATAGTGGTAATTTCTTTGACAGATAATAAAAACATATATATCAACATATATATTGCCTAAAAATGACAAAGAGTACGCAGGGACCGCAATAAAAGAAGTAATAATAAGTTGAAGGAGGTAGAATTAAGTAAAACACAGTAACTACAATAAATAATTTTAAAAACAGAATTAAATAAATCACAATGAACAAATTGAATAAGATAAAAAAACAATGTGCCATTCAAGTAAAAAAATAAACTAAACTAACATTAGTGTGTTGTGAATGGTTTAGAATTTAGGACATTTTGTGGCGACGAAATACTGCGTCTCGGGATTATATTTTGAGATTTATCACGGTTATGTCTCATTTAAGCCAGTTTTAAGACTTTAGAAATGGGATTTTTTGATGTAATACGACAGCTTGCATTTAAGCTTTCACGTTTTACAGATGTGAGGAAATCAAACTTAAATGCATATATTGGTGTATCAATTAGATTGTGTAATTATTTTTGGTAATAATTCTTTAATAATTATGAGATTTTGGTTTCTTTTCAAGAAAATGGAGGCATTTTACCTTTTAGTAGTATCCTAGGTCTCCTTATTTGTAGGCAGTAATTATTCTGGACAATTATTTGTTTTATTACTACAAGAATCAATTTAAAATTCCTTGAGGGGGAATAAACATTTTAATGAATTCTGCCGTGCACTCACTAGTTGCGGCACTTGCTAACTATATAAAGAAACTTGCTTAAATTAGCACACTGCTTCTATTCGTACAACGTAACGAATAATGATGGACTGTGGCGGTAACGGAATATTAAGATGTATTTGTTTCAATACTTGAAAGTCTTCACAAACACGAGTTTATAAATATGCCAAAAAGTGCATTATTTATAAACTCGTCTGGGCTTGTCTTTGAATCTATTTCGTATTTTTTCAGCAATCCCATCGACAATGCAAGTAATATATTCGTCTTAATTTTACGACCCACGTTAAGTAACTGGTCCATGGAATACTTAGTAAAAATAGTAATTTGTTTCGTATTTTTTTCCTGCGCAATCTTATCTTTGCAATTTCAGGCTCATTTTAAAAATATCAAAGTTGTCCCAATGACGATCAGCACAAATTTTAAGGTAATTAGTTGGCAGGCAGAAGTTTCCTTTTTTCGAGGTCATAATAGTTATGTGAACAATTTTCGTGTTGGAGAAGTCAGTAGTTTCATCCATGGAAACGCAAAATATCTATCACGTGATCTATTCTTCATACATTTTGTAAAGAAATGATTTTCTTAAAATGGACTCTTCAGGAATATGCTGGCCAATACAACATTTTTCGAAAATGAATTTTATTAAAATTTATCCATGGTACGTTTGAGCAAATGATCATCACCAAACTGTAATTAAAATCAGTTTGAGATTGAGATCCCTGCGTATTTCTATTTCAACTAAAAATTTTTAGAGTTGCATATAAAGTCATAGTCAAAACGCAATGGAAATTGAACTTAAACACCGCAACACCGGTATCGTCAAAGCAGATAAAACAGAAACGATAAACTCCTCCACACACAACATATATTTTGAAATTAATCAGTGAAAAGAGTATAGATGAGGGGCTGTCTACCGTAGTTGTTCTATGGGGGTGACGTTGTCAGTTCTGCACACTGACGATGAAGCGGCTAACGGCGGGCCTGACACAAAGACATGGTTACAACTCACCTTGTGCATAAAAAGAACAGAAACAGTGGGACTGTACACCTTTATTATTGAATGGGAGAGTACCAACTTAAATCGTAAGTATATATTACATGAATTAATGTAACAATTTTGGTCTAAATCGGATGTCAGGTAGTTACATATATTGTCATATGCGACTGAAATTAACTTGTTTGATAAGTATTATAACTTCACTGTGTATAAAAAGTATTTTACATATTTATGAATCGCTTCATGATCACATGAGTTTTTATTTTCGGTTTTTCAAACCAAATGTGATCTGAAAGCGGGACATAAATTGTATTTACAGGTCAAGAACAAGTTACGACAGCAGTGGCGGATTAACACTTTGGCCGCCAGTAGGCTGTTCAAATTTTCCCGCCCCTTGTGATCTCTGCGTTTCGATACCCTACACGGAGAAAATAAGGTGGAAGAAAATGTCAAATTTTATAATTAAAAAACTAAAAAATGTTATATATTTTTATTGGACTTACAGTTTAAAACAATATTCCTATTAAATTATGTATTAAGGATCCGCTTGATGATGATAATAAAATCAATTAAAATATAAAAGTTTTAAATTACCTTTTTGCGATATTCGCAAAATCGTAAATTAAATCGTCGTATGAAATATTGTTCATAAGTTCTGACTCTATGCACAAAAGAGCCTCCTGCGACGACCCGCCCGCGCCCTGTGCTCGTGCGCCCGCGACGTCATTTCGGCCAGACACTCAGCGAATGGTCATGTCATTCGTAACCGCACCGCAAATACGTAGTATAAAAAAAGTATTAGCAGATTGACAAACGTCCAATACCCCACTTTGACAAATTAAGTAGTGAAAAAAAATTTTTGGGGCCGAATTTGCCGCCCCCTAAAATCCGCCGCCGCCCTAGGCTTCAGCCTACTCAGCCTGCTGGTAAATCCGCCACTGTACGACAGGGAACAGAGTAAACCCCAAAGGGAGCTATGACTGTCTCTGCAATCTGTGACATTATCGAGTTTGGTCATCGCTATGAAAACCTACCTGGATCATCCAAAAAACATTGCACAGAGATCAAAAAGCTTTAACAACTTTACAAGTTTGTGTAAAAGTTTTATCTCAACATGTAAAACGATTGAAGATTAGTGTTTCTTCTTTAATAACTCTGACTATTGATTTAAAGAAAAGAAAATTAATTGATGATGACTGTGTAGACATATTAAATCAGAATGCGATACTATCTACGCTTATAATTAGTTTAAAGTTTGGCAAATGAGGCAAAACAAACTACGCTTAAAAAAGTGTTTTTGTTAACTGGCTTATTTGGGTTAAAAAAAACGCGGCTTACAAAAAAAATTTCTCGTGTAACTCAATATACGTGACAGAAGTGAAACTTCTTTAGTAATCTAAATTTCGGTTTGTAAGTATATTGTAAAGGAAAAAGGGCAAAGGTGAAACATTTTGATCGGGTGCACCTCAATACGCATGACAAAAAAAACTTCTCTGGTAGTCTAAACCTCGATTAAATATATAGTAAAAGGTAAAAGACTTATTTTCATTAAGAATTCGCTAGGCTAATACCCAGTTAATACTGATAAAACTGATATTAGAAGACGTCATGCCAGGTCACAAATTACATAAGATATAATAAGGTCATGCTTGAGTTGTAGAAGAATCGTTATTTTTTTGTAATTCTTTCTCTAAATGTTGAAACACATAAAAATATTGTATTTTGGAAATACTTACCTTATCTCATTTTTAATTAATTTATTCATATATGTTGTTCAGCAAAATGTTAACGAATTTAGTTAAGAAAATGAATTAAACATGCACAAAAGATAAAAAAAAATTAAGTGCCTTTTATAGCAAATATTTTAAAGACATACGCTTAAAAAAGAATTTTTTTCAATTCCATTAATTAAATTACAACAAAAAATGGTATTTTGATAATATACGTAGAAATAAATTGTATGACTTTTATTATTATTGCCTATATAGGTTGTTTCATAAGTCGTGGACCGACCGAAAAGAGAAGGTAGGCAAAGCTATGACTAGGTAACTGATAAATGTTGAGCTTGGTAAAGGGGAGATGGGCCAAGTTATAACTGGATAACTGACGAAATTTGACCTTCGTAAAAATTTATTATTTTTTGAGATATTTACACTTTTTTAAAATTAGTAAAATCACTACTCTGAGGTGATCTTTGGATGTCACGTTCGAAGTTGGGTGACGAAAATTACAAAATCCTAGACCGTACATTTTTGAATTTTTTTTTTGAGAGAACTGAATTAGTTATGGTAAAATGTTTCAATTAATTAAAATCCTTATTATCCAGCTATATTAGCTGCAAAAAAATTAACGATCAGATTTAATGTGTAGTCGTGACATACGAAAGATCGACACAGAATAGTAATTTTTACAAATTTAAGAAAAAAGTGTCTATATCTCGAAAAATAAGAAATTTTTACAATCAATCAAATTCATCATCAAATTTTGTCAGTTATCCAGTCATAGCTTGGCCTATCTTCCCTTTTCGATTGATCCACGACTTACGGGGCAATCTGTATAATAAAAAGGGTTTTCCTTTATTGATACATATAAAACATTTTTTTCTATAGAATTTTAACAGATAAAACAAATAAAATATGTTTTAGAGGTTATGGGGATGTAAGTACGAGCCGCCTCACTTTATATTGTCATATGTTTTGGTAAAACCTATTAAACTTCCAATATGAACTCGCTTACTTGATAGTTCTCGATCATTTGATACCAAAAACCTGGCAAGTACTTTTGTACCACTTAAAAATCTTCATGTTATCACTTTTATTCGTCTTGTACTAAAAATATTGTGGATATTAAAGCCTATATCAGCTAAAATTGAATCTCTATTCCATTGCCTGTATCACTTCTCGAACCACCATATACAGGCAAACAAAACATATCTGTTGGTTTCTTCAGTTCCATCCAAAATAATATGCATAATTTTATCATGTTCCAAGAACGACTGGAATATACAAATTGTTTCTTTCCGGTCAAGGAACTAATTTTCTTTCTGGAAAATGTTCAGCCTAATCCACGTTTGATAAAAAAAATGTACTTAAGTAAAATATTGTCTTATTCTGACTTAGTTTCACGGAACACATATAAATATTTACGAATATAATAATTAATTTTTGAAATCATTGGTTTTTCTGTAAAGTCAGTCCCAGCACGATCAAAATGGAATACTCACAGTTGCATTTTCATCAGTGATCGAAAATTGGGGTACAAATTCCGCAATTATATATGATGTTGGGAAGCAATAGCCCGTTTATTTCGTTTGCGGTACGCCCCCCGTGGACCGCGGGGTAGACGAATAAAAAGTATTTATAGAATAAAAAAGACAACTTTGTCGTTAATTCAAAAATATTTAATTTCAAAATTAAATTTAAATCACAGGCTAAAGTAGGCAGTGGGTAACATTTCAAAACAAGCACACAACAGAGTGCACATTGGTAATTTTAGTGAGTATAAAATATGTATATTGAAACCTTTGTCAGCTTAGCTTGAGGGCAACCACAGGTTCCTTATCTTAGCTTCCTTAATTAGATTCAATCAGGTCTTCTCCTAAAAAGATCCAAAATATCCATAATTACTTTTACATAGCTTTGCGATATCTACAGGCTACAGGAAATCAGTGAAATGAAAACTAAGACTATTATTACTTTTACATAGCTTTGCGATCTCTACAGGCTACAGGAAATCAGTGAAATGAAAACTAAGACTATTATTACTTTTACATAGCTTTGCGATATCTACAGGCTACAGGAAATCAGTGAAATGAAAACTAAGACTATTATTACTTTTACATAGCTTTGCGATCTCTACAGGCTACAGGAAATCAGTGAAATGAAAACTAAGACTATTATTACTTTTACATAGCTTTGCGATATCTACAGGCTACAGGAAATCAGTGAAATGAAAACTAAGACTATTATTACTTTTACATAGCTTTGCGATCTCTACAGGCTACAGGAAATCAGTGAAATGAAAACTAAGACTATTATTACTTTTACATAGCTTTGCGATATCTACAGGCTACAGGAAATCAGTGAAATGAAAACTAAGACTATTATTACTTTTACATAGCTTTGCGATCTCTACAGGCTACAGGAAATCAGTGAAATGAAAACTAAGACTATAAACTTAAGCAGATCCCCCGGACTAACCAAAGTGTTTCCGAAACACTTTAGAAACACTGTTTCGTAGTCTAATCTTTATTTCCTTGGGTGAATTAATCATACACCTTATTAAAATATACAGATATATTTAATTACTAATAAAGAACTACAGGACGCTCGTAATCACAAATATATTTACAAAAAATTTACTTTCCGTGCTTTTGCATTAACAAAATCTTTAACGATGTCACTGATTTCAATTTAGATTTCATGGTCAATACTTATTAACGATAAATTTGTCAATCTACTTTGCAATAATGTTGATCTGAGATAGTTTTTAATTATTTTTAAATATTTAATATATTTAGCGGTAATTTTGTAGAAATTCATTATTCACAATTAAATGACACTACGTGATGTAATCTTATTTCTACTTTCTTTAATTTCTTTACCACAACCTAGGTTTCGTTGTATTACAACATTTTCAGGTAAATATCTTTGCTAATATCCCACCGTGTAATACAACGAAACCTAGGTCGTGGTAAAGAAATTAAAGAAAGTAGAAATAATACTACATCACGTAGTTTCATTTAATTGTGAATAATTATTTTTAGTTTAGAAAATTATCTTTCGCTGTGTGCTACTGTGTGTGAGGTTAATTCTAAGTGTTGTGGACAGATTTGGGAACACTGAAATTAATTTATTCGTAAACAAATAATTTGTATTATCCAACAGCATAATGGATCGTCAACAAATGGAATCGTCACTAAACATCGATAATAATTCGATTTCATTAAAGAGCTCAATGAACAATGCTCTTTTTTGTATGTAAGTCGAAATTCTCGTATTGTTTTAATTTTGAAGAAATGAAAAAATTATATTATTTTAATTCATAAGTTCGAACCATTCGTCGAACTTAATAATTGCGGTATCTAATAGATAGTAGCATAAATTTACTTTATGCAATGTGTTTCCCCCTCTGTTATCGGTTCACCCTCCGCTTCATAATCAAAAAACCTTTTGCGAGTACGAGGGCATAGGTGCGGAAAATTCTGCTATTGCGTCGACTTCTCCCGCTACAATTTTCGCGTTATTAAGGAACTTCCCAAAAGCGGACTCATTACGGAATTCAGACAAACTTATTTTTGCATGAACAATAACTTTTACCGCTTCTGACAATACGACGTCTGACTTTTGAAGAGTCTTGCTAACTATATTTATCTTGCTTAAAATTTCGAACCAAATAAAGAGAGAGCAGACAAATTTAAAAGATTAATTTTTTGACAATAACGAATTTCCCAAATTTCTTGACTCCGCATCTTTGCTTCTATCTGAATATGATGTAAATAAGGCATCATACACTCTTCCTAGATTAAAACGTAGATCTTTTATTGCTTCAACCCCACATGCTCAAATCAAATCAACTCATCAAATACATCGAGTATTTGAGAGTGGTTTTAGAGTTAAAGTCGGCAATTCTTTGCAAGTATTTGCCAACGTGCTGTTGACGCAGAAAACATAAATTTCTTGCACAATTGAACTTTTATTTTTATACTTTATATTTATATTGCGGTTTCAAATTGACAATGAATAATTACTTTTCTAGATTGGGTGTGAGACATGAAATTTTTTATTGCTTTACTTCACTTTTCTTTACTTTTTTGCCGGCTATACCTATGGTGCAAAGTGTGCAACGCACACTGGCGCAGAGTCTTAGGAGGCGCCGAGCGTACTCGTGACGCCTCCAAAAAGCGTGCGTCGCTCACGACACTCTCAAAGACCCTGGTCTTTGAGAGTGTCGTGAGATTTTTGAAGAAATGAAAAAATTATATTATTTTATCGCCGCCCGGCGTCGGCCATAATACTATTATGTATAATAGTATTATGGCCGACGCCGGGCGGCGGTAGCAAGGCGCGCCACGAGCGGCTCCTTTAGACCTTGACCAGAAGGAACGAATTCTCTACGAACTGACACGCCAAAGCTTTTTACTAAAAATAGCCAACTCTCCATTTTTTTGGCGAAACTGGCAGGCGTTTCAAACATTTTGGGAGAATAATTGAAATTTTGATGCTCACAAAGCCTAGAGCATATATGCTAATTTTATGAGGTATTAGAGTGAGATAGCTTACGCTGCTATATTTTTAGATTTAACATACTTACAAAATAAACAAACATTGTATTAATAATCTCTCTTTGGACATTGTGATGTGACATGTTATTTTCTATTCAAATAAGTGTTGATACTACAATATTTTCCAGTGTATCCTACAAATTATATTCGTACTTTAGGATCATGTCATTATGAAAACTGAGCTTTTACTCTTATTTCGATGTATGTTTTCATAGATTATTCTCAATGTTAGTCATGTTTTTTTACAAAAAGCTTTAATGTTAACATCCGTTATAAGTTGGCCGCTCATGTAAGGATAAGATGACCATTTAATTTCTGGTCATTTTTTCTCCCCTTTGCCTTTTTCGTTTTTTTTAGACGTTTTTCTTTTCCGTTTCTTGTTTCCTCATTTTCTTGCTACAAGGATTGCAAGAATTATTGAACGGAGTACAATTTTCATACAGCTATAATTTACAAAAAAAACATTGCAGCTAATCTTCTATTTGTTCAGTCTCCTAGTCATTTTCACTGCATCCCACACAACACAAATTTAAACTGTGCGCCGCACAAGGTACATAAAATGCGGGCGGGTTTAAGTCTAAAATTTATATTTGTAGACTTATATTTTTCCCTTTCATGTTTACACCATTGTTGTAACCTTGTCCATGCATATCTTGTATGTCAATATCGTTTGAGATTAAAAAAACTAATAAAAATTAAGTTAAGCCATGATCAGTAGTATCTACAATAGGAAAAAATCCCAGAAAGTGTTCTTTTATTTCAGCCTTGTCGTTGCTTGTATTTAAAGGAGAGTATTGTACCACAACCGATATTTTTTCTTCGTGTGCAATGTCTGGAATGCAATCTAAATAATTGAAAAATATTTGTATTGTTTCAATTCCAAACCAATAGTTTCTTTTTATTCTTCCTCCTAATAATTATATTATTTCATTCTGAATATTATGTCCAAGATAATGAGTTAGGTGTGACTCAGATTTTTGAATATGGCCAATGGGTTCTGCAAGCACATTATCAAAATTAGAGATATATCCAACCAGTTGTATAAAATTACCATTAACAAAATCGTAAATTTGTTCAGTGTTCCTCCATACAGCCAGACATTGCCGCGCTAAAAATGAATTAAGTTGATTTTTCATTCTATTACTGTCACCTAACGTTTTTTTCCCGTTCAATTTCTTGGTTTAAGAAATCCACCGTTTTTTCTTTTAAAATACCAGTTTTCAATGTAATATGCTTCTTAAGACATAATGGGTGCCTTGAGCGCTTTTCACGACGCTCTAAAGCCATAGGCAAATGCTGCCAATCTTTGTAACCTATCTTATCATTAAAAGGAGTGACATCAGCATGAAAAGTTTACATTAAAAATAATAAACATAATCAGTTGATTTAGAATAAACCAACCAGTTTTTTAAAACGGTATAATAAGCATTTGAAGAAAATCTTTTCGAGCTATTCTAAGGATAGGAACTCTCTTTTACCTGTACTAGTCCGCGCTCTATTAAAAATATCCTCTGTTTGTCATATAACTCTTGTGGCCATAATCAGATCATTCATTACATCTTCTCGAAGTATATTCACCGAGGACACTTCGGCACAAGGAGGTTCGAGGCGCCTGCGCCAGTATTATGGCCGACGCCGGGCGGCGGTAGCAAGGCGCGCCACGAGCGGCTCCTTTAGACCTTGACCAGAAGGAACGAATTCTCTACGAACTGACACGCCAAAGCTTTTTACTAAAGAGCAATCCATTACAAAACGCATCAGGCTCGGGCGTGCATAGAACACAGTTCGAGTCGCGCGTGTATCAGGACAAGACCTTAAAATTATAAATAATTTATTCATATTTTTCCACCCTCTATATAATAACTTTTGTTTTGTTCCAACATGAAATCAGCCTTAAAACAGATAATTAAAAGTTATATTTGCGTAGTGTCGCATCGCTACCAAACGCGCAAGCCGGCATCTGTTTTGATTTATTTGAGAAAACGCGACGCCGAAAATTATTCCAAACTCGACTGTATTAGAATAATATAAAATACAAATTGTCAGGGACGCGACATTTTCAAAGACGCGTGTACGATACCACGTCTTATGTTTTATCGCTAAACCGTAGTTCTGTGAAATTAATCTTTGACAAAATGGATTAAGTATTATGTTTGAATAAATACGTAAATATGAAGTAAATCGATAAATATGCAGTACTCGACTTTTCTTTTGATTTAAACGATGATAAGTATTAATTATTAGTTATCACAATTATTACGACTTTCACCGAGGTCAGAGCTCATCAAAAATAACAGTGAGAGTGATAGTGATATCGAAAATACGTCGTCCTATCTACCTCGAATTGTTCATATGTTTATTCTAGTGCAGTGCAGAAAAACGATAAGTTTGCTGCTTTAATATATAGCTATATAGTAGCTATACCTAGATATTTATTTAGGTCATGTTCTTATTTGTAACCTCTGAACGACAAAGTTTTAAAACATGTGCGTTTGTGTTTCATTGAGTATCGTCGATTTCAAAATACGACTTTTGCAGTCTTTTTTGTTTTTGCATTAACTGATTGTACTACTGATGGCTAATGATATCACTCTGCCACTGGATTTAAACGACCTAAATTGCACGATGTAATGTGTACTGACTTTCTTCGTTTTATTTTTTTTAAATTCTGTTATATTGCTTTACGTAGGTACCTACGTTGACTGATTGAAATGTGTTTTATAATAATACCTAGTTGCAATGATTTATCTAGATAATTCTTCAGCAGAATTCGTCTGCCCAACACCACCGCCGCTACTGTTTTCGTCGTCGGTGGCCGTAGAACCTTCTTGTGCCGAAGTGTCCTCGGTGAATATACTCGAGAAGATGTAATGAATGATCTCGCGTTATGGCCACAAGAGTTATATGACAAACAGAGGATATTTTTAATAGAGCGCGGACTAGTACAGGTAAAAGAGAGTTCCAATCCTTTGAATAGCTCGAAAAGATTTTCTTCAAATGCTTATTATACCGTTTTAAAAAACTGGTTGGTTTACTCTAAATCAACTGATTATGTTTATTATTTTTAATGTAAACTTTTCATGCTGATGTCACTCCTTTTAATGATAAGATAGGTTACAAAGATTGGCAGCATTTGCCTATGGCTTTAGAGCGTCGTGAAAAGCGCTCAAGGCACCCATTATGTCTTAAGAAGCATATTACATTGAAAACTGGTATTTTAAAAGAAAAGACGGTGGATTTCTTAAACCAAGAAATTGAACGGGAAAAAAACGTTAGGTGACAGTAATCGAACGAAAAATCAACTTAATTCATTTTTAGCGCGGCAATGTCTGGCTGTATGGAGGAACACTGAACAAATTTACGATTTTGATAATGGTAATTTTATACAACTGGTTGGATATATCTCTAATTTTGATAATGTGCTTGCAGAACCCATTGGCCATATTCAAAAATCTGAGTCACACCTAACTCATTATCTTGGACATAATATTCAGAATGAAATAATATAATTATTAGGAGGAAGAATAAAAAGAAACTATTGGTTTGGAATTGAAACAATACAAATATTTTTCAATTATTTAGATTGCATTCCAGACATTGCACACGAAGAAAAAATATCGGTTGTGGTACAATACTCTCCTTTAAATACAAGCAACGACAAGGCTGAAATAAAAGAACACTTTCTGGGATTTTTTCCTATTGTAGATACTACTGATCATGGCTTAACTTAATTTTTATTAGTTTTTTTAATCTCAAACGATATTGACATACAAGATATGCATGATCAAGGTTACGATAATGGTGCAAACATGAAAGGGAAAAATATAAGTCTACAAATATAAATTTTAGACTTAAACCCGCCCGCATTTTATGTACCTTGTGCGGCACACAGTTTAAATTTGTGTTGTGTGGGATGCAGTGAAAATGACTAGGAGACTGAACAAATAGAAGATTAGCTGCAATGTTTTTTTTGTAAATTATAGCTGTATGAAAATTGTACTCCGTTCAATAATTCTTGCAATCCTTGTAGCAAGAAAATGAGGAAACAAGAAACGGAAAAGAAAAACGTCTAAAAAAAACGAAAAAGGCAAAGGGGAGAAAAAATGACCAGAAATTAAATGGCCATCTTATCCTTACATGAGCGGCCAACTTATAACGGATGTTAACATTAAAGCTTTTTGTAAAAAAACATGACTAACATTGAGAATAATCTATGAAAACATACATCGAAATAAGAGTAAAAGCTCAGTTTTCATAATGACATGATCCTAAAGTACGAATATAATTTGTAGGATACACTGGAAAATATTGTAGTATCAACACTTATTTGAATAGAAAATAACATGTCACATCACAATGTCCAAAGAGAGATTATTAATACAATGTTTGTTTATTTTGTAAGTATGTCTGCATAAAATGCGATCAAATCTAAAAATATGGCAGCGTAAGCTATCTCACTCTAATACCTCATAAAATTAGCATATATGCTCTAGGCTTTGTGAGCATCAAAATTTCAATTATTCTTCCAAAATGTTTGAAACGCCTGCCAGTTTCGCCAAAAAAATGGAGAGTTGGCTATTTTTACCGAGTAAAATTTCACAACTCATGTCTGTAAAATAATGGGGTACTTATATTTTTACAGTGAAACTTTCTGAAGTGAATGTTTTGATTATGTATATAGTTTTATTATACTCTGGGTATAATTCAATGAATTTTATAAATTATCTTCAGCTGATCGAATATATAAAAGGTTTTTCAATTGGGGCGGGTCGATCTTAGCAGCCTGTGGCGGCCATTTTGTTTTCGTGACGGCTATTTAATCTGATATCAAGATATTAATCTGATGTTATGATATTTCATCTGATGTTCAGTGATGCCAAATCACCATGGCAGGTTACGCGATTGAGCAGCACGTCCACATGATAAAACTTTATTATCAAAATGAGTTTTCATTAGTGCAAACATTGCGCGCGTTGCGTCCATTTTATGGCAGACGCGGTGGACCATCAAAGTCGACTCTGGAACGTTTGATGACCAAATTCGAGACGGCCGGTTGGGTCAATCAGCCAACACCCATACGATAAAGGAAAGCAAGATCGGCTGAGAACATCACCGCGGTCCTTGAAAGTGTGCAGAAGAATCCAAAGCAGTCAATTCCTCGCCGTGCACAAGAACTCCGCATTTCTTCAACTTAGTGAATTTTGCGTTGCGACATGGGCCTACACCCGTACAAGATCCAACTGGGGGGACCCAGGAGCTTAAAGATAATGACCATATACAACGCCGTTTGTTCACCGACTGGGCTTCGGAGCGTTTGGAAGAATGGCTATGTTAAGAGCAAAATTTCCGTATATGAGGCGATACCAACCCACACGAGGTTCATCAGGTGACAATGCATCTACACAAAGTTACTGTTTGGTGCGGTTTTTTGGGCCGGCGGCGTCATTGGTCCGTACTTTTTTACAAGCGACGTTCGTGAGGCCATGACCGTCAACGGCGAGCGCTACAGAACGGTGATAATCAATTTTTTGTGACCCAAATTAGGCGATATGGACGAAGACCACATGTGGTTCCAGCAGGACGGTGCTATGTGCTACACTGCGGACGCCACGATGGACATTTTTCATGAACGATTTGAGGGTATGGTTATCTATTGCAGAGGTGACGTGAATTGGCCACTAAGATCATGCGATTTGACCCCGTTAGATTTTTTCTTGTGGGGCTTTCTGAAGTCGCATGTCTATGCCAATAAAACGCCAACGACCAATGCCCTTAAAGTCAACATAATCCAGGCCATCGCTAAAATTCAGCCATGAGGAAGAGTCGTTGAAAATTGGACCACACGGATCCGTGAGAAGCCGCAGCGGATATTTGAACGAAGTTATATTACATAATGGCGTCCATAGACCTTTCAAATAAATAAAGAATTTTGTTAATATTTCACAGACAGCTTGTTTTATTCTATTTCAACATCGACCGCTCTTATTGGAAAACCCTTTATTTGTGCCAACCACATTTTAACTGCCAAATTCGATTGTTTATAAAAATTATCTCTGTTTGTCTCCATGTTTCAGACTGAATTTCATGTCTTTGTATCTAATTGTTTAAATGAATTTATATTACAAACAATAAACGACTTACTTTTCGGCCAGCTTCGCGTCTTGTCGGCTCTTTCCGATTTAATTCGGTCGGCTTTGCGTCTTATCGGTTTTATTCTATTGAATTCAGTTAACTTCGCGTCTGATCGGCTGACAGTATTGTAAAATAAAAAAAATTATTTTTAATAGATTATCAAGAAATATTTTTGTGGTCAATTATTTAAAAAAAATAAAATACCAGAATTAAATTAATATTTTATTATTAACGGCCATCCGAATATTTGTTTTTGCGTTCAAATAAAAATATAAACAAATTTATATGTTTCACATTTGTCAGGGGTCCCGTGACAAATGTGAAACATATAAATTCGCTCATAATTTGTTCAAATTAGAAATGTTTTTAATAGATCACAGATCATGTTAGTATCATCAAAAATAAAAGGTATGCATATAAATAATTTTTTTTTTAAATTAGTTTTGTTAAAAATAAAAACTAGTTTACATAAAAAGAAACAGTTTTTGACGAAACAGAACAGGAAATTGACGAATTCTGAAAAATACAAGTGCATATATGCACTTTAAAGTTGATATTAAAATCTACCTGGGTGCCAGAAAAGTCATGACACATTGTGGCAACAGATAGCGCTAGTTCAGTTTTGAAGTCATTTGCATCTATGTTATTGTTGTCGTTCGACAGTTGAGCTGAGAAGAGTACATTAAAAGATGATACTTGCATAAACGATGCTCTACAAGGATGTCAGTGCCAAAGATCGTTCACAATATTTTGTACTGATAATTGCATTACAATGACACTCCTCGGTCAGGGAGGCCCACCAAAGTTGACTAATTTAAGGCATTATTCATGTCAAACCTACGTTATACGCCATGAAAGATTGTAAAAATACTGAACAACCATTTACACCGAACACACGTGAACACTTGAAGTTTAAAAGTATGTGACACGTGTAAAAGCTTTCAAATCTATACTGATGGCAATGGGACAGTTTGAGTGAATCCATCATCCAGAAATATCCAGAGCTTGTTATTCAAATATGAGTGGTGTTTTTTCATAACGTAGGACCATGCACAAGTGGTAGCCCGTCAAAAATTGTTGGAACTAGAATAGGGTGTATTGACCACGATACTTGACAGACACGATGACTTTACTGTCTAACTTCCACTTATTTCGCATTTTTCAAAACTCCTTGTGTGGTATATTCAATCCTGATGAGGCCATAATTCAACAACTTGTTCAATTTTTGGTTGATATAGCAGTTTTTTGTCCTATAAACAAGGAATTATGAAGCTTACTGAAAGTTAGCAAAACATCAAATGAGATGCAATATATAAATGATTGGTCTTTGTTCTTTATATAAATAAATGACTTAAAGATTTAGATTAAAGGCATCATTGGCTCATATTATTAAAATTATGTGCTTAGAAGCTGACGAGAATTGCTGAACTATTGGAGTGCTGATGTATAAATGCTGCAAAAGAGGCTCACGCGGTGCTCAAAACGGCAAAAAAGAGGAGGGAAATGCTAATGTAGAAGATCAATTGTACAGTTCAGGGTTTGAAGGCTAAAGAAAACAAGCTTTAGAAGTAAAAATTTTACTTCTTAAATTGAAAATAATGAAAGGTAAAACTTTTGTAACTGGCTTGCGGCATTACTTAAAAAGTTTTCATCCAAATGATTTCCAATTCACATTATATCTTCAATAAATTCCTCATGAGTATGGAGAACTATTTGTTATAAATCAATTTTAGTGTAATAAATTGATTGAAAAATTAAAGTTTTTCTACGCTGATGTTAAAAAAATGAATATTGTTTAGACCAAACTCTATGGTATTTATGCTGCTAGCCCTGCACCTACACCCTGCAGACACGCTTAAGGCTTTATCGCTATTATTTTCTTTATATCAATGCAAAAAAAATAAGAAATATACTACAAGGCATGTTGAATAAAGCCCAGGATTTAGATAACTAAATAGGGTTTGTATTAAAAAAATATTATAAATTGCCTTTATTTTTAGCTCCTGGAATTGTGTATCTCTTCAAGCTTAACCCATTCATCTGCAGAATCCTCCATAAACTTATACCTCTAGTTCTAGTTGGTCATGTATTAAATGGAAAGTAAAACAATGCTGTAGTCCTTAAACAATTTCATAACACAATCTCCCATGAAGCAATTGTTCATGAAATTTACAAAACTGGTTATAATAGGTAGTAAGTAGATTCACATACAATTTTAAAAGCAAAGTGCAGAGCTAGTCAAAGATGTATAACATGCATCAAATTCGGAAATTGTTTAGGATATTTTGCGATTTTTTAGTGTTCTGTGGCAAAACTGCCAGAACGCACAAAAATGAAATCAGTTTAGTGTCTGTTTGTTTGTCACAGACAACTTTCTCGGAAACTATTCATCCCAAAAATTTGTAACGGAGACCGAGTATGCTTGCTCAATTATTTATAAGTTCAATTTTGATTCTGGAGGTTAATTTCAGAGGGTAAATTGACAAACAAAAAATGTCTTTGTAGGTTATCTTGTAGGATGTCAAATAAAAGCTTATTAAAGTACAAATTCAATAATATATATGATTTTTCTTGTTTTTTTTTATATGATTTTTCTTATGTTTTTGGAAAGGCCTAAAAATTACTGCCCTCCGCTAATTCACCAATAAGTTCATTCAAAAAATTCTGCAGAAAATCATGAACATTGAGAATTAGGTATAGATTGAACGAAAATTATCAGGATTGAAAAATTCTAGCGCAATTCATTTTTATAAATTCAGTTCTTATAATTGCTGAACCATTAGTTTTAGAGAAAGTTTTTCGACAAAAAATATTTTTCATGATGTAAAGTACACTTTTCGCCTTTAAACATTTTTCAAAACTTTTAATGCTCACTGTTCAGCTTTACATATGCGATATGGTACAACATTGGTGCAGCAGGCGGCGAGTAGCGCAGCATATAAGTACTTTTTAAATACATAGTCGGAGTTGTTTTAATATGCAAGTGGGGGTTGATGGCAGGAACACTAACTGTGCAAGTATAGCTTGCACTTGGCAGATTTTTTAAAATAATGACTTCCACTGAAAAAAAAATATCTTGTGAAGGTAAATGAATATTGATTGACTTTTTTCCTTCACCCTCTCTCATACTTATAAATTTCTCCAATAGTACCTTCATCTTTTCGGAGACATCTGAAGACCCCTTCACAGTCTCAGAAATGTCTGTTTTTGATATCACTTCATTTAAAAAAGAAATTAAGAACCAAGTTTGCGTTTGATATAAGTCATACATCCACAGATCGATATTCCAGCAATAAAGGTACCCGTTAAATACTTTTATAGCCAATAGTAAAGACCCTTAAAAAGCAAGTTATTTAGTAATTTGTACAAAGTTACATTAACAGCTATTTGCCCAAGACTGTGAGAATTCGTCTGTGAGAATTCTCTTCTTCACCCAAGTCAATAAGTTCTAATAATCTTTAAACTTTGAGATTTCTGTGACCACATAAATATTCTAGAATTAGTCATGTTTATATATCTACTTTAATGCATCTAATTGATTCATATGACTTATTACTACAAGTGCAATCTCTTAGACACAACCAGAACACCAGTCCAGCCCCGCTCGGCAAGCGGTCGGGAATGAAACCCAGGTCTACGTTGTGCACAAGGTCACCAAAGAACGTATGCCTCGTGATCAAACCAACGCACTACAGCGATGACATTTTGACCATATTGTTACTCTAGTATTCCTACCATTTGATATTTACCCCGCATATTGTAGCCCTAGTCTGTAATACATATGAAGGTATTGGGTCTCCATGAAAATATGTCTTCATACTAGAAAGAATTATATTTAGTAGATTTTTGTTTTATAAAACCCTATGGTAACTATTTATCTGGTTAGATGTATTCCTTCCATTTGAATAGGAACTATTTTTGAAGATGAATTTTCTAATTAATAAATTTTCAAATTATTTGTTGGAACTACTCGCATTCATCATCTGGTGGCACTTTGTACATCTAATTGTTATATAAATATAAATTTTATTTTATCTGCTTATATACTCAAAAATATCCTATACAATATATTGTTTTGTTAAAGTTTTGGGATCTTACGATTTCATAATTGACTAAAATTTCTTCAGGACTTTTCCGTTGTGTATATCAACACTAAAAAACACCCAGCAATTATTTTAATATGTCTGGTTAGATGTATACTTTTTTGAAGATGCATTTTCTAATCCATCAATTTTCAAATCATTTATTGAAACCCCCCACATTCTTAATCTGGTGGCACTTCATACTCCCAATTATCTAGTTTATTTCACTTGCTTGTATACTTAAAAATATCCTACACCATACATACATCAACACTATGTTAAGTTTTGGGACTTTTTATTATAAAATCACAATTGTTGACTTGAATTTCTTCAGTAGTTTTCAGTTGCTTGTATACCAACACTAAAAAGCGCCCAGCAATTATTTTAATAAGTATAATTTTATTTGAGAAAATACAGAGAAGGGGTAAATACTATATAATGTGGTGCTCACTAATGCTATTTAATCATGGCACTACAAATTTTCACATAGTGTGTTTCACAAAACCGTGTAAATAGTTAAATCGTAGCAACATCTGTTAAAAACTGGATAAGAGTGGGTTATGAAATTTTACAGTAATAAACAAATTTTGGAATGTGTTGTAATTTCACCTGTTTGAGGCAATCATTTGGTAAGGCTTACTAGACAATATAACTTTATAAACAAGTCCTTTTTGCAAATAAATCAATAATTTTATAAAAATAATAAACAAATTTTGAATGTGTTGTAATTTCATCTGTTTGAGGACATCATTTGGTAAGGCTTACTAGACAATATAACTTTATAAACAAGTCCTTTTTGTAAATAAATCAATAATTTTATAAAAATAATAAACAAATTTTGAATGTGTTGTAATTTTATCTGTTTGAGGACATCATTTGGTAAGGCTTATTAGACAATATAATGTTATAAACAAGTCCTTTTTGTAAACAAATCAGTAATTTTATAAAATAATAAACAAATTTTAAATGTGTTATAATTTCACCTGTTTGAGGACATCATTTGGTAAGGCTTACTAGACAACAATTAGAATATGTTATAATTTTATTATTTTTTTTTAAGTCCTTTTTGTAAACAACTCAGTAATTTTATAAAAATAAACAAATTTATAAAAATTTTATAAAAATAATAAACAAATTTAGAATGTGTTGTAATTTCACCTGTTTGGAGATATGATTTGGTAAGGCTTACTAGATAACTATTACAATATGAATGTTCTAATAATTTTATAAACAAGTCCTTTTTGTAAACAAATCAGTAATTTTATAAACAAAGTAGTAGTGATATTTATTTAAGTATATCTCAAGATATTCGACATGTTATATAGATAATTTTTAGTAAAATAAGTGGACAATTTATTAATATTCTCTGCAAAACTAAACAATTTGCATCAAAAGAAATTTGAAAAGCAGTATAAATAACTAGTTTCATAAGCAAAATGAAAGTGATATTGCTTCAGTCTAATCCATTTCTTCTTTTGGGAAATGCAGGGATCTCTGCTGTTTCTACTTTTTTGGCAACATTGACCAAGCCTTCTGTTGTTGCCGCCGCAGCTGCTCCGCTCGATTCTATCACCTGTTGGACTCCGCTTGTCACCTGTGAAATTATTTAACTCGTTTTATATCCTTCTTCCATGTTTTATTGAATAAACCTTTTTGTAACAACAAATTTAACAGTAAAATGTATCCATTACTTTCTAAAAGGGAATGTTTGTAAACAAAACAAAATTACATTTCAAGTATGGTAAACCTTTTTCTTGTATTCATGTTAGTAATATGAATTTATTGGTTATTTGTGATTAAAAAATGTATACATTTTTTATCGGTACTGATGTAATAACTTATTCACAATTAGATAAATAATTTATGAATTCTAGCGAGAATTGAACTCTGGGCCATTTAGTTGGGCATTAGCGTCTTGGCCTCTGTGCCGCAGGCCAGTATGTATAATGCCGAAGTGTGTATAAATATGGTTGTTAAAGTTTTTCTAAAATTTTTTTCAAAATAATTATGTCTAATATTAAATTATACAGTCGAATAAAAGGAAAAACTCTGCTATTATAAAAAGCCTGCAATAATATAGTATGAACAAAACAAAACATATCCACTGCAATTATTTTAAGAAAACATGCCACAATCTTTTTCAGTATCCCGACTACACTGAATATCCTCATCATATTGTACCAAGGTTCCATTTCGCTTACTGTCTTATTTAAGCATCATGCATAATTTTTTCAAATTAAGTTTTACAGTTCTTGTTAGTGATATTAATGTAATATTGATATTTATAGTATGACCGATTTTTTAGGTAATATTGTGATTATAACATATTGTTTAATAAAGCTGTGGGTGAAATACAAGTTTTGTGAATAGAATTCAATCAATTGATTGAATATATAATTGTGCCAATCATATTTTTAAGTGTAAAATCGGTTTGTTTACTAACGTTCTCGTTTGGAATGAAAAGGAGTTTGTTTATTCCTGTGCAATATGAACTTATTTAGGCAGTCATAGTATTTGGGAGTATTGAATAATATAAATGTATGGAATGATGGAAATAAAAATGTATGGAATGAAGATATATTTTACAATTGAACTGCTCAACTCAGCACGGCCAGAGGGTTTGTGGGATAGAGACACTATAATATTTCAAAGTGTATCAAAACATTTCAAACACAAAGCTAAAAATGTAACTGAAGACTGAATAAAGGTTTACCACTTGTGTCAACTTTAATTTCCATTATTGTATATTAATAACATATTTCCCAATATTTAATGTATCAGGTTAATGGAAGTTATAATGCATTTTTTCCATCTATACTAATATATAAAGCAGAAAAGTTTGTGCATTGCAATATCGGGAACGACACATACAATTTGAATATTTATTCGTGTTAGAAAGGCCACACTATGTGGAATATTATAGAATATATCATCATGCTATAATTCATAAGGGCAACGCAGTGATAAAAAATGTAAAAGAAATAAGGAAACACTACTTAAACGGTATAAAGTAGAGGTCAACTTATTTATTGATTGCACACCACACTTTTGTCATCAGTATATCACTCATCACGAGTTGTTAGTCATTTTCAAAAAAATTATTGTTTTCCTCATATGCATAATGAGCATATTGTATATATTTAAATGTGTCAAATGTGTATCAAAAAAATTAAGAACTTATTTGGTTTTGTAAGGAACCCAAATATAGAAAAGCTTGTTTATAATACCAGCTTCTTCAGGTGCTTGTGAACGCTTGAATGACAAAAGTTCATTGTTTCTCTGGTTTCTTTAGACTTCCAAGTAAAATTTAGGCAACAACAATTTCAGCAAAACCTAATAGACCAGTATTAAATAAACTTTCACTGTCTGAAATAAAACTTTTTAATATAATATTAAAATTGAATAAAACAAATTATTAGAATCTAACAATGTATAACATGAAGCTGAAAAGGTCTTTTTTAATAAGTGAAATAAAATTTATCCAAGAAATCTAATTATCCTAGTTTTTTGCAAAAACATCAAAATTGTATAAAGGCAATCAATCAAAAACAAGAACAATATAAATCAAGTTTACCGAATCGGACTCTGCCTTCAGTTCTGCAGCGTTAGTCTGCAACTGCTCCAAATGCTGTTGCATTTGTGGAACCTGCTGTATCGCCTCCGATTCTAAGGCTTGTTGTGCCTATAAATATGTAAACACCTTAATTGAACACTTAGGCTCATACGAAAAATAAACATTGTTGTGTCAATTACCATGACTGTTATTTAACATTAAATCTTTACTTTCTATATTGAAATCAATATATATATAACTTTTATGGATTACCATTGTATGTTGTCTGTCACAGGCTTATAAAATATTCTAGACTTATAAAATATGCTAATTTAATTGAATAATATTTCACACAATTTATATAACAAACCTTCCTCTTTGGAAATAACCACAATTAAAAACATATTTACATTTTCAAAGTTTCTAATTTTTATGGGTTGTAAACTGGGTAAGGTAATAAAAAATTAATATTTTAATAATAAGTACATACTGGGCATGAACAAATCAATTGAATTTCGTGATTGCAACCACTGGTGAATGGTATCAAAAGTGATTGGGTCCTCGTGACTTATTCATTTGATTGAATCAATCACAAATTGTAGAGCATGTGTTATGGGTTCTGACCGTACCGCTGTGTCGCAGTCGGTCACTAGTCACCATTTGTTTATCCTTTACAGACTGCCACATGTGTCAATTTTTGTACTATTAATATTTATCAGCCCTAGCAATAATTTATTTATTATTGAGATGAATGATTTGATGACGGAGTTTCTTTTTAAAGCGAATGTTTAAAGTATGTCAATAATTTTTACTATTTGAAATATAAATAAAAGCATTGGTCATTTGTCAAACTTTGCAGCAAAAAATTTTAACTATTTTATATTCAAACAGAAAACCTTTACCAAGTGTGAGGGAAATTGTTGCGTGAAATTTTGATGTAGTCAAATCAACAGTGGTTTGTGAAAAACGTCCCTTTCCGATAATGAATCCAAATTTTAAAAAAAATTACCAGTTATAACCATTTTTGTTGTTAATTTAAAAGGTGCGACTGGCTTCTTTATTTTATTTAAGAAATGTTTAATAAAAAGCTAAAAAAGAAAGGTACTTCTTAATTAATTCTCAATATCAAGGTATGTAATCTGTTCTACAATTTGACAACAATGATATAATATAAAAACTCCTTATGAAAACAAAAGGAAAAACTATGCTCCATTCCTTGGAGGGGGCCTAACAGCAGCAGGCTACCTGTGGATGGGGGAGAGAGGAGAGTTAAAAATATGCTATAAACAAGACCACATTGTTTATGGAAGTTCGTTAATAAAAATAATGAAAGTCTTGCTTGCATGGAAACACAAATGAAAAAATATTTTATGAGAGTGAAATTACCTCTCTACAGTGATGTGCACAGTGGCAATGCCTCAGGATAACAGGTTCAGCAGCTTCAATTGCTTGTGCTTTAGCTTCTCCTTGTTGTGTCTATGATAAATAAAAAATAGCATCCGTTCAGCAAATATATTTCATTGTAATAATGAATTTTTAAAATATATTTATTCAACTCTTCTACTATATCTTATAATCGAATAGTTCAACCCATAATATTGGTGATGTAACAGTGATGTGGTGGTACAAAAACTTAAATGCAAAGCCCTTCAGTTTTTGTTTTTGTTAAATAGTATTATTTGTAGTGTAAAAATCGCTTATGAAATAGTTTTGGTGTCTATCCCTCTGTGACACAATTTTCTCGAAAACTATTTGACGTAAAAATTTGCACAGAGATAGAGCATGGCTTTGGAAAAAACCCGTCAAAACTTGTTCTGCACCCTTATCAAAAGGATCGTTCACAAAAATCTGAGAAATGTCATGAACATAGGGAATTAGGTACAGATTAAACCAAAAAGAGCAGAATTCAAAAATTCTAGTGTGATTGTTATAAACAATTTGTTTATTTCCTTATAACCACTGAATAATACTTTATTATTTCAATAGTCGAAAGAGCATTACTGTTAATTTAAGGGGGAGGAGAGGGTTGATGGCACGGAACTCTAATTGTGCGAGTATAGCTTGCACATGGACGAATTTTTTAAGTACATTCTTTCGTTTAAAAAAAATGCATTTTCGCGTTTTCGTCAAACTGAATGTGTTCCAAATAATAATTTACAATAGGATAAATGTACCTTTTCGACATAATTCGGGTCTGTGTAATTATTGAGTTCGGTGGCTCGCTGTGTGGCCTCTGTTAGCTTCTCCTGACCGGCAATCGCGTTATTAATGCAGGAAGCTGTATTCATCAGCTGTGCAGTCGCAGTGTCACCACTCTGGGGTTGACCATTTCCATTGCTGGCTGAAGTTAGTAAACCTAATCTCGCCTCCAATTGTTCAATTCGGTTTTGTAAAATATCCACTGGATTCATTTTGCTTCTAAATTAATAATAAAAAAATTATAAAATAAGAATAAGATATCAAAAAACGTTACTTCGCAGAAGTCCCGTTAAAAAGTGAACGTTGAATTCGAACGAGTTCAGTTTTATAATTTGAATAGAGAATTTGTTTAAAAAAGAAGCGATTTCTATTTATATGGCTTTGATGACTCGTATTATACGTTGACAGCTGACAGCTATGCATTTGACAGCGTTTTCTTCGAATACTATGAATACAATCTGTAATGAATACTACATTTAAGCTGTTTTATTGTCGCCGAGTAGATTTTCCTTCTGGTCGTTTGGGAACTAACGCACCATAGAATTGACAGATACTTTTAAAAAACTGACTTTCAGTGTTAAGAGGTTCGCTTCAAATTTTTTTAACAAATACGTCATAATTTCACTATTGGACGTCTGCAAAGTAATCAAAAATATTATTAGATCTCTTCACGATGTGAAAATATTGTCTTTTTAAATATTATGTTTAAAAAAGATGTATGCATAAACATAGAATTTTTCCTACTGCTTGAAAAAATAATGTTATAAACTGCAATTATCTATCATGTGTTAGTTTCGAAACAAGCCGCTAGGGAATCTAATCATCTCTAATAGTATAGAAGCAAAATTGTGTAATATTTTTCACGTAATCACATTTATGATGAAATATTTTGTCGGTTAATGTATTCATGGAAAATGCTAACTTTATATTATACATTGATATAATTAATCCGGTTATAAAATTCACAAAAAATACCTTAATTGTGAGCGTATTTCTAATTTTGTTGAGTTATTTAATATATACTTTACTCAGGTACATAATATGAAATGTGAGATAATCAGGGCGATATGGCCAATCAGATAAAATGATCATTCTGAATATTTCAATATTTTTCAATATATCTGTCTAGATGATACGAGTAACGAAACTGATGTTTAATGGTATTGGTGTGATCTGTGAAATGCACATGATTTTTGTTTGGGTCAGGTTCATACTGAGGTCCATACGTCTGGAACAATCGTCTAAGTCTCCTGCGGCGTTTTTCCAGTATTACGATGTCGTCGGTGGCTCTCAGGTATGAGATTAACTCACTATTTATATTTATGCCTAGTCCTTCCAATTTAAGGTCTTGAGACCAATGCGCTAGTGAACAACTTCGGAGATATAACATCTTCCTTTCCTACTCCTCCTCGCAGTTCGACCGGTCTTGTATCCTGGTTATTTATTTGAATAATGCGTCATGCAGACTGCTTAACACTGTGATATATCGTCAATCGACTTGGCACCGCTGAAGGGAGTTCAGCCCAAGTTTCAATGGAGAAAGTTTTCTTGTAATCCACAAAAGCTAGAAATGGTGGCGGGTTATACTCTTCAGTCTTCTGTTTAGACTGTCGCTGAGTGTATGTTATCTACTGTGCTTGTCAAAATCCTATTTGTTCCGGAAGCTGGAAATCGTCGAATCTTCTGACGAGAGTTATAGACGAATTTGTAGACGTGGCTTAAGAGTGAAATTAGTCGGTAGTTCTTGAGGAGTGAGTTGTCTCCTTTTTTTGAGAACAGTACAATTACATTTCTACTCCTAATTATCATCAGTATGATTGACTAATATAGTAAATATTTTATTAAGGTCATACAGCCAGATATATTCAAGTATCTTGTGCGTATACCACTCCATTATAAAAAAAACCATAGCTGCCTATCGTACATCACCCCCTCACTAGTGGCGTAGCTTACAATAAAAATTATAAAAAATACAATAAATATAAAGAATACAAAGAAATGTTATATCTTTGCTCCTTCTGTCGAGTATCAAAATATCTCAGTATAATTATAAAAGGAGCTAAACTCCTCCTTGTCTGCATATTTCCTTTAACATGAATTCAATTTATATTTCATAAATCTATGTTTTTATTGTTATTACGACAGATCTTCGTCTTCAAAGATTAAATTTAAAAAAAAGGGTAAAGGTTAAATTTAGGTTTAATTAAATATTAAAGTATTAATTTACCTTTTTATTTTAAGCAAGGAAATTGCTGTCTAGAAACATGGCCATATTATTCTGAACTATCCTAATTGAAAACTTTACTGACAATTAAATATATCCTTCATTTGATTTCAGGAATAAAAAACAAGAATCTATATAATTATTTTCCCGAAGACTGTTTTTGACTACCCTTTCGAATTTAAATTTGAACAAATATATGTTTTTTTAAGAAAAACTATTATAAGAATAAAAATATCATCTGTTAAGATTTTGGATGGACAATTTTTGATACCTTAAATTACAATTATCGTTCCAAGAGATAATTGTGAGTAGAAATGAAAAAAATATGATCACGATAATATCTTGATCCGTATTAGATTGTAAAGGACATATATGAATGATCCAAATAAAGAGGTTTTCATAGGTAAATACGATGCACATATTTACATTTTTATCACTTATTTTCCGCTAAATTATTGTTTAATTAAACTTTGTCTAATATACATATCATAGTAAATATGTTCTGTTTTACGCTGCATTGTACGTTTTTTTTGGACTGCAATTGGATCGATATATAGGGACTGGTATTATTTTATCGAAAAGACATCTCGATATTTTTCTATAGTATAAATTTAGATTGCGATAGAAATTGTTAATAGATGAAATAAAACGAAGAGAATTATTAATTGATCGAAAATATTTGGCGTTAATTTTGTAGAAATTCATTATTCACAATTAAATGAAACTAGGTGACGTAATATTATTTCTACTTTCTTTAATTTCTTTACCACGACCTAGGTTTCGTTGTATTACAACATCTTTAGGTGGGATATTAGCAAAGATTAACTCTTAGGAACATCTAACAGCATTTATATATTTCAAACACAATAGCGGAAGCCTGGTTTGTGCGGGGTTTTCAATTGCTTATTGTTAGTGAGTTTATTGCAGGGGCGCAGTGTAGGTTTTATTATATTTCCGAGAGTTATATAATATACAAGAATTTTAGTGAGGGTAATAAATTCAATTGATGTTATTCTATGAGGTTATACAATGCAAATGTTCCGGTGTGTACTAAAATTAAATGCAAGTTATTCTCGGTAATATATTTATATAATAGCAAGGGTATCTGAAAGTTAGAACAAGGTTATACTACTAATTCAACATATCTCCCGTTTTCTTTATTCATTTATTTATTTTAATTTCTTTTTTTTTCCTTTTTTTATATATATTATATTATTATATATATATATATATATATATATATATATATATATATACATATATACATATATATATATATATATATATATATATATATATATATTCATATTTAGATGTGTAGTTGGGCTGAAACAATTTGCTGTATGAAATTTCCATTCGATTCTTTAATAATGGTTTCTATATTATTATGCGAAATATTTTAATAGCTGCTGAGCATTCTTCATCCAACCAAGGAGGAGAAGGACTATAGCGTTGAGAAATATTATTTTATGGGATGGAGTTACTAGCGGCCAGATTAACATATTTAACGAAGAGATCGCAGCAAGATTTAATCGTATCAAGATCCACCGATGGGAGGGAGTTTGACCGGAAAAGCAGCAGGGCGGACCCACCCCTTATTAACAATATGTTTTATTCAGGATATGTCCTGAAATCCAGAAAATCCCAAATTATTATCCCCATTCTTAAACCTCTTAAAGATCCCAATGTAGGATCATCTTACAGACCCATAGCCCTATCCCCGATTTTAGCTAAAATCACTGGACATCTGATTAAGAACCGATTGGAATGGTTTACTGACCACCAGTATATTATCCCACGTCATCAATTTGGCTTCCGAAAAGCTAAAAGCACAATCCATCTCAGCATCCTGACCACGGTTATACGACTCTCCTTCTCCCGACAAGAATTCCTCGTAGCTGTCTTTCTCTACCTTTCTGCAACTTACGATAATGTAAATCTCCATGTCGTCAGACAAATATTGCAAGAACTTAGTTTTCAAGAAAAGATTTCCAATTTCCTCCTCAACCGCCTCTTAGACAGATAATCGTCTTTCGATTTCCCGGTATTCCACTCTTAACAAGATCGATCTGGCATGGCCTTTCCCATGGCTCAGTCGTAAATCCTATCCTCTTCAACATATATTCACACAAATTTATTCTTCTGTTAATCCATTTTGTCGTATACTGAAGTACGCCTATGATTTACTTTTATAAATCTCTGACAAGTCAATTGCGGTTGCAGAAAATGCTTTAAATTTTGCCCTCGTTAACTTGAGCAAATAGGTAAACTCTTACTGTATGGATCTATCGCCATCCAAGTGTTCTGTAATGATCTTTACTAAAAAAAGAATAATTCCACCTTTTTCCATCTCCTTTAATTTTCCAAACATCCCTATCCTCCCCTGTACCAAATTCCTTAGTATGTTCCTGGACTCTCACATTGAGCATGTAATTACCCAATGCCAGGCTAACATGAATATTCTTCGTGCTGTTTCTGGAATATAGTAGGGCTCTTACCCTACCACTCTAAAACTTGTGTACAATTCTTTCATTCGCAGTCATTAGGATTATTGCTCATTTCTCCTTGGTCCTATTTCCAAATCTAATATCACCAATTTGACTCGTATTCAGTCTCAAGCTCTGAGGATCGTGACGGGTGCGATGAAATCCAGCCCCATTAATGTCCTACAAGTAGAATGTATTGATCCTCCTCTATCCTCCGTCGTCAATATCTAGCTGGTCCATTTCTCTTGAAATTTATTATCAATTCTTTCCAGATTTGATAATAAAGATTTCTTTTGGCACTTTAAGCCTCATCCTCTCCTCACGGTTGGCTTCCAAAAATTCCTCTCTTTATCAAAACTATAAAGGAGCAGATCACGGGTGCGGGATATTTCCATATCCAATCACCTATTCCTGCAAAACCGTGGTTTTCAAAAAATTATTTTTCCTCGAAAAGAAACCTCAGTGGTATCTCGCATGCGTTTGGGTTACTTTTGTATTCCCACTCATTTGGCTAGGCTGCGTGTCAGAGAGTCTGTAGCCTGTGATTGTGGGTTTGGTGAGGGCGATCTAAATTATGTCATTTTTGCATGCCCATTAAATAATTAATTTCCTTCATTCATTTATAAATTATTAAAATAAAAAAATCATTTACCATTAACATTAGATCCCTTCTATCTGTTACTAATAAAACCGTTCTAGACTTAATCATTCAATATATAAGAAAGAACATTACAATCTGCGACTATATTTTTGTATGTTTTTATATTTGTTTGTATATACATATGTATACACTTATTATTCGTTTATTATTCGTCTATGTACTATTGTCACTTTGCATTATCTATATTTTTTTTTCCTTTACATTTTCACTTAATTTGTTCTAGCATAGTAAACTTCTATTTGATTTTTGTTTTGCTCTTTAGTTTATTTTTCTTATCAAGCAATAGTGACAGATATTCAGAGTCTGATATAATAAGTGTTGCCTAACCAACAAATCTAAACTTGACACTGGCAAAAGTTCTCTCTGGAGAGAATAATCGTCACAGAATAAAAAAATAAAAAGAATAATAAGAAGTATTGCATAATCATTTTTGAGACGGGAGTTACTTTTATAGAATTTAATCTTTCTTAAAAATATGTTAAATTGGAGGCGAGTTCATAACTATGGGCTCTGGGAAATAAATCGTTAACAAATTTTGATCAAATACGCGCCCCTTTATTTTTATATTATCGATATAACATCGTTAGTGAAAAGGACATCACTAAAACTCACATATATATGTACAATTATGCATACAGGGGCAATTCTTTTTTGGTGACGTAAGGCATGTCGAGCATGTTCGCCTAATCGTAATATATTAAGTCTATAGAGTATGTAATGAATATAGTACTAAGAGTTAACGATTTACAAGGATCAGTAAGTTATCCTTATAAAAACAGTTAAAGTTTTCACACCAGAAAATAACGTCTTGCATAAATAATATATTTTTACAAACATAATCGATTAAAGAGTATTAGCATGTAATTTTTTTTTCATGTTCTTTGTGTTCATGTACAATTAAATATTCTCTAATTGCTTATTCGTTATCGTATGGCTATGACTATTAAATACATTTTTCATAAATTGGCAGAGGACGTGGGAAATATTATTCTAGATCATAGGTGCAGGGTACTTCTAGATCCAATTTTTTATACTCTCAAAATCTTAGTTTTCAAAATTCACTTTTTCTGGAAAGGAAACCTCTTTTGTATCTCACCTGCGGTTGGGTCATTATTCTATTCCTATCCATTTGGATAGGTTGCATGTTAGAGAATCTCCAGTGTGAGGATGATGATTTAAATCTTCTCATTTTTGCATGTCCATTACAAAATAAATTTCCTTCGTTTATTTACAAATTATTAATATATAACATTCAGTTGCCTATTAACATTGGATCACTTTTATCTGTCGCCAATAAACCCATTCTAGAATTAATCATTCAATACATAAGAAAGAACGATAACAAAATTTAGGCTCTTTTAAATTCATATTCGTGTTTATGTCTGCTTTTATGTTTGTATATTTGCTTATGCTTATTTTGTCTATTGTAATTTCCATTGCTCCTTTGTGTATTGTAATTTCCATTTTTTCATTTTATTTAATTACTGATAGTCTACTTCTTGCGTAATTTCTGTTTTGCTGTACAGTTTATTTTTTTGTTACCAAATAACAATGACAGATATCCGAGATATGATTTAGTCGGTGGTGCGTATCCGTCCTTCTCAAGTTGTCATTGGCAATGGTTCGATATAGAGCGAATGAACGCCATAGAACAAAATACAAGATAATGTCAGGAAACGAAACGTCAAAGTTGACATTTTAACTGGAATTTCAATTTCTTCTATATTTATACCGATATTAATATACTGAAATAAAAATGGATATAGAGAGTAATTACAGTGAAGATGAATTTGCCATTCCACCGGTTAAATATGAATGTAAGTATTATACGTAATGAAATCTTAAATTACATTGTTTTTGAGGTTATTATAAGTTGATTCATTGTTTATAATTATTTTTCAACTCTGAAAATGTGAACAAAGACATTTATTTTTAAAAATATCATATACAAATGAATTTAATTATGTTTGTTTTGAAATTATTTACAAGATTGTTTCGAAATCCTTTCGAGAATGGCGCAATACCTATTATTTCCCTCATAATCATTTTGCAGTTTTGTGTGTAATTATTTTGTTAGGAATGTTCTAATTCTGTTTATATTTCAGCCTAATTATAAACGATTTATTTTTAAATTAGAGTGCCGTACAAAACTCTATTTCTAACTGGAATGGGGTAACAATAATTTATAAAATGCAAACTTAGTTTATAGTTATTGATATAGACAAAGCGGGTGAAAAGGGGACTCTATTCCCTTCCTTAGTTTTTAGGCAAAAAAAATTAACTCGGCTTACTCTGTAAATAGTTTACATAAAAAGTCTTAGTTTGTTATTTCATCCCATATACATTTATTTACGTTTTACGTGTATTTATCAGTTTATGGATTATATTATTTTCTGAAAATTCTGACCTTTATTGAAAATTTTGACCAATCGTTGAAATTTTTGACCATTTTTTTGAGAAATTGTGTATATTAATTTGGAAAAGAAAACTTGTTAGGTGGATTGTAGTACCTGTAACTAGTTTGATCTATCAATTGACCATTTTTATTACTCACACTAGATATTTTTTTATTTTAAATTTTATCCTTGATTTTCTCATGTGTTATTTTGTGAAACGTAGAGGTGTTACTTTTATATATAATCTCTTTATAATTACGGATGTCGTCATGTTTTGTATGATGAAATTGAATACAATGTTATATATCTATATAAAGAAATATGTGGATAATGTTGCAATCTCAGACGTAGTCACTATGTTTGAGAATTAAAATTGCTTATTTTCTTACATTTAATTTTTCGTACATTTAATTTTTTACTTTTTAAGTTTTATTTGCAAGGCATCACAATATTGATACAAATTTTTATAAATTTCATAAAATAACTTATATTTTTACTGAATTGTAATGTGTATTTCTTGAAAATTTCACTCAGGCATAAATTTTCAGTTAGATATTATATACATCCAGTGCCTTTAGGGAGAGCAATTATCATTATTGAGAGACCTAATTAGATTTAATGAATAGAGGTGGTACTGGGCGTTATATGTTGGGCTAGTTACGCCACTGTACCCCTTGACTTAAAAAGAACATGAAGGCATAAAGAGTTTTATGAAGAAATTTTAATTTGTTACAATTTTATATATTGTTTACAATTTTATTTCAGATCTGGATCATACAGCTGACGTACAGTAAGTATCACTCGCATAAACTTTACTCACTTTTCCTAGACAGTTCTCTATATTGCTTTCGTGACACTATTTATAGTGGAGATTAAAATAGTTATAATGAAAATTTTTATTTTTCATCTGACTTTTGTTGGCCATACAGTATACTGACCTTCATAGGGCTCTGTAGACAAATTATAAAATTGGAACCCTTATAATATCATTATGTCATACTGTCCGCTTGTAAGTAACTGCGTCGTAGCTGTTTCGATTTATGACCCATTTGAAAAAATTTTACGGGAAAATATAGTGATATGGAAACATGTGGAAATGTAAAAATAGAGAAAAAATACTTTTTTAAGTATCTCCTTAATTATTACTAACTACACACATTCAACATAAACAACAAAAATGATATTTTAGGGATATGAGTGTGCATCCGAAAATCCTTTGTGATATAGGAGCTTCCAAATCGTTGTGCAGTATTTCCTCGCCCCCAAATATTTAGTGAGTTCTTCTGTATACACATATAATAAAATTGTAACAATGAATTCTGTACATGGAAAATATTTTAAAGAAGAGTGATTGATATAGCATATAAAATGATAATACAAACCAGAAAACCTGTTTTTAGAACTTTTGTCTATCTGTTAATTTGTTCTTCGCTCACGCAAAATCTACTGCTAAAGTGAAACAAGGAACACTTATAACTTCGTCATATTCATTTGTCTATCATAATTATACATTTTCTACAGCTTTAAGTTTAAATGTATGAAAGTTTGCAAGTTGGTACTTACGAGAGGATTATCCATTAATATGTTGTAAAATATTAAAAATTTACTTTTACTATACCTCTCCGCATAATGAACACTTTTTTCTGCTCACCCCACGCACGGGATATCATTGGATAGGAGTTTAAAAAAAAAGGTGTTTCCAATTATTGTTATTATTTGTCAACCCACGTGGGGTTTAAAAATAATTACCAAATTTTAAGTTTCAAAGCGATGTGCAATGTGTCTTCGCCAGTGCATTAACTTTTGATTAGAAGTTTCTATTATAGTTATTTTGGGTAAATTACATCGACGATTTACGACAAGTAGAATTTTGATGTAATTTACCTACTATAAGATGTTGAGAAAATGCACCCTACTTTATGTCTGTTCTGACATGTGCTTGCCCAATTTTCAAATAACCATTCTATTAATATTTTACAATAAATGCCGTCATAAGCAAACTTTTATATCATTTGTTTAACAGACTCGTGCCCCATGAGGCTGGGTAATAATAGCCAAGGTCATTTTGAATTCTGATAATATTTTTATCTAATCATTGAATGTTGCCGAAATTTTCGGAAGCTATAGTCATATTTCTCTTTTTCCGATTATAAGATAATCTACATGTATGAAGCGAGCATGAATTTAATTGACTGTTAAAACTATTATTTCTTGCAGTGATTGAGTATACAAATATGTCAAGTTTATTTAGCTGTGATGGCACATAAAGTGAAATTTACTCTTTTAACTTATAATTTTCAAAAATGCATTATTTTTGAAATAAAATCTTATTTTTCATCTTTTTATAAATATTGGAACAGTAGATTTTTTATGATTTCTTTAGTAAAGAAATTACACTGATATTATAATTCAAAAAGAGCTTTTCCATGCTTTATATTATTTAATTTTTAGACTATGCATATTCACCTATTTTTAATCCCAAGTATAGCAAAGATCTCTTGAAAGTATAGTAAATCCCAAGTATAACAAAAGTCTCTTGAAAGTATTGCAAATCTCAAGTAGAGCAAAGGTTTCTAGAAAGTAGTATAGCAAAGGTTTTTTGAAAAAGTACAAAGTAAATTTATACATCATTCTATTGGTTACATTGACCACCTCAAAGTTAGTGTCACAATATTCTACCACAATAACATGGTGTTAAATTATGTTCCTGCACTTACATCTTCATTTTCATACTTGTGTTTAAATTATTCCAATGCATGAACTTATTAATGCTTTTAAGTTTTCATAGGCATTGCATACTCCATATAATTCCATTCAGTCTGTTCATCCACTCATCACAGATTTGTAGAAGCTACATGTTACCAATCAGGAATTAATTTTATAGATAAAACAAAATCATTGTTTATCTTTTCATAATGAAAAATTAATTTTTCATTACTCAAGTTTTTATTTTTTACACTGATTTCCATTAGTACCCAAACAGTGAAATCGCAGGGTAAGCACAAGCTCATCTAGTGGAGACATGCCATAATCTCTAAATATAGTTTTGTTCGTGCGCTGGCTTTATTGGTGAGGCATTAAGACTAAATTTATGTCCTCTAGAATTGAAGCTACATAGATTTAGCAGTATAAAGAAAGACTTGTTTATTGCACAGATTTAAAAATAATTACAACATGTGTGTATTTAAACATAACATGCATGTATTTAAATAAATTGTATATTTCTTGAATTGAAGTAAGAAATAACTTCTAGAAGATTGAAGTCATTATTGACCCAACGAAGTGGATAATGATTACAGAAATGACGACGTGTGTTAAGGGTTAAATATGCATAGAGAAAGATTTATGTATGAATGTTGACAAAGTAATAAGTGAGTACATACATACTGGAAGCTGTTTGATTTTGATTTAAACATGTATAAGTTTGAATATAGTCCTTTCTATATTACTGTAGAAATAATTGCATGGATGTTAATAAAAAATTGAATAAATTTATAACCTCAAACTATCTCGGTTATATAAAAAAAACCAAACTTCTTAAATATGTTATGAGAGCTGTATTAAACCTATTTTAATTTGTATGGTTCCGAGACATGGATGTTAATAAAAAATATCAAAATGCAAATAGCAATTTTGAAACGAAATATTTTTACAAGTATTGTTGCTTGCGTTGGGGAAAATAATCAATGGCGAAGAACTCATAATTTCGAAAATTAAATATTAGAATTTATAAATCTTATGAGAATGGAGAATGAAAATTCAATTAAAGGAGCATTTATTGCAAAATTAGGTAAAACTAGGAGAGAAAAGCCTAGACCAGGGATCACCAGTTAGTTTCATAGGAGATCCCTTTTTAAAGAATGAAATATTCTCGCGGTCCAGATGGTAGATGATAACTAGCGACTAAGTTATAAAATGTCACCAAATCTATCTGTTCTATCTATACTATTATAAAACTCTCGTTTCTTTTTGTTCAGAATAATGCAAAAACTACTAATTTTGATGATTTTTGTTTTAAAAACTTATGATTAGACTTAAGAATTGGTATATATTTTATCTCACTATGATGACGAGAGCTAGGGATGTAGTTACAGTCACAGGCAAAGCAAAAAACAAATAAAACAAAGAAATTTGAACTCTTTTTTTATTAAGTATATACTTAAAATGTACAAAAATGTTAATTAAAGTTATATTAATGTGAAAAATGACATTTTGTGCTTTAAAATATCTGTTTGAAGTCTGGAGATAAATTGGTGCAACTTATTGCCATTAAGTCCTGGAGATGGTGATTGGTATTTCGAAATTGAATTTAATGAAGTTCACCTTGGAAAACCCTGCTTCACAGATGTATGTCGAACTAAATATTGTACAAAGTTTCAGAACTAAATTTCTGAGTTCTGGGTATTTATTATGACATATATTTTAATTCCAAAATATGTTTAGTTTTTAAAACAATTTTCTTGGTATTCGATCATTTCCATCTGTAGAGCAGCTTTATTATATTTATGCTTCATTGCTCCATTCACCATCAGACAGCAGAAAGTAAATGTTACTGAGAATTTCCACAACATTCTTAATTTTTTAAAGTTTTCGAATTAAAACCATTTATAAAAGTCTTGTACTAGCCGATGTCAATCTCACTGCTCAGCTTTTTCAAATTAGGAAAGTGCAGGCTTTCATTGTCAACATCGGTATTCAAGAGGTCAATTTTACATGATAAGCTTCTCACTTCTTACAGTATTTCCCAAACGAGCTTTCCTTTCCCAAATGAGCTTTCCTATCCCTTGAGCTTTCCTTTCCCTTGAAGTTTAAGGTTTAGGTTATTAATATGTATAAGACCATCTAACGAGAAAGCTACATTTTCTTTTTTTGAGAACTTTGCTGAAGCCTGATCGCTATTAAAAAGGAATGTTTTCAAAACTTCTAAAATTGCAGAGAATCTTTGTAAAATGCAGCCTTTCCTTAATCACCTCATATTGCTGTGCAGCAGTATATCGTCATATTGCACTTTAGCTTCTTGAAGAAATGATTTAAACTGACAATGTTTCAGTGATGATTTGGCATGTAGAAAATTTACTATTTTGATCACTTCTCACACGATACCCTCAAGATTGGATTTAAGTTTACAGCAAAGCACAATTTGATATATGATCAATGATTGGATTAAGGTTAAAGTTTTGTTTACATCTTGCATTAGTACTCAAACCCTGAATTAATCCTTTACCGCTTCCATCTATCGCTGGTACACCGTCGGTGGTTACTGATATTAATTTTTTCTAGTCTACCCCATCTTTATCAATATACTCCATTACCACCTTAAATATGTCTTTTCCCCTGGTCCTACCTAATAACAGCAAAATAATCAACAATTCCTCAATAAAGTTTTCTTTGGTTTTGTCCAAGTCAAAATTTTGCACAAAATAATCAATTGTGCTTTGTCGTTGACGTTGCAAGACTCATCCATAGCCAAGGCATAAAAATCAGCAGACCTGAACTTTAATAGTCAGCAGCGTTTTAAATTGCATTGTTTTTCCTCCACTAAAATGTGCCTATTTCTTGTGTTAGTAGACGCAGATATCGGAATATCGTCTCAACAATATCTTTTCTATTTTAATGTATCTCTTTCAATATAAATTAAATAGTATCTATACCCCCCACCACTCCAGCCCCGCTCGACTCCAAGTCATGAGGGGCTGATGACGGAAATAATATGAATGGCTCATAATGACCTATATCCTTGATGACCAGCAGCTGGGAATCGAACCCGGGACTCCACAGTGCGACGTCAAAGGCTGTAAACCTATGATCGACGCAACATACCAGAGCCGACGCATACCCCTGACACTTCATACTAACGAACAGATTTAATTGCCTACACTATTACATACATACTCGCCTATCCATATCCGTATGTGTGTAAATTAATGTAGGGCTGTTAGCAGCGTGCAGATAAAGAATGTTTACTATTACTACATATCGGTCTCGATCGTTGTGGCAATCGTGCCGACCGAGCATGTTGATGCTATACATCAGCAACATAGCTGTTTCTCTTTCTAACCAATAGCGTCGATCGAATGACTGTCTCGACAGCACGCTAGCGCAGTAACTTTGTACTGAAGAGCACGTCTTTATTATTACCGAATTGTAAAAATGAAATTATGTAAACAAACATTTTATAGTTTACATTTAATTGAGTGAAAGTGATTTGATAGTAACAATATTAAGATAGAATTTGGAAAAGTTACTTAGAGTGGATCCTAAAAACGAAATAAAATTTTAAATAAAAATAAATTTTGTTCATTTATAAATGTGATACACTGAAATAAGGTCTCCATTGTACTTTTGACTCCATATAAAAAGCTTAAGGCAGACACTACAAGGATACATTTTCCAACCCCATCGTGCAAACAAAACAATGACTTTTAAGAACAGTTTGTATTTTAAAACTGCTCAGTGACATGTTTGTAGACATAAAATTATAGGTACTAACCAAATAAGTTGGTGATACAAAACAAAGTTATTTACAACAAACAAAAAGGGACTGCGGACGACGGTAAACTGGCGGGGGGAGGTGAGTGTCGCTTCTTTCCGCAGTAATAGTTAATATTCTTAGCCGACGCGCTGTGCACAGATCCTCTGGACCCCGATGACAGGTTTACGACATTTGACATCGCACTGTGGAGTCCCGGGTTCGATTCCTGGCCGCTGGTCTTCAAGGATATAGGTCATTGAAGACCAGCGGACCAGGACCTTATGACTGGGAGTCGAGCGGGGCTGGGGTGGTGGGAGGAGTATAGATACCATTTAATTTATATTATAACAGGTACATTAAAATATAAAGAGCGTCTCCGGTGTTCGAATTTTCATTTCTTAGTTAATCTTTTCTATTTTCAAACAAAACATTTCCTGCTTCGAGCGCGCATTCCTTAACAACGTCTGCATTGGTGAATGATTCCACGAAATTCGCAAAGAAGCTTCACCACATTTTTCTTGTCCAGTAGTAGACTTACAATCTGTATTGAAAATGTCTAACTTGAGAGTAAACTTTCGATTTTTAAGTTATGAAGGTTACTACCGAGTGGGAAATTTTTTGCAAATGATTTGTGTTTCGCCTCATAATGTCTTTTTATATTGGAGCTTTTAATTATAACGACCGTTTATTAACAAATCAAGCACACTGGTATTGCTCCATCACTATTGGGGAGCGTAAAACAATATAAATTGATCCATTCCAATAAAAACTGTCTATTTTCGACTTCCACCATACTTTTTTCACATCTATCATGACAAAATTACTCACAAATATAGTTAGGTACTTAGTCCGTAGACACAAATACAAACAAGCACGTATTGGGTCATTCGTGCAGTCCATGTGTCGATTACAGGTCGCCCGCTCTGTGCTTATACTCCTGCTCCCGTGCCGCACTTCATTCCACTTGCTGCCTGGCCATCGCATTGTTGCCGTACCGTTGCAAATATATTGCCGGAACTCTCTCAACTAGACACATATTAAAATAATAAAATGTCGGTTTTCTAGATACTGAGAACATGTCTAATGCCTGACTGGGGCATGGAAAACTATATGTTTTGATTTTATTTTCTTAAATTTTATGATTTAAACAAAAAAGATTATGAATTTATTGTTCGATTAAGGTCTGCACAAAATTGATTGGCGGTCTGGATCCAGACCACAGTCTGTCATTTGGTGACCCCTGGCCTAGACTCCATTAGATTTACTTTGTGGAAGTGAACTTTCGTGTCATTAAAAGAAAGAGTTGGCAGATAAAAGTCAAAAATAGGCTGTGTATGGGAGCACAGTTCAGAGGGAGACTGACCCATTCCACTTGATTGAACTACATCCATTAGAATTGAACTCTTTTGAAAGTATAGAATGATAACAGGACTTCAAAAGAAGTAAAAGTTGTGATCAATAATAATATTTTAGTGTCAGTAATATTATGCGGAAGTGAATTTTGGAAAATGTAGAAGTAGGATGACAGCAAAATTAAAGCATAAACAGGGAAAGACTAACAAATAAAACTTTTTTAGTATGAGTAGAACTCATACTGTGTGTTCTGTGTATACTGAGGCACATATAAACATTTAAGAGTACATAGTACAGGGTGCAGCGCAGAAACTTTCTTATTTGAATTGTGCGCCACACAGCGGCCATTAGTCCGACGAAAGTGGCAGCATGCGCATTCAAAATGGCACAGCCTAAAGTTTTTCGCACACTTAGCTTAGTAATGAACATGCAGTGGTTGAGAGTTCCAAAAACTGCCTCATGACGCGCTTGTGTTTTTGCAATGAGGCACATTTTCATCTGTCAGAATGCGTAAATAAACAATACATGCTTTATTGGAGTGGCACGAACCCTCAAGAACTTCATGAGAAGCCCCCGATGCAGAACGAATGACTGGTATGCATTATCGACAGCTGGCATTATTGGACCATGGTTTTTTGAACAAAACGACAAGGCAATTACAGTTATTTCTGAGCGTTATGTCCAGATGATTCAAGAATTTTTCCTTTCCAAACTTGAAGAAATTAATCTGAGGGATGTGTGGTTCCAATGAGACAGCGCCACAGTTCACACTCTTGTACAAACATTTTCGTGAATGTCTTATCTCGTTCAGGGGTAATCTTGAATGGCAGCATGCTCGTCAGACTTAGCATCCTGTGATTGTTTTTATGGGGATATCTCAAATCCTTAGTGAATACTAATCATCGGAAGACCTTGGGTGTGCTGAAGACCAATAGTCGTGCTGTAATAGTTGACGCCCGGACACTGTAAAAAGTGAAACAAAACTTTCGATATTTACTTTCTAAATATATTCACCAGAACGGAAGCCATTTTCAAGATATTATTTTCTTTTATAAACTTTATATAAATTTCTAGTAATGTTGTTTCTTTCATATTTTTGACGTGAGTAATTTCGGAGATAGGATGAAAAATATTTTTAGAATTCTTATAAATTGCTCTTTCAATATGGTATCACCACACAAGTTATATGAAATTAAAAAGAAAAATCCAGTTCTATTGTCATTTTGTTTCTATTGTCATTTTCAAATAAATATTCATGAGAGATGACCCAATGATTCACCTAGATAGATTCGATATTGATACTTGAGTTTTGGCATAATGATAAATCATAGAGTTATCTCTATGATTTATCACTATGCCAAAATTCAAGTATCAATATCGAATGGCTACGAGAAAAATGACTGCCTGACAGTCAGATGGACGGACACATCTGTAAATTATAAGTATTTGGATTTTTCCTTTTGAGGAGCAGAAAACTAAAAAAGTATATAGCGGAGAAATGAGTGAGAAAATGTGAGAGTTGAGAAAGGTATTGCTGGTCCAAATTGACCAATTTATCTAATATATATGGTAGCTTTAAAAATAGAAGAAATTGTAAAATAGCAAATCTAAGAGTAGTTTAGCAAAAGAGTTAAGATAAAAGTATAGTCTTCTGTCAGCTCTGGTCGTCCTGTCTGGGTGGCAGATAACGTAAAGAGATTATGCCTATCTTTTTTTCAATATTTATTATGCACTCTTTAGTATTTCCTTTCACTTACAAATTTCTTCTTGAACAGTATGCAGTTTATTTCGATTCCTCGTCAAGGTCTACATTTTGTACCCTGTAAGTAATGATCACCGGAGCTGAGACTCTACCAGAGTTTCCGTTCGTCCGATTTACAATCAAAAACCTAACCTAACCTTCATTATTACAAATACGTCATTAGCATTTGATTTTACTTTGATGTTGTTAACGTATATAGCTAGAATTCTTTTTAGCCATACTTCTTAATGTATTACAATTCTTCATGATTGAAATGAATTAATTTAAATAATTTAAAAAAAATTGTAGATAAAGGTTGATTTTTCTACCCATTTTGTTAGCTGAACCTTTATGTGTAGGGAAATTTAATAAAACTACATATTATCAACTTAAACAAAAATATATGCTTGAAATGGGTTTAAAAGCAGAACAATAGTGAGTTATCATGTGACATTTTAAAAAATGTATGCCCAGATTACTTTTACTTTGGTCGTAATAAAAATAAATATTCTTTTAAAATTTAAAAAAAAAGTTAGAAAAAAAGTTAATTGGAAATGTGGTAATTGAGTAATGCAAAGAAGGATAAAAATCTAGGCACTATAGCTTGTACTTATAATATTATTTATGCTTTTGGGCAAAATAAAAAATGATCCAATGATGAGAAATTACCAGTTGAGTGTAATAGTGAATCCTATTTACTGTAAAAAATATTTGAATAAAATTAAAATCAGGTTATAACAAAAGCGAAAACAATTCAATCATAAAAATAAATGTTTACAGTGACCAAGAAATATTCGAGGAACTCATAGAAATAAAAACTTTAAGTTACATGCTGAAAACGACAGTAATAAGAACTTTAGTTACATGTTTATCAATTTCAATGCAGTACTTTTCCGATAGAACAACAATTACACTATATTTAGACATGATTTTGTTTGATTACAATATGTACATTACGGGCATACTCAAAAATTCATTCATTTATTACATAAAAATCATACACGGCCCCTATTGAGTTGATTTGGTCACTCGAAGTGTGGTTAATGGAAGATTGGCTAAATAACCATATGTATGGATGAGGGGAATTAGATGAACCAGATAAGTGATTTTTTGCAAACTCATAAAAACAAGTGAATTGAGTTTTACATAATTTTTACCTTTCCTCTGAGGAAAATGGATTATAGATTTGCATTATTATTCACAAAGATCGTAATATTATAAATTTACAAATATGCCTTGTAATTTACTAATATAAACCACCGCACCCAGAATTGACGGGGCTCAAACGAAATACAATGATGATAATTTGCAATTTTTTTATTACACAAGGTTTCTTAAATGAGGGGGTGCAAAAGTAATGTTAACTTTTCATGAAATTAATATACCTAATACTGCTTACAATAAAAGAGAACCCAATAAAAATCATAACAATAAAAGAGACCCTATAAAGAATAGTGCGTCAGCAGTCAAGTGTTATTTCATCACTCTATTATTTATTTTTCCTTGAAAAAGATCACCAAAATTTTTGTCTGAAAAATTTAAAAAAAGTAACGTCAACTTTTACGTAATAAAAAAATTGCAAAATATCATCATTATATTTAGTTTCAACCCCTTCAATTCTGGGTGCGGTGGTTTGTATTATTAAATTACCAGGCATATTTGTAAATTTATAATATTACGATCTTTGTGAATAATAATGCAAATCTATAATCCATTTTCCTCAGAGGAAAGGTAAAAATTATTTAAAACTCAATTCACTTGTTTTTATGAGTTTGCAAAAAATCACTTATCTGGTTCAACTAATTCCCCTCATCCATACATATGGTTATTTAGCCAATTCTTTAGTATTCTTTAGTGTAGTATATTTATCTTCTAGTTGGTCCTGGGACTAGGGACAATGATAGAACATTACACTTCTCCAATATTTAATCAGAAGCCCCTATTTACCTTCTAGTATCAGTCTGAAATCAGTTGAAATATAATATCTTCATAGTTTGGGTTTAATTGTTGTCTGAAGTCACAATAACTCTTTCAATGTACAAGAAAACATCACTACAACATTTTCCTTTTCTGAAAAAGGTACATACAAGTATATTCATTTGCTATTCTTAGTGGAGTCCTTGTTTTGTTTTGCTACAATTTATAATATTTAGTACTATCTTTTATCCACATATATATTTTCCCTCTTAGTCTCTAATAATATAATCAAATAACTTACCTAGCCATGTATAAAGTCCAGACATAAAGTAAAAATCTATCAAGTACGAATAATACTCGCACTACGAGGATTCTTTACACATTTCGGTTCATATAAACATTTAAGGGTACACAGTATTTCTATTAAACTATTAACAAATATTAGTTTTTCACATTGTAAATATATTGCCTACCATATCTTTCACAAACATAAATGCATGGTGCATTTCTAAAAATTATAAGTCTTGGGATATTCACTGTAGCTTTCCTGTAATCTTCCAGTCAGACTTTACCAACCTTTTTTCTTTTCATGAGTTTGGGTTCAGTAGTATCGGAAACAAGGTGGGATTTCTCAATTTTACCATATTTATTAGCTCTCTCAATTTCTTCTCTGAGAATTCTCAATTTTACCCTTTTAAAACTGCAATTTAAAATTATGAATTTTTGTATTCCTGATAATAAGCCCTTTCAAATGATCCACTCGATAACAAAAATTAAATAATTATTCTTTATATGTATTTTCTTTATCCCCTTTTTAATTTTTATATAACTGTTTTAAAAAGTTAGCTAGGGCAAAATATAAAAAAAGTAAGCTAGTCCTAAACTGGCAAAATTAGTCTGTCTGCAAGTTGAAATACAAGGAACTAAGTCGTCTTCATTGTTTAAATTTGTTAGTAGCTACTATAATTGAATGAAATATCATCTTAAATATACACAACCTTCACAATTAAATAAAACTACGTGATGTAGTATTATTTCTACTTTCTTTAAGTTCTTTACCACGAACTAGGTTTCGTTGTATTACAACATCTTCAGGTGGGTTATTAGCACATATATATATAGATATGAAACTTTGCTAATAGCCCACCTGAAGATGTAATACAACGAAACCTAGGTTGTGGTAAAAAACTTAAAGAAAGTGGAAATAATACTACATCATGTAGTTTCATTTAACTGTGAATAATGAATTTCTACAAAATTAACGCCAAATATATTCAATGCACAACCTTATTACATATATTTGAAATATGATTCATTGCAGCCATGTAGTAAAAGATGCACTAAAATAAATATGTATGAAGTAAAAAGAATGTGGTAAATCAAGTACAAGAGCTGAGTATTTAATGTAAATAATTACTTATTTTAATTCTGTAGATGTATTTTAGGATAATATTTAATGTAGGTGAAAACATGAATTTTGAGTTATACAAATATTTAATTCTCTTCTGTTGAAAGGCTGTTGAAACTGTTGCATTTTGTCAATTTTCTACTTCCCATAATAGTATTGAGTAAAGTAGACTAAAAAATGGCAATAGGATAAACAAATAACTAATAAACAAATAACTTACTTATCTTTTTTATTATGGCTGTTTTTTGAACCTGTTAGGTTTTGAATGATATGTTTAAGAATGAAATTTTTTTACTTTATGAATCCATGAAGTTTTGGAAGGATTATGTATAATCTTTTTTCAACGTTTGCGAAATGGCAATTTATTGTTTTATGTCAATAGTGAAGTTTTCTCTTACTAAATGTATGCATATAAATGAAAATAATCTCCAACAAAAAAGATAAAATAGAAAGAAAATATTTGATTGTACTTTTTTCTGACATTTCAGATATAGTTATATAACTATATATAACTACTATATATATATAACTAACCTTTAGTTGGGGATAGAATTTTGAAATCATGATGGATTTCATCGGCTAATCAGTTCAAAAAATTTTACTATCGAAATAGGCTTTCCTTATAACTTTCTTTAGTTTGATGTGTTAAAAAGTTATAGGGAAAGTTAAAAATGTATTTACATTAAATCATTTTTAAAAATTTGCCTTTTAACATTAACTGTGGTTGTTTCTATTGTTTCAGATTGCACGCTTGGGGCAATTCTCTAACTGAAGCATTTGAACAGTGTGGCATGGCTATGTTTGGCTACATGACAGATTTAAATTACGTAGAAATGAAACAAATTCACACTATTGAGGCAAACGCCGATGATCTTATCGGTCTTTTATATCACTTTTTGGATGAGTTGTTGTTCTTATTTTCCGCCGAACCATATTTGATATGTAGAAAGCTGGCTATTACTTCATTTAATACGGAGGAGTTCAGAATAGTCTGCAAGTGTTATGGAGAAGAGTTCGAGATTGGAAAGCATCCTCAGGGCACTGAAGTGAAGGCCATAACTTATTCCGCTATGCAAATTGTAAATCCTAGTACTGCTGATGGAAAATATGAAGTTTTTGTTATTATAGATATTTGATATAAAAATAAATTTTATTAATGTCATCTTCTATGTTTATTTTATATATTTACTTGCTTTGTCTCTCTCATCTTCACTATGTGGAAAAGGAAGAAAGTGGTGGTGAAATTCAATAATTATTTATAAGATTAAGACGATACTATTCACTTGCCATCTAAATATAAATACATGCTTATCTTAATGCTCATGTCTCTAACGGTTTGACTTTTCTAACTAAAAAAATAATGGTTGTGTTCAAACATAAAAGTTACTTTCATCATGATACATTTTCCATTTTCACAACACAGGCTATGTTTATGCAACATTTCACAAAGATTGAGTAGTTGAGGTGGAAAGCGAGACAAATAAATAAACAAAGAAACTCACTTTCACACTTATAATATAGTTAGGATTAAAACCTTTAATCTACCCTCTATATAGTAATCTCTTACCAGAGCCTTAGTAAGAGACTAAACGGTAGCAGTGAAAATAACACATACACAGTTCATTTAACATTCGTTCTAGATGTTTATGTAAAAACAATTTTTAACCCATACATACATCCACATGTATATATACAGCTATATATGTTTACTTATACTTATGCAGGTACATCACATGGGATTGTGGAGGAGCAGTATATGAGGAGTAAAAGGAAACTGCATGTAGTAAGGAATTATGAAAACTATAACCATTTTGAGATGACATTTTAATTTATTCCAAAGCTTGGTTGCGTATGTTTTAAAGGTGTGTTCATAGTAAGTAGAAAATAGTATGAAGAGCTTTTCAGAATATAATATCAGGCAGTAAATCTAAGGTGACATTATAATCAACAGCTGGAAATGTTTAATATATGAAATAGATATTAAATTGAATATAACGCCAATTTTTTACCTCCACTTGTTTGAACCGATACTTAAATTCAGAATTGTGAACGTATTTTGTAAAGTCGAAGATATAGTGGATGGAAATTATTCTAGATGGCACAATGTCCATAGTTAAGCAAAGCAAGAAACATTTTTCAGAAAGTAAATGTGAACTATAGTTTTAATTAGATAGTAAAAAGATTTAAAGTCGCTTTAGGAAGTATATTTGAATAAAGATAATACCGATCTTATTAATTTGGGGTTGCTAATTATTAGAGATGGGCCAAATATAGGGTCTACTGAATACGAATATTCGGTTTTGAGATGTACTGAATCGAATATTCGGCCGAACTATTCGGTTCTTTCTTGGCACGCATTGCTTAAAGAAACATGTTAAAATATATCCGCGAGATGCTCGGCGAATAGCGGCATTTACTCGCGCCCATAGATTACAAATAGATGGGAGACTTTCCATATATATTTCCATACAAAAAAGTTGTGTTATTTTGTATAGAGTCCATGCGACTGAAGCACCTAGTAGGTTGTCGATGGTGCTATGTAGAGAGTTTCGTGATGGCATTATAATAGAATGTTTTATTTATATTTATTAAATAATTAAAAAAAAACTTAATGTACGTTACATTAAAAAATATTTTTATTTTCAAAAATTTTATTTAAACTATTAAATAACAATAACATTTCAAAAATTATAGGGACATATGAGGTTTTACAATTTTAGTATTGGTCTAAAAAATAGTCATTTCCAAAATATATCTTCAAGACTTTAACACAGTTCAGACGGATTATTTCTCGTGTAGCAGACAGGGTTAACGGCTGCAATATCAGGTTTGATAAACCATATAAAATCAGACCAATTTCAACAAAGTGATTATAGCAATCAGCCTTGAACATTCCATTACCTAAGTCTACAAAAAAACTAACATAGGTGTACACCAAACTGTGCTATAGCTGAAATTATCACTTTATATAATTATCCTATATCCATGAGAGCACACTGGATTTAATAGACTAATTAATATATTGATACCGAAATACTAAATATCTAGTCGAAAATATACGAGTGAAATTATTTTACCGCAACTTTATCAAAAAAGTAAAATTAAATCAAACTTGTTAAGACTAAAGCAATATCAATAATCACTGACACATGCACTTGTGGGAACAATTTATAAATTAGCTTTTTGAGCTACACTGCTCAGTGGTTCGATGAAGAATTTTGTGTTCAACACAGTGTTCTTCAAATGAAACGTCTTACTGGTCGGTACACAGCAGTCAACATCCGAATTCACCTGGAAGATATGATAAATATGTGGCAAATTGATCAAATGATAGAGATAATGGACCTAACATAGAAAAAGCACTTAACAAGAACTCATGCATTGGAAAAGGATGTTTTAATAATTCACTGAAAGTCTATGAAAACATCAGTGAAGTTTTAACATTGGCAAAAAGAATTGGTACTCATTTTAGCCACTCCACTAAGGCTCAACAATATAAATGTGAGTAGTAGATGGAATAGTATGTTTTATATGTGCAAATGCCTTCAAAACGAAAAGAACAGTGTCATTATATATTTCTGAAAACTGTGGCATAAGGAATCTCCATAACTTAGTGAGCGTCTATGCCTTGTCCTTCTGAAAGATATTATGACCTTATTATTACCCTTTGAAGAAATAAAAAAAATTAACAACTCCACATTTTCTTCAATTTCTGAACTTATACACTTATACTTTATAGACAAATACTATGTACTGGCAACATGGTCAGACCTGAGATTTTGATAGAATTTTTTCTGTCCAGAACAAATCAAAAGGAGCGAAGCATTGGAAAGCAGTAGCAGTGACAATGAGGACAGACCATTATTTCCAAAACTTACGAATTTTCATGAATTTTCTGCAACTTTTTAGACCTATTATGAAGAGACTGCTTCCTTTAAGCAGCAGTCTCTTCATAATAGCTCTAAAAAGTTGCAGAAAAAAAAAAAGTTTTTCAGTTTAAAAGTTTTTCATAATAGGCAGCAGTGTCCGAAGAAATTCTTAAATTCCAATAGAACTACAAAGTTATTTAAACAAAAAATTATGATAACGCAATCTCAGTTTATTCACATGATGAACAAAAAAACGAAGAAAAATATGTAAACATGGCCAGTTTAACTAATTTTTTTATCCTCTCCTGCTTCTCCTTTGTACAGGGGATGGCTGTTTTTCGAGGCAGGAAAAGTTTATGAAGAAAAACGTAACAGACATTTTCCAGAGAGAGCAGGGAGACTTATTTTCCACACTTTATTTCACATAAATTTTAGGTGTATCTAGTGCATTCTTTTGTTTTTTTAAGCTATGCTATATGCTATTAATTATTTTCATATAACGTTGATCTTATGGTTGATGTAAGTTCCTTTTTAATTTTAAATCTGTTATTTTGTTCCTATTTCAGTTACTCTAACTTTAATATTATTGAAGTCCCTCTGCTAATAATTGCCAATGTTGGTGTTTTATTCTTTTTTAACTAATATACAAGTATTAATGTTTGAGATTTACGTCTACTTAGTTCATTAATCAAGTTAAGTAATCGCTACGTTAAAATTTTATTGCAAAATAATATATAATTCAAAAATATAAGAGGAAAGCTTTTTTATATTCGGTAATAATTCAGCAATTCAACCGAATATGAATATAGAAAAATATGCCGGACGCGCCGAATACCAAATATTCAGCCCATCTCTAGTAATTATCAAATTAATAAATTTTGAATTCTTAACAGACTTAGATTTTTGATATTTGAAGAAAAAGATATAACAGCACCACTTTGTAACAGTTAGCTGAAACATGCGAACCTTGAAATGAAGTCTCTAACTGCCAATAATAATAGTTTCAGACTCGTCCGTCTACAAAAAATAATGATAACGAATACAAAAAATTTATGGCAAGAGAACACTGTTCTATTTTTGTTGATAAGCAAGAATCCCAAGGAGACCTACAGGGGATTTATAAAATTTTTATTATCTTTCATTTATAACTTTTGAAAAAGCATTTATTGTATTTAAATGTAATCCGAGACCAATTTCTCAATTTTAGTAGAGGACATTTATGTGGTGTTCCTGTTTATACAATACCATTGATTTGACATAAATATTACGGAATGAAGATAAAAACAATACCTGTAAGTGTACAACGAAAGATTGTATGGTTGTGAATAAATATTTAAATATCTCTTTACAGAAATATCTTAATTAAAAACATAAAAAACAAAACACTTACATTTTTCAAGTAATCAGTTAGGACTTTTAGTTTCAGTAGACATAAAATAAATTTAAAATTCAAGGAATAATATAGAATTTACTTATGATTTAATGTAGAATTTGCATTTGAAAGTGGTGCAAAATTAATTCATTCTCATCTCAATAATTCCATTTCTTCATTTAAAACATCAATTTGAATAGGTCTATTACTTGATTTTAAGTTCTGTCAATTTAAACATTTTTATTCAAGGGTTAGTATCCACTAAGTATTTGAAACCTTTATAGGTGAATTAAGAAATTACTTTTTAAACAAATATGGTGGATTCAGGTCAGTATATTTCTTCTATAACTCTTAGTGAATTTGATCAAATTGAAATTTTATATTAACATATAAAATTGTTTTTTTGGAAGGTTTCTAAATTTTTTCACCGTTTTCGGTCACATTCACCTTTTTGTAGGAGGTAGGAATGAGTAGAGCCACTTTTCCATTAATTTTTGAAATTCTGAAATCTTGCAAATAAATTCATGTACATCTTGGCATGTTTCACAGTATTGAATTTTTTTAGGTTGTCGAGGTGGGGATTCAGCAGCAATTTCTCTTGGGGGTAAAGAATTAGAATGTGTGCCAAATTGAAAAGAAATTCATGAAAGCTCAGAGAATACAAATTATTTATGTTTTATACGGTACTATTAAATTCCAACAACTACATGAGGGTAAGGGATGGTTGGTGATCACCACTCCCTTAAGAGTTGTTGCCTAGGGGATAGAGAGTAAGTGTATAAAATTTGAAAGAAATCAATTGAAAATTGTAGAGGCCTAAACGGAATACAAACATAGTATTTATGTATACACATATATAAATATATATAGTTTTATATATAACTGGTAAGAACTGGTAAAAAGGTAAGTCATTCCTTACATACGAAAAAATAAACCATAATTTAAATTATTTTTGAAGATGTATAAGTTACAAAATACCATTTCTTTGTCTCTAAAAGGGCTACTTAAAATTAATTTACTCTTACTCAGTCTTTTATTTTGAGTCCAAAAATATAAATGTTTTCTGTTTGTTTTTAAATATATCATAAATTTAAAAGAAGGAAATTTTCAGACACAAATTTTGCATGTCTGACTAAAAATATATATTGAAAATGCAGTTTAATAAAGCTGCAGGAAATAAATATAAATTTGTCGGAACTTAATACTAAAAAGTAGATAATCTGTTTTATATGCCTTAGATGACTAATAATTTGTATTGATCTTCTATTTGAAAGTGAAATTTATAATTTAATACACTGATTATAAAAGAGAACTGTGATATTATTCAATTATGGAAGTAAAAGAAATGTTTATACTTGCTGGTTGTAAATATTCCTGTAAATTAAGATATTTATTAAAGTTTTAATGTTAATGAAATTTATAATTTAATCAAAATTACAATTTAATGCTATTAAGAAACCTACAGATACATTTATAAGAATAAATATTCGGATATTGTAGAAATGAAAAAAAATTATTACACTAGGCATAATTTATTTAAGTTCTATTTAATTATAACAATTGTCAATAAAAATTAATTTTAGACAGAAGTTATCTATCAATATTGATGCGAGTTTTTGAAAATCGTCAGAAGTGATGGATGTTACTATATTTTTGTAATAAACTATTTTCTATGAATGAAAATGATGATAATTATTTTTACAAATACGAAAGATTATTAGATTTTTTAAAAATCAATGTTTTACAAATTATTTAAACATTTTTTAGGATTTTAAAAATATGATCTGCAACAATTAAATATTTAAGTTTTTTAAAAAATTTAAGCAAGTCACATATGAAATGGTAAAGAAATTAATCCTTACATAAAATATCAACAAATGAAATATCAACAACCCGCGAAACATATAATCAACGTGAATACGACACTCATGCTTTTCCTAAACCTCGTATTCCAAAATAAGCACTTTAGTTTTACCTCGCCATACTTAGTTATGAGCCCTTTTTAAATTTAACTAAAATTATATAATAATAATTCGCCCAAAAGTCTCTCATTATAAAAAAGAACAACAACATATTATCAAATTATTACAACAGAAATTTAATAAACATTGTTTTATTTTTTAACACAACTTATTATTTTATATAAATAAAGTCAGTTAATTTCCGTTAGTAAGGGTTCCGATATTCCGAAGGGTTGAGATCGCTCTTACTTGTCTATGGATGTTTTGGCGGCCAAGCGTGATGTTCTGTAAAATCTGATGGATGCTTATAACTTGTTTAATTTTTTAACGATTAAAGTCATATCTATACATATTTTGTAATAAACAATGAAATATAAAATATGATTTGAAAATATGTAAAGGAGGTAATAATACTAGAAAAATATTTTCTTTACGTGAAACATAATGTAATTTAAAGACAAACATTTTACTGAGACTTAAATATTTTATTATAATTATACTGCGTAGTTTTTAAATCGATTTGGATAAGGAAGTAACTAAATTCTGTTCCGTTAATAATTTATTTGTAATATTTATACTTTACGAGTATCTATACGATGTTTTCATTAACACATTTTTTAAAAAATCTTTTTAAAATCTTTAACACATTTTTTTTTAAATCTAAAATTCATATTTATATTCGAAAACATAACATATATTAATGAATTAGCTGATAAAATACTAGATTCAGAATTTATTAAGAAATTTAACAATTCGACCAACAAGTCTTTAGAAATTGTTTAAAAAATGACGGCCATACGGTATAATATATCTATAGACATGTATTGCTTGATTTGTTAACGAAGAAATACTATTTATTTAAACGTTTAACAGTGACCTCTTATACAATATGTCAAAATAATTAAACATTGTTTTTTTAATTTTACGTAAAGTTATCTCATTTTAAAGGTTTGGTTATATTTTATTACACAGTTATTAAAACGGAATTTCAATCTACTTATTTCATAATAGGATTATGAAAATTTATTGTAACATAGCGATTATTTAACAAGTTTTATTGATTTATTCTAAATTTAACATAATATTGTATTTAAAAATAATATTAACACGCTGTATTTATTATTTTTGTTTTATTATTTCGTTAATAGATTGGATATATCATATTAAATGTAATAATTTATGTTACCGTTTTCGAAATTGTATGTCCTGTGTCCCTTATAAATATTTGCTTGTATGTTGTTATCATTTTCATTAGAGTAGGTATTACAAAACCCATGTTAGGATTAGTAACAAAATTATGTGACAATGAAGAGAAATTATCTGAAAAATAATTTGAATTAAAAAAATTTCTAAATGAAATCTATAAGTTTTTCAAATAATATGATATGTCTAAAACAAATAGGTCGTTGGTTTTCTTGTAAAAGCAGTACACCTTTTTGTACCGTATATAATTAGAATATATGGTATTTTATTATATATGGTATTTTTATACCATATATAATAAAAATTCCGTATTTTTTTATTTAAAACTTAGGTTAGTTATTATTAACATATATTTGCTTTAGTCGATTTCTTAATACCTAATTTTGAAACAAATTGTATACTTCGAAGAAACGTCGTCTATGTTCGGTTTAGAATTTTTTTTATAATTTTTGTTCGGTTGTTTCGTTGCTTAAACATTTTGAGAAGATATTGACGAGATTGATAAATTTTTAACGGTTCTTTTTCGAGCTTTGAATGCTTCAGAAAAATGTGAAAACAAAGGTTCCTTTTGAATTTTTATTATTGGAGTAAACTTACAAACGGTTGGACACACACTAAAAATTATTAAATTAAAAATTACCCCGGAAAAGCGAAAAAATAAATATGTTTAAATTTTCGAACAGGGTCGATCTTTTAATTTTCACTGTTTCATTTCACGAAACTTTAAAAAAAATACCTACCTAAAGTCAAAAAAAAAATAACACGGCATCAGTGAACCTATAGCCTTAGTCTTTCTGTCATGGCGCATAAATTGTATTTATCTAAACACGAAAATGTGTGACATAGAATAAAAAAAATGCTTCCTTTAACTTTAAAAAATAGAAAATGGGCTACCTAATCCAAGACGAAAGGAGCGCACTTCAAAATGCATAATAATTCAAAGGTATTTATAAGGTTGACGTTATTTAAGAATGCGCTTCCGGAACATGACTTTAATTATATTATTCCTTGTTAAATATGTGAGAAGTAGTACTGATATTCAATATAAAATGTTGCTATTAATAATAACGGTACGTTTCACTATTTTTTTACTAAAAATTCAATCGACGCAAAAACAGAGTAAAATCGATAAAATTTCCAATATGCGTTTTGTAAGCGGTTTTCACGCTTCTGCGGTAATTTAATTACATACTTACTTTTTGGTTTAGTACTTATTCCAGATATTCATAAGATTATATTCTGCTGATTTTTTAAAATAATCTTAAATAAACAATGAATTATGGCGAATATTGTTAAAGTTTTGTTTAAACTAACTCGTACTCAAAATGGCGGGAAGAATTAAAATAAATACACCTATAAAGATAATAACGATGGAGCGGTATATTTTTACAATATTTACAATGTAATAACTTAAAATTTGTTCTTAGCTTATATAACTATAAATTAAAATCTCCTTTTCCTATTAAATCACACACGCCCTTTTTTAATTTAAAATTATTATTTTAATGCTTATACAATTTGATATAATCGCCATATAGGAATGCAAAACGAAATGTTTAAATAATTTAAATATGTGTCTTTATTTTCAAATAATATATTTTTGTTATTTAAAATCTAATCACGTACGCTCTTGTGTGAAACCAATAATAAATTTAACTCTAATTTTAAAATCATTTAATTCCTATTTCAGATATAAAAATATTTTTTCTGCTTAATAATTTATAGATTAACTTCAGTCACATTTTATCCAGTTAATCATAAATGTGAAAATTTTTCTATGTTGGAAATCAGCTTCAGTTTTTGAAATACGACTAAAACACGTGGAAGCAGAAAAATAGGAATTATTTGTTCTTCCGGGAAATAAATTTATCGTTCAAGATATTATTTTAATACATAAATTAGATTTAAAGACGAGATTTGTAGACGTCCAATATATATTATTACGATTTTCGCAGTCGATGAATAGCACTGTTAAGAGAATAAAGGCTGTTCAAAAATATTTACGTTGGAATAAATATTTGTATATTATAATACTAAATTTCCGCAACATAATTTCTAATTCATATTTCCCTTAGTTATATAGCCATTAGAAATAATAACCGAAATTCACTTCATTTACATTCGCTCGTCTTATCTTCGATGAGATATATAAAATGTGAGATAATGCGTATTATATGGCATTTTTTATAAAAGGCATTTCATCGTGATATTTTCCCACATTTAGGTAATAGTTTTAAAAGTACATCCACTGTTAAAACTTTATGAAGAACAACTAACGAATAATGCTACGGCGACCGCATGGGAGGCGGGGTTGAAGCGTTGCTATAATAATAATAACACTAATATTCCTTAACGTAAATTCAAAAATTCGTTATTTTTTTATGGCTTTGCTTAAAGCTAGGGGAAAATATTGGTCGAGGCGCGGCGGCCAGACGCATTTAGGGGTTGGTCGTCTCGCGCATGCGTAGACAGTTCGCGCCACCGCTACGTCGCTTCCAAGCCAGATGTTCACAAAAGCTTTCCTATGCTGTTAGGTCGCCGCTAAATTTCATCAATATTAATCTAAAGAATGTCGTCTTGTGAATATGTTTGTAATAAAATGTTCGAGTTATTATACATGTGTGTCATGAATTAAATTTAATTTGTAAAAGTTTGTGTTTTAACGGCAATATTCGTGATTAACGTGAGCGTCCTGACTGCTACAACTCTACAAGCAACAAAGCGGCGGACATTTTATTTCGTCTACCTATGCGATAATGTAGCGTTTCTACTGTTGTCCTGTTGTATAAATGACGTTCTACATGTCGTGTTATTCGAGAAATTGGATAGCCACACCATCCGTGAGTATTTACAAAATATTTAAGCAAATTTCGTAATGGAGCCCCATCGAGGTATATCGGCTTGGCGTTTATGGTTCCGATACGTTCCTAGCGGATATCAACTTTTTGCATTCATGTATTGTCTAACGTGATTTGTGTCCACATTTCACGTTTAATTCCTGTTAGATAAGTGACGTAAGCAACGATCATTTTCAGAGTTTATGACCGGAATGAAGATTTTTACGAAAAAAAAAATAAAAATTGCCTAATGGCAGTTTGTATCGTTCAGGCGCACTGTTTTCGCGGAGGCCGTTTAGCTGGCAAGTTTTTCGCTTAGTCGATGACTGGACGAGGTCATATGTTTGTCGTCGTGTTTTTGTTGTTTTCATTGAGCTGGTTTGCATTCGTATAATGTGTTGTTGAAATTAAACAGTGATGCCGCGCGGTGTGAAAAGGGCGTCCGCGGGCGAGGGCGGCGAGGCGGAGGCGGGCGTCGTGGGGGCGCGGCGCGGGACCCACGTCTCGCCGGCTCCGCATACCACGCTTCTAGAGGACAGCCCCGGCCAGATGGTCAGCTTCCATCTCATCGATCACGGCTATGGAGCCACGCCACAGCATCAAATTATGCGAGAGGCCCCCCTAGCACCTCCTAAGACGTCTGAGGTAAGTCTACATAACCTCTTTTTACACGTATTTGTTGGCGAAAGTTCCAGCCAATTTTGTGATGATAAACTTTACTTACAATTTAGGTGGTAGCTTAAACCTTTACTGGAAAAGATAATTTGAATATATTACATATGCTGTAAACAATATCAGCTGTATGTGGGGAAACATAAGACTCTGTTAGTTTTTTAAGAAACTTTGGCTTCATTGCTAGCCGTATTCATTACAAATCCTTCGTAGTATTTGTGTGGCTTGATATAATAACTCAATATACTTTAATTTATAAAATTATATCTAAACTATCATCTGAATGTAAAGTCTGGGGAATGTAAAATATCGAAATGTACTTGTATAGACTATTTCTTGATTATTTCCCATTTTGCTTTCTACAATTGTTTACAACATTGTTTTGTTGCTGCAGATTACATACTAATGCTTTATGTGTTGTAATTTCTTGGATTTTATCAGTTAGAGTTAAACATTTTGCTCGGTTTAGGTATAACATAAATTGTGTATATGCGAGCGTTTTATAGTCAACTTAGTTACTCATTCTCATTTCTGATATGTGATGATCTAGTATAAGGAATTCTTTTAAGCATTCATTATATCCTGGAAATGATTTGGAATTAAAAGTCATCTAAAGTATTTTCAAGGAATCTATACTATTTTTACCCATGACGATGTTAAACTAAAGCAACATCTCTTAATTGACTGTACAAGAGGTTGTTAATTAACAGAATGTAGTTAATGATGAGTTTGTTATCATAAATAAAATATACACATTTTCATGCTGTTGCAAAGATGATCAGAATGTGCCACATGGTGTCTTCTATATTAGGTTAGGAATCCATTTGAAAGATTTGCCATTTGCACAAATGGTTTCTGTAAGTAAATTTTTATACTTGATAGCTTGTTTTAGTATATTTGAGACTTTATCTAATTAGGTGTTCTATATTACTTGTATAAGATTGGTTATATGTTTATATTCTCTAACTACTTGAAAATATGCTTAGTGTCAATGCCCTCTTTATGTACAGGCCTTACAGTGAACATATGGGCTTAATAGTGATTATGCTTTGGTAAAATATTTCTGAACATTTGCCTGCCAGACGCCTCCTTTGGATTTGTAATAGAAACAGCTTTAGGGTTTTAACCATAAAATGGATATTCCACGGTGAATTACTTTGAATATAATTTCTAATTGAAATTCAAACTGAAGGCAATTTTGTCAAATTTTGTTTCTTCAAATAATCTAAGTAATTTAAAGTTTTATCATTTTCATACTGTCCTGAAGTCCCAGTACATATTTCTAAAAAAGTCATATGTAATGTATATCTGATTTTATGCACAATCGCTGACATTTACTTCTCTCATGTATTTAGTTTTTTATTATAATTAGCTGGAAGTAAATTAATTTTCTGTATAATTTTAAATAAGATTTTAAATATCTATTTACATATTTATTTTTTCATTGATACTATGAATTGATGTAGCTATGTTCATGTTTTTCAATTAATCAACTCAATGTGGTTTTGAAACTTAATTTGTTTTATTCTAAATTTACTCAATAATTTTCCTTCATTTATATTTGTCCTTTTATTTTAATATTTAAAATCTTTAGCATTTTAAGATTTATCTCTGATATCTTTGAATGGGGAAAACAAAAAAAACAATTCACTAGTATTTTGAGTGATTTTATTTCATAAATGTTGAAAGTGTTTTGTTCATAATTTTACCGAACTCCACACATTGTGACAGGTTAATATTTCTACTAATAAAATATTTTATAGTTTTGCTTTCTGAATATTTAATTAGATTAAATGTAAAGCATTATGAGCAAACATTTTGTCATATTTACACTCTGATTTGGGCAAACTGGTAGCAGTAAGATGAAGGCTGAAACCAGTTAGTTTTTTATCGGTTTTTGAGGGACACATTTAATTTTATTTTTAAAGAAAATTTTCTATTAAACTTAGTAATTTTTTAAACAATTTTTTTTTGATGCATATATTATATTTTGTATTAGTAATAGTTAGAAATGGAAGGATAGTGTAAGGATTTATAATTTTTCAAGTATTTGTAAAGTTAAATTTATTTCTATGAGGCATTAAGTATTAATGCATTATTCAAGTGTTTTTTTTTTAATAGAATGGGGTATAAGGTTTTGTTAATAGAATGGATCAATGCAGGCACCACTTTTATATGTAAAATCAAAGTCGTTTTTAATATTTATTCTTTTAGCATCTTCGTTATGGTAATATTTAAAGTATATATACACTTTATGAAGCGCTCGGTGCTACATTTTTTGACTACACAAAATATTTTCTCAATTGTAGGACATTCCATTGCACATGGTCACTATATATTAGCAGAGAGCTTTAAAACTATAAACACAGCTCTCAAATACAAGCAAAGTATGCATCACATCATTAGCAAATGTCAGTTAACTTATGCTCTAAAGTATTTTTATAAAAGTTGACAAGTGGAGTATACTCTGAACTAATAATAATGTTATGATATCTTGAACATTTTATCTAGAGGATAAACTTGGTGCTAGTAATGCAAAATGTCAAGTTTTATACAATATTTTTTGTAGAGTATTTATATTTTCGACTCAACTGCATGAAATTTTGCAGCTGAATGTTTTAGATAGAGATCTCCAAATTCAAATGGTACACATTTAAAAAGAGTGACTTTTCAGGCCCCGGATTGAGTGGGGTGTTATTGGATAGGTCTTTCGAATTGAAAATGAGGCTGCTCAGGTTATATTTAATTCTGAAGCCTTGCTTCCAATATTAGCTTCAAAATGCTTTGGTAATGTGTGTGAACCTATGCAAAAAAAAATATGTAAAACCTTGAAAGTGTACGTGAAAATGACTATGCGTGCTGAGCACTAGGGCGTGCAGCATTTATAAGTTATGCAATCGGTTTTTAGGGTCCCATAGTAAAACCGGACCCCCTTTATTGAGTTTTGAAAAAATTTTGACAAGTTCTGAATACTACAAATTGATTTGAAATATCAATTAAAATTGTGTTGGGTAAATTTATATTTGAAGCATACTCTCACTTTTGGTCAGTTTTATTTTGAAGATGCTTTTAAAATGCACACTTTGATTTAATCTGTTTTCATAATTCTTTATCTTATCTGTATTTTAATCACAATTCTTATTACCGAGAGCTCAATGATGCTTTACAACAGTAGAATATGGTATGCACCCTGAATAATATCACATGTTACTTTCTTCCCATATAACCGACATATACGGTGTCCCTTTGTTATCTCTCATCAAGGTGGGGGTTAGCAGCAATGATGCCACAACACACTTTCATATGCTAGTCACATCAAATTTGTTTTATATTCTACCGCAATTATAACAGCATTTTATACTCAGTTTATTAGTAGACTCGTAAGTGAGCCCTTCTTCAGGTAGATAATACAAAAATGTAGATTGAAGTCACAGGTTCGTGTTTTTTTTTTAAAAGAAATTGATACTCATCAATCATGTTGGTTACTTAGTAACCTTAAATAATAATGTCAATAATTTAACCATGATTGTAATATATTGCTCATTAGATGTAAATGTAATGGAAATGTAAGCTTAGTTTACGTCACTAGCCTATGGCTCAGGTAGACTAGAAATATACTTTTTGTTCATGCGTGTTATAAAAGTTAAAATAAATAATTAAAAATGTTATTGAAATGACATTTTTTTATCATCTCTCAGAATTTTCTATAAAAAATATTTATTTATTTGTCTACTTTAATTTATCTAATTGATACATATGGCGGACTTATTGCTACGAGAGCAATCTTTTACAGCTAACCGTAACACCAGTCCAGCCCCGTTTGACGAACGGCCTGGAATCGAACCCGGATCCCCGCTGTGCGTCGCATCATCAAAGGCCGTATGCCTTGAGATTAACCCAACACACCATGGCGACGACATTGCCTATTATTGACATATAAAAATAATATCTTTTCATTTCTTTTTACTCTTAGTGGGGCAAAGAACTTCTACAGTGCTTCACCATGCCGATTGTTATTGGACATTACATTTCATTTTACTTAGTCTTGCTAATGCTTTCAATACCATGGTCTGCTACTGCAGCCCATCTATCTAACTGTAGTCCGCTGCCCACTTTTGATGGCCACGTTCCTTTTCCCTTGAAAGTTCAATTCAAACCCTGTTTGGGAATACCGACTGGTTCCCTTTAGATCATATTGTCAATCCAGTCTTATTTATGACGCTTTATTCAATGCTCTATCAGAATTTCCTTCATCGTTCTAACAAGTCTTCCTTAGATATTTTCTCTGGCCAGAATATGCGGAAAATATACAAAACGCAATGTTTCACGAAGATTTGCAAGACACTGCTTGATGTCTCTCATTATCAATTGGTTATTTAGTATATCTATCTTCAAAGGAGCCTATCACATGGTAAGAACATCAACATAACAATAACATCACCTAAACAGGATATATATATACATGAAACATGGGTCCATAACAAATTCGAGCTCAATAACATCGCTTAAACAAGCATATATCTTCTTTACTCTTCCATTCTGTTTGTTTTCAAAATTTGTTGAGTGTGCCCAATATTACGATGAGCTATGTGACTTGATAAAAATATACTAGACTTTTGTAAAGTCTTAATCTAGTAGAATATATGTACACAGTGCCCGGGAATAGATTTAGGACAAAGAAAGACAAATAAATTGTTGTTGAAATAAAATGTAAAACACCACATCCTTTATCTAAATGATTGCAAAAAAAAATTTTACACAACTCTTCTTAACATCCAATACTTGCCCGTAGTGCGGTGTTTACCCGCAGTGGTGATGTCTTCGCAGCTGTTCACGGGTTATTCCCCCGAATGGCGCTGAACAATGTGCGCAAGTATCGTGTCTACGAAGAAGATGACGAATAATTATGAATATTAATTTAAATTTTCTGAACGACTGAATTTTCTCTTAACGGCAATCAACTATTTTTCAGTCAAGGAATAACGTGTTTCTTTTTCCGACACTTATTCCATATATATATATATATGTATATGTATATATATGTATATGTATATATATGTATATGTATATATGTGTATATGTATATATATGTATATATGTATATATATGTATATATGTATATATATATATGTATATATGTATATATATGTATATATATATATATATATATATATGTATATATGTATATATATATATGTATATATGTATATATATATATATGTATATATATATATATATATATATATATATATATATATATATATATGTATATATATATATATATACTGTATGTATGTAAATGTATATGGTTTGAATATCATAACGTAATGACAGTTCACAAGCATATGCTTTAAGAGGATTGCAAGTGACTTGATTTTTTCATACTTTTATCTAAAATGGTGAAACTATTTACTTTGAAACATGTGTCGTGTTGACACGTATAGAGCATGATTATGAGATAAGGTTGATTTTCAAAATGCAATTTTTGGCAAAATTTTAAAATGCTCAAATCTCTGACAAATATCAAGATTTTGAGTTATTTTTTTTGAAAGATATAATTTTCTGATTAAAATGGTATCATCAGTTGGAAATATATGTCCAATTTCTCTTGCTATAGCAATCGAAATTCTTTTGCTAATTCATTTTTATTTTTTTTTAACAAAAATGCCAATCCCAAAAATTTTGATTTTTTTACAGTTGATTAGTACCATAGAATGTTACATTCCCTGAAGAGATGAACATCCACTTTTTAGTTTAAAACCTTTTATTAAGAATTGAACATTTTTCCATACATATCCCCGTTACCACGTTCTGACATATTGGCTGAATTCACTGTATACTTGGGTTACATTCCTTAAAGTATTTCAAAATCATGAGCAGTTTCAGAGGTATGAGCATTTTAAAATATTGCTGAAAATCGTACATCGGAAATGGCACATGTGATGCCATCTTTGGAGGTCCATATCTGTGGCCCAGAATGTTTTTGGACGAAACTAAAAAATATGAGTATATCTTTTTGCCTTGAATTTTAACAATAATGAAATTGAATAACATCCGAGAGTATGAAGGAAGTTTTTTCTTCGCCAGCCTGAATTGAAACGGATCACACCCAATGCAGAAAAAGCATACTCAGTCAATAGTATGCTTTGCATTGGTTTTTTGGGATGTAATAAAGACACCAACACAGTCTTCTTTTAACTATATATACTTCCCAGGATTGTTCGGGAATGGTAGGCTGTTTATAATGAGAACCATCGAGCTCTTCAAAAAAGCCATCAACCGCAGACTCCTCCTCTTCACTGTTGGTAAATCTTTAACAACTGAGCCATTTTTTCAAATTTGCAAAGAGAAAATAATCCACGAGTCTAAATCTGGCGAATAGGGTCTGTGAGGAAGCAATTAAAATTTTAAGTCATTGATTTTGGCCACCGTGATAATGGATGTATGAATAAGTGCAGTCTTAATGAAATAAGACATTTTTTTCGCCAAATAAGGACGCATAATACTTGCCATTTTACCTTTTTTCAAGATAATCGAAATTATCCCATGATCCCACAACCCAAAAAACTGGAGTCTTGGTCTTGCCAGCAGATGGAATTGTCTTTGCCTTTTTTAGAACGACTTTCTTTTTTGACTGTTTTTCTATCTCAGGTGTAAAATGATGGCCGTATGTTTCATCCATGGTTATGAATTGATGCAAAATCTCGGCTTTGTTGCTACGAAACATCGCCAAACACACTATTGAAACCTCCTCATGTTGCTGTTTTTGTTTCATTGTCAGTAAATGTGGCGCCCATCTTTTGGACAGCTTTACTCATTGCCAAATTTTCAGTCAATGTGCAATCTACAGCATGTCTGCTAGCTCTCGGACTTTCAGTCGACGGTCATCCAAAAACATGGTCGAATTGAACATTTTTGTCTACCATGTCTGCTAGCTCTCACACTTTCAGTCGACGGTCATCCAATACCCTTTTGTGGATCTTCTTCATCATTTTTGAAGTGATAACCTTATTAAGTCGACCACTGTGATGTGCGTCTTGGTAGCTGGTATAGCCTCGTTTAAACTCCGCCACCCAATATTTTATTGTTGTAAATGAGGAGCAGACTCCCCAAGAGTAGAATCAAGTTCGGCTTTAATATTGGTTGGAGTAAGACTTTTCAAATGAAAGCATTGTATGACAAAACGATAATCAATTTCTTTCATGTTTACAAATTTATGGAAAGTGTTCACTGATGGCCAAAATAATACGTCAGTTCGGGTTCATCTGGGAGATAACTATAGAAAATTAGGTTACTTGCTTCACACCTGTGAAATTATAGTTGTTTTAATTAAATTATGTTAAATTATGTAAGTTATATCATTTAAAATTAGAAAATAATGTCAATATTTATAGTAGTTTAAGGACGTATTTTATAAAATCAGGCCACTCGAGATCCGAACAGATATATTTATTAGACATAGTCACTAATACACGATTAGCGAAACGCTGGCGTATTCCTGTCACTAAACAGTTTACTACAAAATAAAATTGTACTGATTTTATTCTTGGAGGCACAGCAAAGGCTTTTATATGCAACAAATTTATAGCCTATGCGCATTATCTTGATCGCTTACATTGTAACTAAAATGAAAATATGTGTTTTATATTTGTTTGGTAACCAGTTTTATTTATTTTTTATTATTAAAATTTACATTGATACAACATAACAAATATTACAATTATTTCAGTTTTAATTCGGATTTGACTAGGCCAGCTAACCAGAACGACTATTTACAATGATTTTAATTACATATGTGGCTTTATCGAGGCGGCGGTACCTATGAATCGATAGCGTGTATTCTCTTCAACTAACATCATAAAAAAATAAAAGTATAGGATAATTGATTGTGAACTAAACTATAATTCGTATTAGGTTAATTAATATTTATTTCCTAATAAAATGGGATCTTCTTTTAGACATTTAGTATACCAACTGTGAAGAAATTAGTGTTATTCTCGAATGTTAACCTTGGTTTGAAATTTAAAAAATACTGACAAAAAGAATAGAGAAAATAATAAAGTTAATTTTACTTACTAAAGTAATTTACTGGAATGAATAAGTGAAATGCATGAAATAGTTAAGGAAGTGGAAAGGAACCGAAAGTAGTTATACAGGAATTGAGATTAATCGAGTATTGATATAACGCCCGAATGGTAGAGACAGTTATAACACCTCCGTACACAGATTTAATGTATTCAGTAGTTTCAGAAATAAGGGACAATGTTAAATTTTCACACATTTTTGGAATATCTCTTTAAATATAAATTTCAAATTATAAAAAAAATATTTTTGTATACTTCATAACTAAATGATACCCATATGATATAAAAATTTAAAAAATATATTTAAGAAATAAAAAAATATATTTTATGTTTACAGTTGAATATGATGCTTATGTAATTATATATATATATATATATATATACATACATATACATATACATATATATATATATATATACACACACACACACACACATATACACATACACATACACATATACTATTACATTATTTATTTTTTACCTCTGGTAAAAATGGTCAATCTAACAATATTTCCAACAATTAGTGTATTGGACGTTGCGTATATTTTTATTTAGTGTAGCCAGCCGACTTGGGGTGCATCTCAGCGCAGAATGACTAGCTGGTGTTAAAAACGTATGGGAAATTGAAATCATATTTTTGTTGGAGAAATATTTTTCTTTTTCTCTTTTGCTACTGTGTTGAGCAAAATTGCTCTTTTGATCAAATTAAAGAAGAGGAACTGAGCATTTCACTACTTTTGATTTCTTTTCAATCTAGAGTATAATTGTTTGAATGAATCCTCTAAAGGTTGCCCCTCATTAGGGATTTTGGTGAGGAATGAGTTGCAAAAAGCCGATTTTCATGAAGTAAATATATGAAATCAATAAATGTTATCTGCTTGAAATATGGATGAAGGTTTGACCCATTCATATTATTATATCATATATTATCATTTCATACTAAAATAATTATATAACATGTTCCCGGAGTTTTAGACTAAACCTGGCAAAAATATAGGTTTTTCGTGATATATGTAAATTACACCCTGATGTAACCTCTATTGTTTAAACTTTTATAAGCTAATAAGTTTGTTTCTAGACTTATTTATACTTAATAGTTAACTACGTATCTTCAAATGTTCAAACTTATATTTGAAGATATGTATATAGCTATATTCAAACTTCAATTATTAATTAGTGAAAATCTAGAAAATGTTGTTCTTATTTATTCATAATTGTGAATATAATAATTATACATAGAGTAATTTACCAGTTTAATATTCAAGGCAGTTTGTTGTGTGACAGTAAGATCGAAAAATTGTTATAAAGTTTTTCATTAAAAATTGTTTTTTCTTGTTTTCCACACTGTTACTATAGTTTTAACAGTTTGTAAGAAATAAAAATAATTTTTGCGGTTTTTAAATACAATTTAGTGTGATGAAATACATACTTATCCTGTAATGTTAATCGTACAATTTTTGAGAGCGATTCTTACTGAAACTAAACGGTAAATAATTTTCTTTTTTTTCAAAATTTTTATATAACCTCTTTACATTGACATAATTTTTTAGACAAATCGCTCGACGTGTGTTTAAAAATAATTAAGTGTGGTGAAATTACTAGATTTTTGAGAGCGATTTTTACCAAAACTAAATGGTAAATAATTTTTAAATTTTAAAATATAGGTTATATAGGTTATATATTTATAGTTAAAAAATGAATAATCTATAAAAAAATTAGTGAATTTGGTAAAAAATGTTTTAAAAACATTTTAAAAACCTTAGCCTTAACAAAACACATTACAATAATATTATTATCTTTATCGTAATTCATTATAATAATGCAAGTCGATATAAATTGTAATGAATGCCATGCAATAAATTTAGACAACATATCCTCCAGGCTAAGCTTGTCTTCTTTTTGCTTCCTGTGTACATCTGCCTATGGAAGGAGTTGTTTTTTCATCCTACAAGATTACATTTGGGTCTTCTTTTGTGTAGACCTTAACAATAGACCCTGTATTTAGAAGTTTAAAAAAAATGCCTGCAAGATACTGCCACTTCTCATTATTTAACTGAAGCACAAACTAAACTGAATTCCACCCTTGATTCTAAACTCTTTTGTGTTGGTAAATTTATGTCCCTCATTGTTAAAAGGGCATTTCCCCTATTTGTTGTTGAGATTTACATGTTAACTGCATAGTGTGGAGCTTGCATTCTGTTTGTGTGAGTGCGAGTGTGTGTGTATGCTTTAGGTGTAAATGTGTTGTGCTTTGCAGGAAGCGGAGGGTATAATGAAACATGCTGCCAAGAGGACTGGTCCGATCTGTTGATCAATTGGAGTCCATTTTCGTTTTAAATCTCGCTAGGGGTCAGTGAACTTGTGTTGGTTTAAATTCAGTTTTGTGTGGTTTTACAAGCGTGATTTGGGAAGCTGATAAAGAGAGGTGTTTCAGAAATGTGATGAAGTGAGACCAAACAATGGTTGTGATGAGTAGGATTGTTTGGGTAAGTCGGGAATACAGTTCAGAAGCCTTCTTTTTATTTTCTGTATAGGATTATATATATTCTTATTTTACGTGAACTTTTTGGTTGTCTGTATAATAGATATATTTTTTTTTAAATTAATGTATAAAGGTTGTGAATATAAGTTAGACATATAATTGATTGGGTGTATGTTAATGAACTTTTTTTTACAAAAGTTGCCTCCTATTCTTTATGCTTCACTAAAAACTTAGATCAATAGTAAGTGTATACATAAAAGGGCAATAAATTATGTCGATAACGTTTTCAGAAGTAACATGTTTTCAAAAGTAACATGTAACTCACAATCAATATATATCTTCTCATTAGTAAATAATTTGAAGATATGATAGATTTTTGGAATATGCAGATTTGGCAATAATATACACTGTGCCTGGGAATGATGTAGATGTGACGAAGAATCAATAGTTAATGAATATATCCGTAACACTGATCCCATAATGAATTCAATTAAGAAAGTAACAGAATACTTAAATGTGTAACACCTGTTTTTCTGAGAGGAAAGCTATCGTGATAATGAGGATATAGTTATTGAGAACAGATGCCTCACACCAACAGAATATTATTTATCTAATATCTAGTAACATTTTTTTTATGTGGATAGGAGGTCCTTTGTCAAATTGCCAACACGTCGACGGGAGTGTGTTCACAATTTTTTCTTGCTAAATTTATTACAATTTGCATGAGTCATTACAGCGATCACCATTTGTTAATTACATGTGGGAAGTCATTGTGCGTAGAATGAATGACTAGGAAGAATATAGTCCATTTTTGATCTACAAAACAGGTGTGCTAAAAATGCAGTTTCCTGTGAACACTAGTGATTGTGCTCTACACTCTTCATGCTTAGAATTAGTAGTCTGTTTCATTTAATAACTGGAAAAGCAAGGGGTTTTTCTTCATGAAAATTTGTTAAAAGTTAAAATTTGATAAAAGTATAAATTTTGGTTTATTTATAATAATTATAATAAGTGATATAATTTCCATCGTAAAATAGCTTATGAGTGGCCACAAACTTTTAAAATTTTATGACTAAAAAATACTTTCCTTGTGCAGCAACGAGATTTGATAAATGCCTGAATAATTTATTACAAACTAAACACCAATATTTCAAGTTTGTTGCTTTAAATTCATAATAATTTGAATTAACGGGCATATTTTGCAAAATCAAGTCTTTATGTTTATAGATTTAATGTTTCTAAATAAGGAAATATACATATATAAATGTGCGGACACTGACAATATGTATAATTACACAAAACCTTTTTAGCTACTTTCAACTCCCCTATAACTCCAAATTCGATTTAATCTACAAACTTGTGGGTTTTTTTTTGTCTATTAGAGTTCTCACAATTACACAGAATCTAAAATTGTACAAAAGAAACTCAAATAGTTCTCGATATATTGATGTTTGGATATCGTTACTTTTAAAAGTGACTCGAGCAACAAGACAAGAGCCGCGAGCATTAAATAGTTTTTTAAATGTTAAGAATTGAAGAATAATATATAATATATTTAAAACTCTCATGAAAAACCTAGAATTTCAGTTACACAGAGCTAAACTTAACATACAAAGTGACTTTAAATTTGATATGAATTTACTCATTAGGCCTATATAAAGAAAACAATTAGATAACAGCAAATTGGGTGTTGCGAAATTCGGAAACAGTTAGTGTTGTGGTGTCTTTCATACACAAAGTACGAGACTATGTTGTATATCTAAGTTTGCATTTTTATTATTTTATATCTTCACTAAAATAGGTAGTTTTGTTGTGGTTGCTTAAGAGAAATACAAAAGCATATGTGAAAAAAGGTGAGCCCTTTCTGTAGAGAGTTTCGTATAAAGAACAATTGGGTTTGTCGGCTACGACGAGATAAGAATTGAGAGTTCAGTGGGTGCAAAGATGTATTAAAGTTTCTTCAAATTCATCTATAGAAAATAAAACATTGCTTAAATTATTTGAAAAAGAAAATTATTGTTTGCTTACCACCAAATTTTTAACTTGCAAATTTCAGTCATTTATTTATTGTATAAAAATTGAAAACTTTTAAGCCGGAATATTCAGTAATAAACAAGAAGCAATCATATTTATTTTTAAACTATTTAGACAACATTTTATTTTTCTGTGGTGTATTTCTGTGGTATTTAATAGAACTTGACACCCGTTTTGATTTCAATTCTCCCACCCACTTCTTTGCCCTGAATTTGACCCTTTTTTCACATTTATATTTTTGGTGAGATTAATTTATATTACAAAACTTTCAATTGATGTTCTTACATCTGAATGAATATCGTTATCAAATAAGTTTGTTCATTAGTTACATATAATTGATTGAAATGACTTTAATGTAAATACATTCATATAGCACAAAAAAATGGTAGAAAACTTTTGTGTCACTAAATTAATTGGTTATACCTTCATGAGAGATATATTTGTAAAGTGGCAAGTGTCGGAATAATTGTTTTTCTTCTATTTGTTTTAAATGTCACAATGTGAGTAATTTTTTACAAACTACCCTTGAGAAGTAATGGTAATGAGATTGTTATTGTGGCAGTATAATTAAATCAGGTGACTGTCAAAGTGGGTGGCTAGTATTGTCAATAGTAGTGTTTCATTCATTTAATAAACAGCTGATTTATGTGAGATTTGTAACATCTTGGTTATATTGTGTCGTATGATGTGTATTTGGTCACTTAAAATTCAATATTGGTGTTATTTAGAATCTTGAGTTCATTAGATTAAAAATGGATTGTCGATTGCAGGTGAAGAGTAATTTTTTTTGATAAGGTTATCTATTAATATTTGTATTGTACTATAATTGGTGAAAATAACACTGAATGTGATAAGAATAGGAAACAATATTAAAGATATCAGTCTTTGAGAAGTTGTAATATTTTTGGGCCTCATTCATTCATTTGTTATATTTAATACATATATGCACACAACTTTTTAAACTTTAAATGCTTGGATTAATTTTGATAAACGTCATGGCACATGTCTGAAGTGTTAGATAAATGACATACTCTATTAGAATGATTGAAGTCAGATACTGTATGTCAAATGTATGAGAGTGGGTCTAAAAGTTCCCGTAATGGAGAGGATGGCAAGAGGTGGGGGTTGCTTACTCACATAGTTGGTAATGAGAGACTTATTACAAGTTTATATATCAAGTTTCAGCTTAATTGTGTCATTAACTGTAGAGAAATTCGAATTTTGAACTGTCATCAAGTTCCTGACATTACAAGGAAAAACACCACAAGTATGGCGTTTTTACTGACATGTTGTCAGTTTACGGAGACTCTTGCTCTAGTGAAGCCATGATGTACAAGTGACATAATCTCTTTAAATAAGGAAGAGATTTAATGTCAGTGTAAAATGGGTGCCAAGAATGCTCACACTGCCGTAAAAGCAAAATATGCTGAGTGACTTTTTGGATCTCTGCAGATAGGATAAGGGTGAAATATTGAGTCGAATTCTTATGGGTGATGAAACTTAGGTTCATCATTATGAACCTGAATTCAAGCAGGAGTCTATTCAGTGGTATAAATAAGGTACCTCACCCCTAAGGATTTTAAGGTGTCTCAATCATGGATTTCAAGGACACAGAGCGTATCCTGCTCATTGACTTGAAAGATAAGGGTGTTTCTATAATGGGAGAGTACTATGCTGATTTACTGGAGTAGCTGAAAGAAGCATAGAAGGAGAAAAGTCGAGGGTGATTAGTGGAAGGTATGTTGATTTTACATATAAATGCATCTGCACACAAGAGCCATGTTGCGATGGCTGCCCTTCACAAGTGCGGTTTCCAAGTATTACAACACCCACCTCGTAATCCAGACTTGACCCCTGTGATTGATCCGCTGTTTCACAAAAAGAATTAAAAAAATATTTGTCTTGAGAATTTTGAGGGGGCTGAAATTTTGCTTACATAAAGTATTTTAGAATCCATTAAGTAAACTTCATATACTTTATATGAAGTTTACTTAATGGATTCTAAAAGAAGTTTTTTAAACATTTTATTTTTAGAGATGTTGCTGAAAATGCATTCAGAAAATATGTTCACCTCCTATTTCTTAAAGTGCTACTAGAAGTTTACTTCTAGTTTACCGGAAAACTGTACCAGTGATTTTATATATCTTAGTTTCTGACAAATTCATAATAATTTTCTTACACTTAGGTAAAGGTATAGCAGACGATATTTTATTTGGTGGAAATTAAAAATTAATATTATTATACAAATTTGTCTTTCAAATTCTTATAAGTACCTACATGTATAGGGAAATCTTGTAGTGTGAATTTTCCTTGTACATAACAGGTTTTTTATTATATACTTAATTATTAAATAAAGATAAAACTTGCCACACTTGACTTCTGGCACACCTCCCTTTCTCAGTAAACTGGCGATTTGACCGAAGTATTTATTATCAGAATGTAAGCTTGTTTTTACTCTTTGCTTCTTATTCATCTATAATTTTACCTGGTTGCTATGAACAGTACCAATCATATAAGAATTCATAATTGAGTCAATCATGTGTAATCATGAAAGTGCAAAGATTTCTTGAAATGTAGTAGTGATTACTATATTGAAATATGTTTGCTTGTATAGTTAGGTCACTTGAAACTTGAATAGAAAAGTGGTGAATATCGGTACAAACTCTAGGGTTATGAAGTTTGATTTCCAGATTGGAAATCTTAGTTATTAAATTGTATCTAAACATTATGTGAAAGGAGCAAAATTGAAATGTATATGAAATAAGACTACTTTACACACGGGTAATTGAAAGGTTTTCCCTTCTGACAGGCAGTGAAGAGAAGACTGAACCTGAGTGAAAGCAGCTCAGGTGGTCCCGGAGGCACGGTGGTTCCGATGAAGGCCGATTTTAAAACACCTAAGCAGAAACGGACCAAGTTGATGACATCGTGCAGCCGTGCTTCCAATACCATGAAGAAGTATGCCGAAAGATCTAGGTATGGATTTGGTTATTGTATGTACATAGTAATTATTTGCTGTTTGCTCATCATCATCATCAGTAGCTCGATAGTCCTTGGTGGACCCTGGCCTTTTCAAGCAGACTGTTCTAAGCCCTATTTCTGGGAGGCATGGTTTTTCAGTAGGCAGCCGCAGTAGTAGGGCAGGCCGCCCATCTTAATTTGGGTCTTCCTCTTCCTTCTTGAACCAGTTGGTTTGGTTAGAAAAATTTGTTTTGTTGTTCTATCTTCCTTCATTCTAATTACATGGCCGGCCCACTTCATATGTTGAATTTTTATAAATTATAATTAAATAAGGTTCTTTAAATAAGCGATAAAGTTCAGCATTAGTTATCCTTCTCCAAAACCCATGGTCAAAGAACCCACCAAAGATGGGTCTGAGGATTTTTCGTTCGAAAATTGCAAGGGTTTTTTCACCAGTTTGGGACAATGTCCACGTTTCAGATGCATATGTAAGTACTAATCTGATTAAGCTTTTATATAACAGTAGTTTAATGTCTCTTCTGATATTATTGGATTTCAGAAATCTTCTTAGTCCATGAAAGCATCTGCTAGCTGCAGTTGTTCGTCTCCTTAGTTCTGGAGTCAAATCATTGTCGGTGTTGATTTCAGATCCAAGGTAGATGAAAGAATTCTCCCTTTCAAATTTGTAATCAACGATTTTAAAATGCGTGGAGGAGTCAGAGTTGGTCACAAATTGCATGTATTTGGTTTTGGTCTGGTTTATTGAGAGGTACATTTTTTTTGGCCTCTCTTTCTAGTGCTGGAAATGCCTATTTGTGGTCTTTTTAGTTCTAGCAATAATGTCAATGTCATCCGTGTGTGCAAAAATTTGTACAAATTTAGAGAATATCATGCCTCTTGTGTTGATTTTTTAATCTAATAATCTTCTCAAGAGCATTATTGAAAAGAAGACACGCTAAAGCATTGCCCTTTCTAACACCGTTTACTATTTCAACTGGTTCAGAGAGGCTTTTTTGAAATGTAACTCTCATTTTCCTGTCAGTTGGAGTGAGGGAAATCAACTTAACCAGTTTATCAGGAATGTTGATTTTATTCAGAGGCTCGATTAGACATTCTCTATTAATACAGTCATAGGCTGTTTTGAAATCGATAAAGAGTAATCTTGTAATCATCAATGATGTTTTCGGCATAAGAAGAAAATCTATTGAAGAGTATGTTTGAAAGTATTTTCTACATGGTACACAGAAGAGTGATTCCTCTGTAGTTGGAGTGGTCGAGGACATCTTCTTTTGTATGTATGGGATGGACTGAGTTTCTAATCTTAGGGAAGTGTTTCAGAGTTCCACACTGATAAGAATTAAGTGGTGGATCATTTCCTAAGCCTCTACTCCTGAATTTTTTAAAAATTCTGACGGAATAGTACCCGGGCCAAGGACCTTGTGGTTTTTCAATTTTTTAATTTCTTTCACAACCTCATTCAGCGATGGGGTTACAATGAGGTCTTGATTGTTTTGAGTAGAGTGTTTCCACAGAGGAAAAAGATGATTATGAAAAGGAAGCATTATACGAGGATTTAAATGAACTTTACCTTTCTTGTCCTAAAAGTGATATTAAGATAGTTCTTGGGGACATGAACACAAAAATCGGCAGAGACTGAATTTAGACCTACCATAGGAAGGTATAGTCTGCATGACACATCAAACAACAATGGACATAGAGATATCGGCTTTGCCGCTTATCACAATATGGTGATATTTAGCTCATTCTTTCCACATAAAAAATTCACAAAATGGCATGGAAGTCGCCAGATGAAGAAACATTTAATCAAATCGACCACTTACTGATTGACTCAAGGCACATGTCAGATATTCTAGATGTTAGAACATATTGAGGAGCCTGCTTCGACTAGGACCACTATTTGGTTAAAGCTACACTAAGGGCTAGACTCACTAATGCATGTAAATTTGATGGAGAACGCTCTGAAAAGAATAAGTGGAGCTTGTTCTTGAAAGCTGTTTTTGAAACAGGAAAAAATATTGTAGGCAGTGTCACAAGATAAGAAGGAAGGATTGGTTTAACGCTGAAAGCTATACAAACACCTAAAAGAAAAATGGTACTTATCAAAAAATGATCCAATAAGCTTTGAACATCTTAAAGTATCAAATGAAAGCAGGGCTTCCTTTCGTGAGATTTGCTATTTAGTACTTGGAATTAATCTTTGTATACTTCCATGAAATTTTCCACAAAAATGGAATAGGCATATTTAACTTGTATAATAATACAACACACACCATATTAAGTAAGCCTCCGTGAAACAAAGAATTGTTAGTTAGTTTCTTTATGAATTAAACTCCCATTCAAAGTGAAATCTTAATTAGTATTATAAATGTAAAAATTTTTAAATTACCTTTATACAGTTTGCTGGGGTCGCTCAGGTTTGAAACATTTATGTTCATGATATTGTACAGCAGGATTTTAAAAATTTGTTTCTTTAAAAAATGACATGTTCTTAAATCTTCACAAGAAATAATTAATTATACCAATCAATATATAAGTTATGTGTTTTAATTTTGTATCACCTAGTTTTGTTATACGTGTGAAATGAAGATCTTTATAAACTTTTTCAAACTTTCGCGATTCGAACACATATTTTATTTGATTACTGCGAAAAAACCCGATTCAAATCAAATAAAAAGATCTGTATAATATGAATATTCTTTGAATTTCTTTAAAATTTTTACATAATCTATTTACAAAAGCCATGATGTTATGATAAAAAGAGCACAAAGTGGGTCATTTATATTGAGAAATGATTAATGAAGAGGTTTCTGATAAGAATATAACATAGAAGCGAGTATGGGTGTCCTAGATAGAGAGAGGTTATGGGGTTTGTGATCCATTTAATTATTTCATTCATCTTAGTGGTATTTTACAGAATATATATTTTGAAATTGATTCTCGAAAATGGTTGTGTATTTTTTTACTGAATAAAATTGGAATCTTTATTGTCAAATAAAACACGTGTAAAATTTGTTTTTGAATGTCTGTTTCATCATCTTTTGAACATCTGCGGTAAAGTTACATTACAGAGCTTTATATTGTGTTATAAGTAAATTCAATCAATTTTTAGAATCTCCATCTAGTTCTCGGTCTCATGTTTCAATTAATTAATTTTTTTTTCAGTAGCCAGAAGAGTAGTACAGAATTAAGTCAACGGCCTTGTATTGTTGTCATCATTGTTAAAATTACATGGAAACTATTGTTAAATGACATCAAGACTTTTTTTACATGCTGTGAATCGGCTCTGAGTGTCATAAAAATTTGGAACAAAAGTAAACATAAGAAGCAAGCATATTTTACTATTCTATAGTTAAACTTTACATTTAAATTAATCAAGTGTCATTTTTGAAGTATGTGACACATTATTTAAGTGAAAATAATTTTAATAAAGTAAATTAGACACAAATAATGAATTGATAACTTTTATAATAAAGATATTCCATTTTGAATGTGCCAGTTTAGTTTTTCATTTTATTAGAATTGTATTTAAAGAGGTAACACTCCTTCCAGACTGTGTGTAAAGTTTAAATGTGAAATACATTTCAGGTTTGACACATCTCTAGGCCTGCTGACACAGAAGTTTGTGGAGCTTCTTAGGAAATCGCCGGATGGTGCCTTGGACTTGAATGCGGCAGCTGAACACCTGGCAGTGCAGAAGAGGCGCATCTATGATATTACCAACGTTCTGGAGGGAATCGGGATACTTGAGAAGAAATCTAAGAATAATATACAATGGAAGTGCGGTGAGTATCTTGACATGTGATTTGGTTGTTGATTTAGTATACCTTTTTTCAATAAACTTTGAAGTGATTTTCCACAGTACGGATTAAACTGTATTGATGATTGACTTTCTATTCGCGAAAATAGTGTACGGAGTGCTGCTTGATTGTACCTCCCGTTAATTATTATTAGTAGGCATTATAGAATTGTTTGTATATGCTATGAAAAAATATTAAGGTATTTGGGAATTTTAATGTGGTAGTTTTAAGTTGCGTGTTTTATTAATCATGATTTAAAGAATGAATAATTTTTACAATTATTAAGGTTTTTTTCTGTCTTTTTATGTTTTCTATTTTTGAGATAATGGAAAAAATTATTTTTACAGTTTGAAAATTAGATACAATCAGACAGTCTTAATGTGTTTCTTCGTTTTTGTAATCACTCTTCGACTTTGCACCTTGTTGAATATTTTAAATTGAAATTGTTAATGTTACATAAATTATAAGCATATATTTTATGTTTGTTTTGTGTCAAAACTACTAAATTTTTTTGTACAAGTCAGTCTATAAGCAATGAAGCTGTGATGATGAAATACATTATTTCTGCTAACAACAGTAAAATATATCCATTTCTGCTGTCAGAGAAATGCACTGGTTGCCTTAGACTTTCGCTGTATATTAACGTGAATGAGAGGACTGATTTCACTTATTATTCGATTCAACTGTCATTACATATATCTATAAAAAACACTTCCCATTTAATAAAGTTTATTCCAGGTTAATAAATTAATTTAAAAATTTTACAGATTCTTGATATTATATCACTTATAATCAAACATTCATTTTGTATATTTGTTGCCATAAATATTTTCTTAACATTATTTATTCTAAAATCTTATATATTTTTTCTCTTTCTTTCACTAATGAAATTTTCAAGTACAATTTAAATGTTGGACATGTTGTTACAGCACAGAATGTAGTTTGCTTATTTATTGAGTTTTTCCGAAGATGAAATATTTGGTGTATAAAGTTTCTATAAAATAAACGGCACCCCATTCAATTTTGTCTCTTGTATTATTAACATCTATTGTAAATTAACATTGTCTATGTCATGCTTTTTTTTTTCAAATCCAAGAGCAAAATCTAATGTAGCATTTTATTTATCAACGAGTGCATGTATTCATTGCACTTATCAGTTTTGTTGCCAATAAGAATTAGCTGTATTAATTATAGGTGAAATTGTGTAGATAGAAACCGTTGGATGTATGTAAGCCATTGTTTTACATTTTTATTGTTAGACTAGATTTGTTAAGATAAAAACTGATTTCTTACCTAATTGCATATTGTATTTTATCTACATAGATTTGGTGCTTTGAGTCTTTACTTTGATAGTTATTCTTTTCGGTAACAGGTACTTAGAATGCAAGAAACATAGATGTTGCTAAAAAGATTTTTAAGAGACTTTTAGAAGTTATTTTTAGAAGTTTTTTTTTAGAAGAGATTTTTAGAAGTTGCTAAAAAAGTGTCATCTGGCTTCATAGATAGAAATAAGAATTATTAGTTATTTATCTACCAATTTCAGTGGTATTTTAATAAATAGAGAACAAATGCAGACAAAATGGTTTCCAACTGATAAATATTGGTGAAATAGTTGCGAGTGTTTGAGAATCACAATGATAAATGATTTGGTAAACTCGAGCGCCAAAACACAGCCGTTAGGAAAATTGCAAAACAAATGTCAATTATTTAAAATTTTAAATTGAGGGTAGAAATATTTACAATGAAATTTATATTTGGATTAATATGCATGTCTTGTAAGTGTACACAACAGAATGTAGTAATGTAAAAAATTAGTTAAGTGCAAGCTATATTTGCGTTATTCCTCAACTTAAATTATTAATTGTAATGCGTTCTGACTATATGCAGCGCTGCTTTAGAATTTAGTTGCCAGCAAAAGTAGAGACCAGCATCCAAAGATGACGGCAGCGATACATGTAGTTGGAGTGCGAATTAATTCAAAATGTTTTTTATGAATGTGTAAATAAAAAAGTTGTTCGTTTGGAACATGAGATGTTTTTTGTGGAAAAAACTTTTTTGTAGAACCAATGCTTTAAAACTTTTTTTTCTACTTTTTACATTGTTAATGACAATTGTGCTAAAGTTTTGCAATCTTGAATTGTTTCTATACCTACTCCCCAATGTTTATGATTTTTTCCAGATTTTTCCAAGCGATCCTTTCGGTAATAAGTTTGGGGGACAGCAATTTAAGCGTATTTACTCCCAATTTATCCCCTGAAATTAATCTCGGAATTAAAATTGAACTCTTTATCATCATCATCCACCCATCTTCATTTCGGTGCTCAGTTTTAAATTGTTATGTAGAATAGTTTCCGTGAAAATCACTTGTTACAGAGAGACGGATAGGTGAACATCGAAATGATTTCATAAGTAATTCAGTTTTGGTAATTTTCCCACAGAATACTAAAAAGAGCTTATGTCAGGAGTGAATGGGAATAGATTTTTGGAAAACTAAATACTGTCTTTTTTAACAAACTATTAGAATACTTTAATGTATAATATGTATTTACTTATCATTTCTAATAGTATTCATTGAGGACATAACTGAATTTCTTTCTATAGGTGTTCGGACACCTTTTATACAGCATACTATATCGTGTTTAGGCATTATAATTAATTGTAATTGATTACAATATTTATGCTATAGCACATTTATTACTGGTATTTTATAATTCACATCTATTTTTAAACTAGGTTAAAATATATTGTTACCACAAAATAACTTATAATTTTCGAGAAGTACACAACGTTTTCATAATTTCATACTACAATTTTTATGTGTTAATTTGTTTTGCCGCCTCCAGGTGGAGCGGACCAAATGCATGCAGGCGACACGGCTACACGGTTGCGTAAGGAAGTGCGTGGGCTGGCCTCAAGGGAGCAGCAACTGAGCAAAGCAGTGGGAGTGGCGGAGAAGGCCTTGCGGAGACTTTTCTCAGAGCACGCGCCACATGCGTATATTACGTATGCGGATTTAAGAGCAATACAGGAGTTCAAGAACCAGACAGTGATACCGATTAAGGCACCCGCTGACACACAGCTCAATGTGAGTGGTTATAATTTATTTGGTGTATATATAATTTATTTGGTGTCTAGGCTTCAGTGAAAATATGAGGAACGCATCCTTGGCATCATTTAGTTGCCTGTTTATTAAATAATAAAAAGTTGATAATATATAAAGTGTGATAAAAAAAGCATATTGCATAAAAATAAGAATCTAAAAATATTTGTACATGGCTTTTTCATTTGTAAATTACATTTGCCGTATCCATACTTTTAATTGATATATCTCAAAAACCAGTAATTTGGTTTTCAACTATTTTTATGTTTATCTGAGTAAAACACAATTATTGTGCATAACACTATACAGAAAAACATTTTAGATGAATAGCAGATATATCTGTCTGAGTATCTGAGATATATGGTATAGAATATCTGAGTGTCCACATATATTCAAGCGCACCAAACAGACTATGTGGTGTTATCATCTGGCAATTTATTTATATTCTTTTCACATTGAATTATGTTACTAACTGGATTTAAATTCACTTTTAATCCTATGTTGTTCCTTCAGGCAAATTAGCGCACCACATTTTTCTCAATAAGATTTTATTTACATTTGCCTCAAAATCGCTTCCAAAAGCAATCCTTAAAAACAATTCCAATAAACTTCAAATATTGGGTTTTATTTGGAGATGCTCATAAGCAGTTTGATTTGTTTGAATAGCATGGATGAAATAGTACATGTTTCATAATACCATGACAAATATTGATATAATAAACAAATACCTTTGCCACTTCAACCAGTATTCTTCTCTTTTGATGACAGCGTAGCTCATTCAGTCATTCATTGCTCTGACAGCGTAGCACATCTTGTCAGTGGAAAAGATGTGTTGACTCATTACAACAAGCTCCCCCCCCCCTAATCCATTCAATCAGCCTTATGAGCTGATCGTACATTATGAGTTTTTAAATGCTCATAAGCTGTTATAGAGCTCTTATAATCTTAATTAAAATTAGACCACAGTGCTTTAAGTTGTTATTGACAATGTGTACTTTGCCATTGAGGATATTCATCTATTTCTGTCCCTTGTACAGAAGAGATAAAACCTTAGGGTTGGAGTACCACAAAATCAACACTATTTTTTCTGTCCTCAATGTTATTTTTTTATCTTTGTCAACCCTAATTTCTAAGTGGAAAAGCCACTTTCAGCCAGCAATTATTTGTATGCTGACAATTTCTAAATTTCATTCACAGGCTAATTTAGTCTCTTCCTTCATTGCTGCCTTCAATGCAGATGTAAATCTGGTCACCTCTTGGCCAAGGGTCTTCTCATAAACTTGGCTATTTTATTGTGGAGATCTTGTTTATATCTACCTGAAATTAATTTTGATAAATTGGTTGATTTCAAATTTTGTGTATTTTTTTTTCGATATTGGCTACAATTTAAATGGTGGTGATTTGCAACCAGGACAGTTTACATTTTCTCGCTTTTTCTTATGTTGAAGCATATTTCACTATTTATTAAGATGTGATCTTGAATTGTGCTCTGAAATATAAAATTTTGAAACAACTTATTTGTTTTCAATGTATTTTTATTGGAGTTCAGCGTTTGGTTTTTTTGCTGAATGTCCATTGAGACATCTCTCCTGTTTATAATCTATGATCTATCAGCACATTACTTTCATTTGAAATATCTAAAGAATGTCATTGGGTGAGCATGACACTGGCTCCTCTTAATTGGATACCAGCAACTCCAAACTGGTTTCAAAAGTAGAAATTCTTGTGCACACTGACATTCCAATTTATGTAAGCCCAAGTTACATAAATTTAGAGTCAAATAATTTCTCACCCGCTCCCTCACTCCCGCTCTCGTGCAGCACTTGATATCCGTATCAGTTATTTCGAGCTTATGTGAAAAAGTCGCGCAATGAAAAAGATCTTTGACGATACTTGAACGACTTAATTTTATGAAATCATCTCCTTCTAACAATTGACTTGTGTTGTATTACATTTTGTTTGCTTCCAAATTAACTAATATTTATTTTTTTAATTACAGTATTATTATACTGTAATACAAATTTTTTAATTATAAAATCATATAAATAAAGTTAATATATTCTTGAGTTAACTAAGTGCCCTCAATTACATAATTTTTGACTTGCTTAATGTTTGCCGGTCACACCTCTGGTGTATAACTGAAGTTCCAATTTGTGATGTTATTTTGTTTCCATGTTTAACATTGTCATTGGCTGTAAGAGATTGTTTTTGTGGTAATAAATTGGCATTTTAATTTTTTGGATATGCAGAAAAATGTCCTAAAATGATAAATATTCACATTTTGGTGAAGTTTATGTTGCTGTGGGTCACGTAAGTTTTATTATATTTTTTATCTTTTAGTGACCAATGAAAAAAGATTTTATATTTTTTTATAGCATCTATAATGTAAGATTAAAATATACAAACAAGTTTAATGAAAATATATACAGTATTTTGGAAATTTTTTCAGGAATGGTTTAATACAGAAAATGGCTTGAAAACGAGCATTCTTAGAACAAAATGTCAACATCAAACTAGATGACGCAGCTTATTCTAATTTGGCTGAAGAATGATGACTTGAATATAATCTCCACTTTGCGACACCGGATACTAGCATTGCTAGATGAGGAGAATGACTCAGTATCTTCTGCGTTATCTTGAGGATATTCCAGGTATTGTGGAAATAATTTGCTGTCATCTGTCTGTTGTTCAAACCAACTGACAAGTAGTGATGATGAATCTTTTTCTACATTGGCTTCAGCTACGAGAAGATCTATCTATTCAAGTTCTCGAGTCGAGAGGAATGTTTTACTACCATTATTATTGGAGACGTATTTTGTGGTCATGAATGTTAAGTCAGATAAATATCATATATTTTTGCACTATCGTAACGATACCTCGAAAATATTTTTCGGTGCATTTATTTTGTAATATCATAAATTGCATAGTAGAGACTTTGCAGAAAATATAGAGTGATATGTATCGACATATTATGTATCATTTTTTAAGGGACCCGTACCTCAAAAGGAACAAACGGAAAAGCAAAACCCTGTCAAGTTCACTTATGTGTCTGTCTGCCGTGGTCATTTTTCTCTGAAATTGCTACATGTAGAAACTTGAAATTTGGCATGGTAAAATAAAATATATTAAACCCGCATATATTTAAAAAGCTAAGACTCAAAAATATTTATATGGAAATTTTAGGGGAGGGATTAAATTAAGGGCTCGAAAATTTTTTTTTATTTTGTATGTGAATACCTAAAATTATGAAAATAATTGGGTTTTTAGAAACCTATGCAGAGGTTATAAGACAAACTATAGTGATTATACTAGATCTCATAATTTCAGAAATATGCACAATGTTTTAATGCCTGTGAAAGATTTAAAGGCAATATATTTACACTACTGCTCATAAGTATTTGTTTACTTGCTATTATTATAATTCATTTATATGAAATAGAAGTTTCATAGACATCTGTGCATATTGGCGGCAACATCATACAGCAACTAATATTCTAACCATAAACTTTTTGTTTACGTTTGAACTTTGGTGAGAAAGTGATTATGTTTAATTTATTGGAGGTCAATAGGTGGCGGTGTGTCCTGCTGATTCTACTTAATAATAACGGGTAATAGAGATTATTGCATTTAGTATTTAAAGTATAGCTCAAGTAACAAGAGACAACTGCAAATAATAATATTAAATAATTTTAAAAGGTGGTAATTAGACTTGACACTCTTTGCTGTCAGTAGTGAACAAGCATTTGAAGCAGACATTTGACATTCTTGAAGTATGTTCAGCTATCATCAGCCTACCCAAATTAAAGTTAAGCAACTGGGAAATTGCCACAATTTTAAAAATATCTCTAAGAACAGTTGTGAAAAAATTCAGTGATACGATCAGTTTTGCTCATAAAAAACGGTCTGGATGTCAATGCCATGACTACTGTAGCACGATATTATATATCATTGACAAGCCAACACAACCGAATAGTCACAGCACCAGAAATAGTAAATAATCCAGCTAAAGTCAACTTATTCAGACAAAGCCCTGTATGTACTTGGCCTGTCAAAAGGAGACTCAAAGTTGCGGGTCATTTTGAACGTTTGGTGGGTAAGAAACCACTCCTTTGGTATCAGAATAAGATAAACCATCAGTGTGAAAACAAAAACCGGATACAAAAACAGTGAAAAAATGTATTGTGGAGTGATGAATCAAAATGGGAGGTTTTCAATTAAAAAAGAAGGGTATTTGTGCACAGAACTGCTAAAAACGGATGTTGGAGGAGTAGTATAGTGCCTATGGTTAAATATGTTCGAGGCTATGTAATGGTTTGGGGGTGCTTTGGAGGAGAAGCAATTGGAGACTTGGTGAAAATATAGCAGATTCTGAAGAATACTACAGAATAACATGACATCATTGGTTATCGATTGGGAGAAATTTCACTTTTCAGTACGACAATGACCCCAAACACTCATGATAAGTATGTAAAGAATATTTGAAGATCTTGGAGCGGAAAAGAGTACTGAGTAAGTCATGATCTGGACGTCACAGTCCACCAATCTCTATCCCATAGAGTTATTATTAGATAAATTAGACAGAGAAGTTAGAAAAATGTGCCCTACTTCCATAAACCATTACTCGGATATACTTCAAAAGGAGGGGGTATGAAATAGACTTTTATAATCTTTTAAAATTAATCGAGAGATTACCTAAATTGTGCCCAGAGGTTATTAAAGCAAAGGGTGGATATTTTGATGAAGCAAAAGTTTAACTAAAGCATTGGTGCAACTTTAGTTTTTTTTGTTGTAATTTAGGTTAGTTTGGCATAATTAATTAAACTATTAAAAATACAGATTGAATTTGGTTAATTCTGGTATAAATCATGTTTTGGAAAATTAATATTGGTAAATAGTATAATATAAATACTAAGTAACCTTAAATGTTATGTGTGTATGGAAACCTCACAGTGCTAGTTCTATTCGCACTTGACAGTCTTTTTTTTAATAATGGCACAAAATATAATTTGCTAAGTTATTTTTAGATTATAAGGCAAAGGATTTTTTACTGGAAAGGTGTGCTCCAAAATGTTTCATACTAGAAACAAAATAGCTGGCTGACCTGATTTTTATGAAAAACATTACGGATTCATTTGTTTTTTAGAGGTCGTGCTCTGGAGAATTTAATGCCTAATGTGCCATTGTTTGACTGCATCTTTAAATTCTGCCTATTAATTTCCCTTTTATCTTGCTTTATCCCTTTATTTTACACCTTTTGTTTGTAAAAATATAACTATCTTATTATAGGTGATAATAGGTTAAACCAAAATTTAAAAATCATTGTTAAAATGAAAAGGTGACTGAAATCCATAAAATAATGATTTTTACGTCAATGAAAATAAGCATGAAAGTATAAAACATATTAATTCTTGTCTATTATTACATGTTTGTAATTCTGACCATTTAAATAAATACTATGTTGAAAGTATTGATTTGTTCAAAATTTTATTATAATCACTGCCCTCTACATACATGCATGTATTCAGGGAATTGGGTGGAGGGGGCGGTCTCCAGGTTCTAGCGTGACGAAAAAGTGATTCAACGAGTTAATATGTTGCCAGTACATGGCTGAGACTGATACATTTTGTGGGGTATTTAATGAAAGATCTATTTACATATTTAGCAGTTGGTTCCTCAAATTTATGATTTTTTACCTTGCTTGGTAATCTTTATATATATTTAAGTGTTTGGCTTCAAAGCAAGTGTAGAAGTATGCACTAAGGCACAAAAAAGGGAGTTAATCATTCAGAGAAAGATGTACAAACTTGTTGATGAAATTTTTTACACTAGATGCAAAATCCAGCCAAACCTCTTAGTTGCTGAAATATTTGAAGCACAAATAGTCTTAAACCGTGACAACAGTACCATACAAGTTTAAATTGAAATGGTTACAAACCACACATAGTATCTAGTTGCTACATCAATATTTCTATAAGTAAGCCACTTAAACCCAAGTGCATGTAGCAGGGGCACAGAACATGTTTTCATTTCATTAGACGAGCTAATATCTACAAAATAATTACATGATATAAACAAATTGCATGTTTATATGTCCTTTCCAGCGGAAGGAAAAATTTTTCCATAAGTTTCATTACAACTTTTTATTATGTTTGTAAACTAATTATTAGTCATTGCTTCTCATGAGCGGCACAATAAATAATTCTTAACAGTGTTTATTGGGAGCGAAAGTGTTAATAATAAAAGTAAAAATGATATTTTTCTTTTATTAGTGAATAAATTTTTTGAAATAAATTTGCTGGAAATTTATTCATTTACTAATGGTAGTATAAGGCTGATTATAACTTCTGTTGAACTATTGTTTATACAATTTAGATTAGCAATTACATCACGGTCAAACGTTGCAACGATCTGAATTGTTAAATATCACGGATTATAACAAAGTTATTTCTAATTGTTTTATTAATGTTCTCCATTGCGCAGGTACCTCCACCGGATGAGAAAGGCTATGTTATACACATGAAAGCAGAAACAGGAGAAATAGAAGTATACCTTTGTCAGAAAGATCGAGCAACTTCACCACCTCCAGGTACTTTATGCTTTTTTCTTTTCCAAAAAGTAATCTTAAATGAGAATAATATCCTATACTCTTGCACAAATGCGAGCTCTCGACAAGTCTATTTGTTAAGACTATACTTTCTTATAAACGTAATATACTTTCCAACTCTTTCAAAAACAATTTTTCATCCATTTTTAATCGTATTATGTGTATGAATTTGGCAAATTAATACAATTTTCAAGATATGCTTTGAAGTTCAGACCTACAAAAACAGAAAAACCAAGATATTATCTACTGTTTCTGTTTAAATTTAGTTAAGCCCACACATGTGTGAGATGGCTGTCACATTATCATTTGCTATGGTTACAACATTGACAGTTGGGAGATTCATATAGAGTAATGTCATGGTGGGTTTTTTTCCTAGACCACTGGTTATACTGGGACCTATTCTGTTCTATTTTTTCTGATTTTTTTATCGCTTGTGAATACTATTGTATGTCTAATATTTCTTTTTATTCTCCTATTATACTAGGTATTCTGTTGTACCAAGTACTAGTAAATATTGTACTAACCTAAAGCTCTAAAACAACCTATACTTGTATGAATAATTTCATGCATATAAAAGAGGTATGAAATACATACAGATATTTTTCAATCTTTGATATATTTGGGGATATGTACACTGTTGAAGTTTCCGGAGAATGGTAGAACCTAAAAAAACTAATGAAACCAACAAAATAAAATATTTTGATTATGAAAAATAATCAAGACTCCAACAACAAATGGTTTTTTATCTCTTTTTTTTACAAAGATTATTTTTCATGAAGATAAATTTTTCTTGACTAAACACAGCATTCATTAAACAAGTTTTTCACAAAAAGAGTTTGGAATATTATTTCACTATGTTTGAAGTACCTCTTGTTGAAAATATGTTGTGCAGAACTTTTTTACTTTTCCATTCATTTCAATCCCCTTAACGTTCCTGACCCATATTTGGGTCGTTTTGACTAGTGTTACTCAAACCTAAATAGTCAGGTTAAAATTAAATGAACATATAGTCTATTACGTATTAGGAAAGAGGACGAAGTAACAAATAATGGTAATATAAATAATATTTTTGAAAATTATGTGACTTTTTTAAATTTTATGTTTCTGGTTATGGAACGAATGTAATATCGGTTATTTAGTATTTAATATGTATTATTGTTGTAATGTTTATTTTGTATTTATTGTTTTATTTTCGTAATAAAATTTTTTTTTCTATAACTGACAAAATATACGATGCGGGTCCGAAAACGTCATGTTTATTTACGAAAAGTATTAGGAATATTATTGAATTTTGTCCATATTTGATAAAAATGAATTACAAAGATAGAAAAATAATTTATTTATTATATGGAGTGGTAATTATCTATATTTTCGTATATTTAAAAACAATTATTGGACAGTTGAAGACTGGAAACGTGTGCTATGGACAGATAAATGTAAGTTTGAGTGATTTAGGCAAAGCTCAAGTTTATGTGCACCACAGCTCTTCAGAGAAATATCATCTTGATTGTGTATAACATCAACTGTCAAAGCCGGCTGAATGGTGTTTTTCTTACAATGTCGTGGAGATATTTACAGAATCAAGGGAATTTTAGACAAAAAAGGCTATCACTTATATATCGAAAAACCTTGCTATTCATGACATGAATTTTGTCTTGTAACAAGACTATAATTTGAAACACACCTCCAAATTCTGTATTAATTATCTGACAAACCATAAAGACATCTAATGAACTGTGCTGGTTCTCTTGATCTTAATTTGGGAGTCATTATGGAATGAAGAGAATTCGGAAAGTGAATATAGTGAATGTAACTTTTGTAGAACATCTTTATGAAGTACTACAAACATCCGTGGGATAATATTCCACAGTCTGTTTGAGAAAAACTCGTTAAAAGGATACAGAGATTAGTCAATAAATTAAATCTTCTAAAGGAGATCTTCTTTGATAAAAGGAAAGTTCTATAATATAAACAAAATATCTAAGAAGTTGTGTTTTGGTATTTTGATTACTTTTTATAGTCAGAATAATTAAAAACATTTTTTTTATATAATAGGTATTTTCTTAGTTTTTTCGGTCTTTGGAAACCTTTTATATATTGAGATTATAGAGATAAACAAATTTATTAGAGGAGGGTACTCAAGAATATTAACTTTGTTGCAAAGTTCAATTTGAAACAGTAAATTTAGGTTATTGTGTATGTATCGTTCAGAATGTTCAAATGATAGTTAACATTTTTTTAAATTGCTTATTTATTTTCATCTTCTATGTTAAAAATATTGAAATAGTATATCATTATGAATGTCGCTAAAGTCTTTTGTTGAAAATCTGAGCGTGTGTATCTCATAAATACTTTTGTTATTTTCATCTGAATTATAGATAACAATTGGCTCTGGTTTTTTTACAGGTGGTGGGATTTTACCAGCCGATCCGTTATTAGAAGATAACAAAGCTTTACTTGCACCTTTATTAGCGGAATTACAGGCTTCAACTGAACTTGAGACCAGGTTTGTTTTACCGTCCATTTTGTTTGTCAAACCCAGATGTAATTTATGTATTATTTAAAAGTGACTTTGCTTCTGTTTCAATAGAGCTAGAATTTTAGTTTATTGGTCTGTTTTGTTATTAAGTTATAAAATTGTTTATAATATAGTCTACATTTGGGACTTTTATCATCCGCATATTTGAAATAGTGTTTTGATGAGAGATCATCAGAAGAAAGTTCTGTGATTCTGGCCGTAGATTAGCGTCATATGTAAATATTTGTATAAAATAGCCACTGCCATAAGATGTTTAAATTGTGAAGTTTTCTTCCATGGAGTGAAAATTTAAAAAAATACAAGATGTCAGGTTTTTTTTATAGCAGATTGTAAAGCCATGGAATTCGTAGACTAAGGCTCTTTGAAAGAATGCACGTAAAGCTCAGAGGGAGAAAAAGTTATTATGTCCTTTGTAAGATGTTTATTTTTATTTCTTCTTAAGATAGTTATATTTTGTTTTGTGCTATGGTTACAAATCATATTTTTTTTTTACTTTTTTCTGATTGCTAATATCACTAAAGCTTGAAAAATGAAGCTTTTTAAAAATTATGATCTTTATCTGTAACATCAGGTTTATTTTTGCCAGCCTCCTATGGTTCATTAATTTTGTTTGGGTTGGAATTTTATTATCGGTTTAAATGTCAGTTATTGATATAGCACCTCATTAAATTAAGAATTTTTCAGTTTTTATTCAAGGCTGGTATTAAATAAAACAATTTTGCAATATTTGTGAATTATTTACATTGATCGAAATTAACTTTTAAACTATACGTTTGTAAGGTATATAAAAATCTTATTATATTTTTTTCACAAAAAGTTCTACGGTTTTAATATATGCTTTATCAATTCGAATGTTAGAATAAGTCATTTCAGTTGTTTACTTAGCTTAATGTTTCAGAGATTGAAAAAAGATTGTGACTGAACTTCGAATCCAAATTATTATGCTCCAAGTAATTACTAGTTTAAGCTAATGTAAAATTTAATTTAAAACTATTGAAGTGATTACAAGCAGTGCTTACAATAATATTTTGCAGGATACCAAAGCGTAGCCGCAGCTCAAGTCCAATTGATACGAAACCTGTATTAGAAACATTAGAAATTAAGCCAGCAGTAGGTAATAGAATTCAGAGTGTGACCGACCCCACGCTCAAGATGGACTCCAACAGTAGTAAAGTGGTCTTAACAGACACAACGTGCTCTGAAGGGCAGTCACAGAATGGCTTGGGAGCGAGAGGTGCAGCTGCTAGTAGGTTACGAAATGCATTGATAGCTGACAGTGATGATTTTGCTCCTATGATGGGTGGAGGCAGGTTTCAGCTGCAGACAGAGGACCAGAATTCAGGTCAGTATTGCAGTCTTGGGTCTAAGTTTATCCAGTTTATAAGCATTATTGAGTAGTATATTAAAATATGGATTGAATTTTGTTTTCGGAATATTAATTTTTGAAGAGTTCAAACAATATTCTGATGAGTAAACCGCTAGCAAATGGTGTAATTAAGATTCCTGTAGAGTATACAGTTCCGAGTTGACATTTGTACAGTATACATGGTCTTTCCCTTAAACTTTTCATAACTTTAAGGCTGTATTCGGGAGGTCCTGCCATTATATCAGTTGTTTATCAGAATTATGTGTATGAAAGTTTATATGTATATTAGGTACAATGTAATATTGATTAAAGTCAGTTTTTTTAATGGGAAAACAATTCATATACACAACTTAAATTTTTTTTGTTGTCTTGATTATAAAATGTAGTTTAGGGTCTAAATATATATATTCTCTTCACAATTTACTACGCATGTATATATTCTCTTCACAATTCACTACGCATGGGATAAAGACCTAGGATAATGATTACGGTGAAATCAAAAATGCAAAGAGATTATTGTACAAAATAATATTCTATAAAATGGTAAGGTGATGACATTATTGACCAATCTTTTATAGAAAGAGTTAGTACAAGATTCAAAATATATGACATTATGACCGACTGGTAAAAATTAAGAAATTTTATAATATATAGTTGTTTCACTTTTCTTCAATCTATAATCTTGACCGTCCGTGAATTAAGTTGCAAATGAGAATTGATATATTCAAATGGATTTGAGCAGTTTATTTTTTCGTAAGATGAATAGATTGTCAATTAATGCAATAATAGTGAAAGAATAAATGTACAAGCGCACTTCTATTAGTTTTCACTTGGTGAGTGGCTGCATAGTTGTGGTCCAGCAATTCCTCTCTAGCACTAACTTCTGTCAAGTATCCTGACTTTTTCTTGATGTACTTGACAAATGTTAACATATTCAGATTATTTGAGCAGAACAACCAGAAAATGAAACAAATAAAGTTACACACTTTTGGATACTTTAGGATACTACGTACAAATGTATTATTACTCTATTACAATTGAGGTCACAGAAATATTGAAATATAGAGAAAAACACAAACACAACAACCAAAGTGATTGGGAGAGAATGTCGGTTATAGCAAATTCAATCTTTTACTAACTATACACCTTTTAATTTGTGAAGTAGCGCAAAAACAGCGCATTTATTGTTTCTTTCATCTGATTTGTTGTTTATTTATTTAATTACTTAGTAAAATGTTTGCCCAACTTAAGTATTTTGCCAATTCATTGAGAAAGTTATTGCAAAACAAAAAGAAAAATGACGTAACTGGCGATTGAATATTCCTTTAAAAAAATACAAGGTGAATACAAACAAATTTAACATGTTAAAAATAATGTTTTGGTTGTGATTTACCTGATTATTCCACAATCTTGATTCTGTAGTCCTGTTCGATTTGCACAGAAGAAAAAAAACAGTTGAGATGGGACATTGCCTCCAAATTCAGTTAACAAATGAAGTGTTTGGAAAATCAGGAATCGCAAATGATAGTGGTAATACGTTCATGCGGAATATAAAATAGTCAATGATTTGCACTTGTGCATACAATCCCATATAAAAAACAATACCGGTCCACACCACAATATCGGTCCACACACTGATATATTGTCAGTATTGACTCTTACTTGTAAAGAGTTATATCCAATCATGCCCAAAATAAAAAGTGAAGGCTGCTTTGACGATTGTAACCATAACTCCAATATAAGGACATAAGTTGCCTCATATAGAGACCAAACACCTGAACTCAAAAAACAAATCATTACAGTTTACAAAACCATACAACTTATTTAAGTTTAAAATTATTTAAACAGTTACGATATAAATCCTCCTATCAGTTTGTTTATTTAATGTTGAAAAATAAGAAGTGAAATACTCTGGTAGCGGAAAGGCATCATAAAATTTTTCACGAGTTGAACCCCGAAATGGTCTACATCATAACATAATTGTAATGTTTTTTTTGTAACATTCTCTACCTATCTTATTTTAAATGTAAGTGGAAGCAATAAATAAATTATACCTCTTAAACTAGATAATAATAAGTTATGTCTACTAAACTAGATATAGAATCTTTACTTGGTATGATCTTGAAGTTAGGAAGTATCTAAAGGAAAGTTTTTGTATTTGTATGTGAAGTATGCAAATTGTATTTAGTGCTTAGAAATTTTACAACATATAGAAAATAATTGTAATGATTTCATAATTTAATAATACGATTAAAAATAGATAATTTGGAGTATAAACTTACTGCAGAGGTATAAATTTGATAGTCCAATATTACCTGTAATGATAACAGAACTCACATTCTCTTATTTAACCTTATTTTCTATTACTTAATTACAAACAATGTAGCACAAAACTATGCGTAGCGCAAAATGAGGATAGGAAGGGCTAACCTCAAATAAATGGGACAAAGACAAAGATAATGATTACGATGAAATAAAAAATGCAGAGATTATTGTACAAAATAATATTCTATAAAATGGTAAGGTTATGTATGGCATTATTGACCAATCTTTTATAGAAAGAGTAGTACAAGTTTCAGGATATATGATATTATGACCGACCAGTAAAAACTAAGAGATTTTATAATATATAGTTCCACGGAATAGGTGTAAATTTAATTAAAACTTCTGAAACAACCAAATGTTGAATTAAAATATTAGTATTCCTAAGAAATGAGGCTTTCTATAAAAGCTAACAATTTCAGAAATTAATAAAGATGGCGTGAAAATGGCAATTATCTATAAGTTATTTTATGCAAAAACTTTATGATCTATGCCAAAATCATAAAACGAATTTCCAGTAAACTATCATCTTGTCAATGTTGCCTGGGGAATTTAATGGTCTAGATATAATCATTTATTGGAAAGGTTTTCTCCGCTACAAGACCTGTGTTTACATTTTTTGCAATACAATAGTAGATTTAAAATATGGATATCAAGCAAAATAATAAAACAAAGATTGTTCAATACTATCAGCAACTCTATTATGTCAATCTATTTACTTTGAGGTTATAATTTTATACATAATGAGCTGACTTACTTGCTAGTCGTCAATGTTTCTGTGATGACCAGGGAAAATACATAAAAATCCAGTGTCTGGTGGGATGTGCGTGGAGGTCAGTGAAATTGAACCGTATGTAACAGGAGCTTGCTCTGAATTTATTACCCAGTCATGTATTTCATAAATTGTCTATTTTTGTATTAAATGTATGAGGTATTTGGATGAAATTACATGATTTATTTTGCACATTAGAGTTTGTTAATTTAAATGAATGAGTGGAATAATAGTTTTGTGTACAACTGTTTGTAAATTACCAATTTTTCATCATTTACTGTCGAGACAGTTTTTACAAGAAGAATAAATTAATGGTGATTATCTGAGAAAAATACATAAAAACCACAGGTCTAGTGGGAAGTGTGTGGAGGTTAGACATGTATGAAACTGAACCGTATAATAATGGGAGTTTACTTTGAATGACTAACAGTCAGTATAATAATGGGAGAATGGTCAGTACAATAATGGGAGTTTACTTTGAATGACTAACACTTTGACTGATTAACAGTCAGTCATTTATTTGATAGATGGTCTATTTTGTGAGGTATTTTGGTTGAAATTATATGATCCTTTTCAAAGCTTGTTAATTTAAGTAAATGAGCAGTATGACAGTTTTGTATAGTTGTATATAGTTTGTAAATTCAGTACTTATGAAATTGTAAAACTGCAATGACAGTGTATTAATGTTTGAAACGACAGCTGTTCATTGATTAGAAAATTCCAAACTTTATGGGAGAAGGTTTTGTTGAAATATCACAAAATTTGAATGTGATTATGAATAAATGCTCACATTGATTTAAGCAATATATGTTGTAAATTTAGTCAAATGAATGTTCCTTTTAAATTTAGAAATTTTTTTGGAAACTTATTTTTAGATATTTCCAATTCTGAGGGTTTGGGGTATACTCGGTCATGTCATATCTAAAACCCTTATCACTTAAAGTGTGCCTCTCACGCAACATTGATGTGCAGCGTTTTAATTCAGTTTTACTTGTTATGGGCACCTCTTATTTATTGTTTGCTTACACTAGGTTGCTTCACCCATTAAACATTTCTTTTCGGTATTCTTCAAGTAACCAAACGCTATCGTAGTTACTTACAGAGAAAAAATAATACGGCTTACTTGTCTACTGCGAGACTTGTGGGATGCAAACTCGGTTTACATCCTATGAACATTATAAAAAATACACCATGTTAATCATTTATAATTAATTGTATAAATATTATAACGATAATTGAAATTAATAGGTCGTTTTATAAATATTATTACTTATATATCATTACAGTATCTAACACGTAAAAGCTTGCAGGTCAAAATGTAATTCATAAATTTAAGCATTTCTGCGCATTTGATTCCATATTTGTTAGGTTTAATTATCTATCACTATCAATAATTAAATTGTAAGTTGACCATAACTTCCTAAGCAATTTTAGATGCTGTCACCGGATATAACTCTACTAAGATGTATGTCTAATATTTTCTCTAAGTGATTCAGGGTTCCTGTGATTTAGCGATTTGCAGCTAGACATCTGTACTGTGAATTGTGTGTTCTTGTTAAATCACATCACAGTCAGAGTTCTAGCTTCACGTCGGCTATATTTCTACCTTCAGGTGAAGATATTTTTTTTATAATTCACAGCTGCTATATAATTAACTATAATTATCTGACTGAGATGTTGTTCATATATTTTACATATTTATGAGTTTTGTCTTTGGTGATGGTTTTAATTTTAATTAGGTTATTTCGAATGTGAAAACCATGTTTTGTATTTTATTAAGGTTTTAATTTTACTGAAGTGATAGGATCAATTTGTCACAAAACAAATTGTGATCTTTGAAATGAACATTAGTTGACAGATTTTATATTTGTGTTATTTAATTTTTTTTTAAATAGAAAAATATTTAAAATTTCAAATATATGTAAAACTTGGGAAATCTTCAAATGCTATTACTTGTGTACAGTAACCCTAAAAATCTCCCATTGGGAGATCAAACATTTTTGATGAAACTGTTTAGACGTTACCTTACGATAAGAAATTAATCTAAAAAAATTAAATTGAATAGTCAAGATACATGTAATTCATGCACTTAAATGGTATGCGAGGTAAGTAAAGTTTTTGTATAAATGTTCATGTTGTCACTAACTTTTAATTTAAAATAATTTTTTTTGGTGTTAGCAGTTTTAAAAATTTTCATTGATTTTAAAATAATGACATTTTTATCCAAGTTAATAAAAAAAATGTGCTATTCATGCTATCAATCCCTCCTTCACTTAAATTGAAATACGGGTTAGAGCAAAAGTTGTTCATACATCTTGAGAAATATTTTGTAGAAATTTTTTTTTTTAAAACTAATGGTTCAGTAATTACATGGAAAGGAAATAAAACAATTACATTGTTTGTTATATGTTTATGCGCTAAAATTTTTCAATTCTGATAATTCGGGTTCTATCCATATCTAATGCTGAATGTTCATGATTTTTTCAGATTTAATCTGAACTTTATTTATGGTGATAGTTTCGGGGACAACAATTATTAAGTTTTTCCTGAAAAATGTTTAAATAAATTCATAAAAAATACATATAGTTGAATTTCTGTACAAATTTTCATTTGAACTGGATCGTGGTTGAAAAAATTCCTTTTGGGATTTCCCGAAATGAAGAATTTCCCTGACATCAATCCCTAGAATCAAAATTGGACTTTTCATAAATCACATCTCTAATTGGGTTATCATACATATCTCTGCTAAATTTAAAATTTTTATGTCGAATAGTTTGCGAAGAATGGTTGAAAGGACGCCCGAGTTATTCCCAAGTGTTACATTTTGGCAATTTTGCTACGGAGCACTAAAAATGATTTTTTATCATGTTTTGAATTTTTTATAAACATTCTTTTTTGACGCTTTTTAATTAGCATGCGAGTTATAGATAACAAATATTTCTGTAGAAAGTTTTATTCATTTACTTATTGTATTATGCGTAAGTCACTTTGATGGGTCATATCTTATAAACTATTCCCCTGTTCTGCTTATAAATTTTTTGGTATTTATGTCTCATTGTAAGGTAACATTTCAATAACAATTCAATTAAATGTTTTTGGATCCCAAATGAGCCAAAAAGCCTCTATTTTTGAGATCATTGTTTTAGAGTAGGACGATGAACACTTTCACACTATATAGAAGGAGGGTTAAGTAGTACCGAACTGAAACAGTTCATGATATTGCAAAATCCCATTTTGGTTAAATAACACTGCATGAAGAGTGGCAAGTTTTCTTGCAACCACCAGTACGCATATTATATTAAATTATTGATTTTTAATTAATATGGTTGAATTGCGTATTGATAAAATTAATAATCCGTTTGATCTGTTTAGGTTGCCATGGTAACTATTGCGATATGATCAATATAATTTTTGGCATATGTGGTTTTTTCAAAAGTACTTTGCCTGAAATTTTTATTATTTTATGTACAAATCATCACTTTATAAACCAATGAAATGTGTTTATTGCAGGATTATCAGGTTTTCATTTGTTATTAATTCATTATTACATGTGCTTTTTTCATTTTTTTTGTTTGAATGTTGCACATTTTGTTGTGCAACATTCAAACGTTCAAAGCTACATGAGTATACACATGCGTTTGTCTCTTTGTTTTCATCTGCATACAAATGGTAATGAAAATAAAATTAACATGGTATTTATTTAAACATTTATATGGCTTTTCCTTTTACATATGTATTACAAAAAAAGAATTATTGTATTGTTTTATTTCTTCAGAAAGTACAAATATTTATGTTAAATTATATATGATGTAATATAATACCATTGTAATTTTTCATGTTATCATTAGGCGAGATACTGACGTTTTTCACATGCTTTTATCTCATACTGGCTTTACATCTATATGTTAACATGTTATTTTAACTTTTCATGGTCTTAAATCTTGTGTCATGTAAATTGTTTTTTATTTCATTTTAGTATCGCCATTTATAATGAATGCTGCCATGAAGTCCATTTTAGAAATTAAAAGATTTAAGAAGTCTGCACGTAATCATGAATGCACATCTAAAGTAAATTTTGAATATTGGACGTTTATACGATGAAATAATTTTCTTTTCGCTCCATATAGTTTTTTTTTGTTTTACGGTAAATATATAAAAAAAATAAACGAACCTCGTTTATTTTTTTAACAAATTATAATTTTTTATTTTATGGTACATTAAAGGTAGGTTTATTATATATTATAAAAAACTATTGCCATTAAAAACAAAATTATCTCATCATTAATCTGCAGAAAAAATTCAAGTACTTATATAATATGCAATATATACAAAATTAGCGATTTCTAAGCGTGGCTCGTCATTATAGCATCCATTATGAAGAAAATAATCAAAAATAATCATTAGACACGTAGGTAGGATATAATTAATTATGGTAGTTTTGGAAAATATTTCCTTACATATTTTTAAAACTAATAGCCAATTTCTTTTATACTCATTCAATTCTATTTCTTGAGTGTTACACACTAAAATGAAATTTTATTTTTTTTTAAATTGGAATTACATCGCAACAATATTTGTAGAAAAATGGAAATAGCATTTTCCTTAGGTGCCATTCAATTATTATTACAAATAATCTAATGTTCTGGTAATTATGAACATAAATATTTGGATTCTTAACAAGTATTTAAATGCAGTAGAAGTGTAGTCCATTTATTATTGGCTTAAAACAAAATGAATTAAGAAGAAATCCTAATATTTTTCAAAATAGTTTCCTTTTGCTTGTATAATTTTGCACATTTCATTAAAGCTTCTATGCTATTTTAAAAGTATTCTCAGTCTAGCCTGTCTTTAGGTTTATTTCGTCATCATTATTATAATAATTTTTATGAAGTTATATTCCATCTTTAATAACCGTATTTTGTTTTTTAAAATTTGTCGAAAGAATTCACAGACAGTGTTGGAAAATGTGACTATAATTTTTTTAGTGCTTTTGGGCACCTTTGCTTTTTATGGTCCACGTTAGTTTTTTTTGGTCCACGTTAGTTTTTTTTGGAATGATTGCTGTAACTAGCTCCCACTAAGCTCACGTAGTATCCATTGGAGTAAAACTTTTAGTAAAAAATTATAATAAAGCATGATATGTTTCAACAGTTTTAAAAATGACTCAACATCATTTCAGCACTGTCATAATTTTAATATATTGGTACCTTTTTGTCTAATAGATAGTTAAAAAGAATTTGACGACGTCTGCCTATTAACTATATGAAAATAATACACGAACCACACTATATATTTTTACTTTTTTAGCATCTTGTGAATGTAGATCAAAAGATAATATATGAATAAGTTTTTAATCAGTTGGAATTTGAATAGCAGTTTTTAGTATTCAATTTAACCCTATTGGCTTTTTTAATGATTTCCCTTTGTTTTAAATAAAGAAAGTCTTCTTAGTCAGTAGACGTCCAATATTAAACAAATCCCTCAGTTTTATAGCTTGGAATAATATGAATCAAACCTACCTACGTGTCTTAATCATTTTGTTGCCATCATTTCATACTTACATTTAACAATATATGTATATATATAACACAAGGGGTGATGAAGGTTCTACTTCTACTTTCGGTGTGTGGCTAACAAGAACGCGTTGGGCTGGACGGCAGGGCACGAACGTGAGTTGGACCCTGTGGAAGCTGCAGGCTCACATTTCTACACACTGTAGCACCATGGGATTCAGCTCATGGCTGTGCCCGTTACTAACATTCATCCATCACCCACCCACAATCTAACAACAGTCAACATCGTCACGTTTTATTAATTACTAATCTTATTCAATTATGTTAAATGCTATGTGTGTTTTTGTTTATTTGATATGCTTATGTACCAAAAAGTATAGTTTCTTTCTTTGTGTACCTACATGTACAACGGGTAGTGCGTCATATATATAGAGCTCAACAACAATCGAAATTAACATTTTTTCACCCTAATAATTTGAAGTGAAAATTTAAGATCCAATTTGATTTTTATTTTTTTACTTTGATATCATAACACTAAGCCATTTTTTGGAACAGCTATGAAAAAAAAAAGAAAATAATTAAAAAGCTAAATTTAATGTCAAGTTTTGACACATAAAAACCTCCAAAAATTGCTTAGTCTAATGTGGTCACATGTCATGATGACTCTATGGTGAGATCTTTAGAAAACCATCAAAAAAATTTTAATGAGTCTTATTTTAAAATTATTATAATAGAAAAGCAGTAATCATTTTTCATTTAATTTTGATATTTTGAGAAGCGAGTTTGAATTATTTTTCATTAACCATTTTTCAAAATCTAAAATAAAGCCTAAGATATCTATAAATGTTCCAGGATGTAAAAGAACTTTGAAGTAAATGCGTAAGTATGTCACTGAGAATGGAAACAAGGATGGAAATACCTGAAGACCATCTTTGTAAATTAATATTTTGTTTTAATGATTTGATTTTTAATGTATTTAATTTTTGGAATGTGCACTCATTTTTTTATTTATGTGTAAATACTTCCAGTGTAGATATAAAAAAATATCTCGTGATAATGATGTATGATGCACCTGGTCAAATGTAAATATCTTCTCAGAAATCGCATATATAGATTATCCTGGTTCTCTCGTATAGTATAGTATCAATGAAATTAAATAATCATTGCCTAATTCTATATTCCCAGAAAGATATTAGTATGTATATATTTTTGTATATTGTCTTAACATATAATTAGGAAAAAAATTAACAAACTTGTCTTGAATTTAACTAAACTCCTTTTAGTACATTTGCATATCAATAAAAACAAAATTTAATTTAGAAAAAACAAAAATTTTGAGATGGTTAAGAATTTTTGCAGTAAGTAATGCTTTTTTCTTTTCCTTTGCAATCTTAGTATATAACACAATACAAAACAAAAATAATAAACAAAAAGCAAAGTCAAGTGAGAGTTGGACTCACTCACAAAGGATTCTGTATCACCGCACAATATTAATACTAATTCTTTATATTTATCAAAGAATTAGTACATAATAGAAGCCATAGTAACATGTGATTCGTGTTCACTTATTTGACAGTTAATACAAGAGTCTAATATTTCTTCCTATCTATTAATTTAGAATTAACTAGCTTTTCTGTCTATATTATTGAGCCTCGCTTAACAATGCAGCCACCCCCCCCCCTGCCGGCGTACAGGTTCTGCACCGGGCAGCGAGCGCCGTCTAGCAACTGCTATTTGCGTGTTGACCGCTAATATTTTGGAGTTATAAGCCTCACCTACCTATATTTTATAATTTGTTATTTTACCATAGAGTATGCACAAGAATCAGACCAAGTTTGATGCTTGTGGTGCAGAAACAAAGTATGTTGAAACACTGCATTTAATTTTTCTTTTATGGGGGTCCCCTTGGGGATCCGTATTGACTTTTTAATAGAGGCCATAACAACACCGATTTTGTTTCAAATGTTTACCTATTACCTTGTTTACGTTATTACCTGTTTACCTATTACTTTTTGGGTACGAAACCCTAAAAACTAATAGCATTTATTATAATCCTTGTGTTGTAATGAGATACGAGGACAATTCCATTTTTGATTAAGATACATTTAAATTGCTTTTGCCTAAGCAATGAGCATCACTGTTCTTTGACTTTTATGCTTAAATCTATATGCTTTTCGTAATTGTGATATTGTTCAGATTTCTGTAACCTAAATTTTCCTAAAAGTAAGAATTACAATCTTTTTGTTTGAGTGAACTTTTTATATTTTAATTATACACATTTTTAATTATAAAGATAAATATAAATCTCTAAGACCTTTAAAAGAAACTTTGTTTGGAATCTGCGACTTACGAAATTTGGTTAGTAATAAAAGCAAAATTTATTTACAGATGAAAATGTAACTTAAATGCATATTTTACGCTATTGGAAAATTGAATTCTCCAAGGAGTTCGAAGTATAATGGATGGTAACAAATTATAAATGAAGTATGATCAATAAGTCAATATTTCTAAAAATAGTCTTGGAATAAGTTTTAAATTTAGTAAAATAGGATTGAACAGTTAATCGATACTAAATTCAATTGAATAGTTTTCAATGCCATGTAAAAAGTATTTTTTCGTGTCATATTTCAGAAAACACAGAGGAGCTACCACCCTTTTTGGCTCTGGAGCCGCCTTTGTCTGCTGCTGACTATGGCTTCTCCTTGGATCCTGATGAGGGCTTAGCGGACTTGTTTGATTTCGAATTCTAAATATCCAAAAAAGGACTATAAATAATAAATACATTGTAAATAGTGAACGTAAACTGTGAAGACAATGTTATAAATTGCCCTGTCGTACATATAGTGTGTTAAAAATTTGTATTTTTATGTTTGTCTAATTTTTTCTTTTCTTTCAATTTGAGTGAAATTTGTTGTTTTTCGTAGACTGAAGTTAGCATTATAAATGTAGAATGTAATTCCATTACATTCTCAAAAGGCCGACTATTAGCGAAAGACTATTTTTTCTGTTCACGGATGAAGTGCATGTTATATATTTTAGGTTGGACGTTGAGCTTCACTGTTGAAAATCTCGTTAATAAATTTCCCTATGAGTTTTATTTTGGAACAAAAGTTTTAAATTCAGGCTCGCTTTTGTTTTTAAGTTTCAACAGTTTATTGCTGCAGTGAAATTGTGACTGTGTACTGTTTATTTATATAGTTTAAATATTTTGTTAGATGTTTTTATCTTTAGATTGAAAATTTCTTTTCATGCTGCCTTGTAATGAGAGTGCGTGAGGGTGAATAGAAGCAGACTGATTCGTTTAAATTTTTTTTATTGTGATAAATAGAAAGTATCCCAGGTTACTTGGAGTAATATTTCTTAAATATATTGTGGAAGAGTTAATGAGAGAAGTGAACTTTGTCCTATTCCAAGTTTTATATTGTATTATTATACTTACGGGCAATAGAGACTAGTTTAGAGTGATGTAGGTTCAATTGTATTTGAAATAATAGTATTTTTATTTAGTGAAAGAAAATTAAATATTACGCTTATCTAATGTACCTCACGTGTCTACTTTATGAAATGTATCTAACCAGCTCATAAGTGTAAGCATTTCATATTCAGTATCGCACTCAGTTTTGCAAAGGTGTTCGCATGATTATGGTTTCTTTACTGAAATCGGTGGTAAATTTTTTCTTTCAATATACTTTCATATTCTATATTACACTCAGTTTTGCAAAGGTGTCGCATGGTTATCTATGGTTTGTATTACTGAAAGTCGATGGTTAATTTTTTTTTCTTTTAATGTACTAGTATTTGTACAAATAAATTTTGGGACCAACCTAATAAAACTTAAATAGGAAAGCGTTTCTATTGTCATAAACATGTATACATCACAAAACAATGTTTTTACATAGATTTATAAGACATTATATCATTGAGAATATCTGTCTGCTTCTATATACTTGCACAATCTCATTGCGAATGTTCAGCTTATGTAGTGGGATTTTCATTAAATTAGCAGGACCTTTTGAATTTAAAATGTTGCAAATTTTAGTTTTGCGTAAAGATTTATTTTATTAATTTAAACAATTATATTTGGTCTTTATGGTTTAATGAACCAAATTCCCAATAATTAATCAGAATACACATAAAAATTTAAATTGTAATGTGAATATGGTTAGAGAATATAGATTGAGAATGTATTTGGATATTGTAAACAAACATTTTTGTCCCTTGCTCGGCTTTCGGATGTGAGCGAGAACTGAGTGGAATGTTTAAGTTTTTACCGTGAAATACATATCACTACAATATTTGTAAGACTGGTTATGAAGAAAATTATGGTTTAATTCTGCGTTTATATTATATCGGTATTATCAGTATGCCTGCCAAAGAATTTTAATTATAAATATAAATGGATATGAATACGTGTACAGTAAGTCCATTCTGATAAATGGGAAAATTGTTTTAACTTATTGACAGTTTGCATATATATTTTTTCTTTTTATTTTGCTAATGTATTTTGTTTATTTACATGTAAAATTTTCATCTTGTTTAAACAGCGGAACATTTGTTACCTCAAAAGGTAGTGATTCTAAAAGATATAATTGTATTTGCATAACAAATATTAATCTTTTCACCGTCAAGCGCATGAATATATATATATATGCTTTGTCAAATTGTGCCCTACACACCAAGTAATTACATTGTAAATGATCGGTGATAAAGCTTCTAAGAGTTATAAATGAGTAAGGAAACTAACTAAGACTATTGTTATGCTATTTGTAATATCAGTTATCATAAAATAGCTCGTAAAAATAATAAAAAGGGCATAAAAGTACATCTTCTGTCACGCATGCGTATGTCTGTGTTTTCAGAAACCGACAAGCGCACGCGCTCTTACACTAACTGTCTGACCATTGGCACGGTGCATCATATGAAAAATTATCGTCGATATAATCGCTTGACGTTGAAAAGTTTAACAGCCGATTATTATTGTTGAGACTAATAAAGATAATTATCATATAAAAATTATATATTTAAAACTGCATTAAATTTTTTTCAGGAAGTAGTTTATCATTTGTTAGGGTCTTTGTTTTAGTTTTAGAATATTATGGTATTATATGTAAAATTTATGAAACTGCAAAGTTAATTATATATATTTTTTTAAATTATAAGGCTTTTTTGAAGTACTGAATTGTTAAAATTTATAAACAGAATATCAGACTTAATTATAAAGTACAATTTAATTAAATAAAATAAAAATTTAAAAAACTAAAAGCCAACTATGAAAAAATACGAAATAAGGTTTAAGACTTTTGCACTCAATGGTCATCTTGAAATTTAAAATAATAAAGTGGAAAATATATCTCATAATTTTTTTTTTGCAAAATATATAGTCAGAGGTCAGGAGCCAAAGGCCTTCTACTGTGCATCACCAATGTAATATAAAGAAACCTTCAATTATGAGAAATATTTTCCATTTTATTATTTTAAATTTTCAAGATAATATATATCGCACAAAAACTCTTAAAGTTTGTTTCATCCTTTATTATAGTTGGATTTTAAATTTTTTATCCTTTTGTTTTACTTCGAACTTTTTCGTGGATATGTTTTTACTTAGTCTAGTAAAATTAATTTTGTTAATAATTGATGGTATCTACTATAAAAGTGAAACCGGGAGTCCCATTATCATTTGCCATATTGATTTTAAAATTACTGAAATTAAAAATGTCAGTAAAGTAAATTTTAAAAAAAAATTTAATGCAGTGTTGTGCTTTTGACTCATTTGTATAACTATTTTCCAACTTAAACATAAAGATTCTCACCAAATTTAAAACTGCTCAAATTTCAAAAATATTTTGGCTACATGTTAATTTCTTAAGTGAATCACACCTTTTCCGATAGTACAACTGTTACAAAGACTGTTTTTCAAATATGTAGATTTTGGTAATATTTTTTGAAGCATCTAAAATTTATTTTGCCATTTATAGGTCAAAGAAGTTGCTCAATTTATCTACAAATAGTTTTTGTTTACTGTAAAATTATATGAAAATGGTAATAGGCATTTTAATTATTGTGTGTAAATAGTTTACTAATAGTTATCGGTGATATTCTAGCGGCCTTCAAAACTAATAATAGTAATTTTCTAAAAATTTTCCAAAAAAATTAATGAGAAAGAAACAAAACAATTTTTTTCTACAGTGCATGTCTGTTTTTTTCTACAGTGCATTGGTATTTGTTTTTTTTCTTTTTTGAAGTGATTATGCTTTCTTTACAGAGGGGTATTGTGGTTTTCGAATTTATGAAGTAAGTCAAATTAACATTTATTTGTGTATGGTATACAATATGAGATTAGAAGAAACTGATTTAAACAAAATTACCTGGCTTCAATTTCATCTGAAGCAAATTTCATTTTGCTCTTAGTTTATCTAAAAAAACTAACTTGTATACATAAGAGTTTTAAAATCGTGGCAGTGCAACTGAAGGCAACGGAACATCTTAATTTTTCATTAATTTTTGGATGATTTATTATTTCTTACAGGAAATGCAATTTAATATTTTTTTAACCAAGCAGAGAATAGCCTTATGTCAGATATTGGTGAACTGATGTTTGAAGTAGTCAATAATCTTAATTTCTATGGTTTTTATAGGTAGCAAAATGAAATTTGCTGAAACTAAAACCAAACAAATATTTAGTAAAAACACAATGAACAATGCCAATTAGAGGGTGCTCACTGGTTTAGACATAATCTTCTAGCTGTAACTGGACATTGTCAAATAATTCCATTCAATATGTTTTTCTTAAATTCATAAACAGAACATAAAATTTGCATTGCTACAAGGAATAGAATATCGGTGCTAGGTCATTGTGTTTACTAAATGATTTTGAAATCACAGATATAGTGATTTGATGTTTTTTGTGAGTGTAATAAACTTCGGGTATGGCGCAAACGCAATTTTAAAATGTGGTTAATATGAGGAGTTTTTCAGGTTTAACTATATTTAAAAAAGAAACAGGGGTTAAGACTTCACGCAAATTAAGATGGATTTTAACATGCTCTACTGTATAATTTCTCACTGTTAATATTGTTTGTACGTCAACTGCCACCATAATATAATTGTTCCAATGTCGAGTTAGACACAGTTTATATCGCAGTTGCCATTGATAATTTAAATAATTTTATAATTTGTAATATGAAACGAAATATGCATGGAAACCAATCTGTCATTAAAGGAAATTGTAATTATCAATATTTTGAAAAAAGCATGGAAAAAATATAATCTGAAAAGTTAAACAAGTAAAATCAATTGCAAGAAACAATTGTTTGAATGAATTAAAAAATTAAATCACAAATGTTTATTATGGCTGCTTTCAGCAGGTAGAAAAACCGTTTCAACAAAACACATTTTGTTTTTTTTCGATTATTATTAATTGAAATTTAATCTTAAAAATGAATTTTTTTTTCTTTATTCACTATTAACTTAATCTTAAATTACCATTATTCTCACTTATATAGTACTTTTTTGACGCCTGATGTTTCTAGTTTATAATGATGGTTAACCACTATATATTGAAATAGATATACACCAGAAAGAACCCAGAAAATTTTAATTGTAACCATTTAAATTTAGAATTTATGTTTACATTTTTATCTTTAAAAATTTGTTTACAATTTACATTTAAAAATTTCATTCTGTGGCAAAGTTTTTATTTGATTGAAAGTAAGTTAGACAATCTATTGTGTATTTAATAAGGTAATGGGTACACCCTTTTTTTTTTAATCAGTACTAGCTTGATTCAATATTCATACAATGGCCAATAACACGTTTCCCCTATGTGAAAAATTAATGTTATTATTGACGGTGGAGAGATTAAATGACTAGTGATATTTACAATTGTTTTTAAGGTTTTAATTTACGGAAAAAAATTGTAAGATTTAAATCCTAGTATGTTGTTATAAATTAACAAATGTTTTTGATATAAGCTACTAATAACCGATAACACGTTATGAGAAAAACTTCTCTGTACAATTGTACAAAGAGACAAATATTAAAAACAAATATTGTTTAATTAAATTTGTATGGTCTTAAAGAAAGATAAAGACTGAACTGCCGTAAACTCTTGTAATTAGAGTGCAGCAAAGTGATTCATGATGTAAACAAATGAATTAACCACCACAGAATAGACAATGAAGCAAGTTAAATAGTTTCAAACTTTGGCAACCAATCAAAATTCCCAAAATCTGGCAAAAATGTATTGCTTTACATTGTATATTTCATAATTGGAGCTGAAATTTCAATGGATTCACACAACTAAAACGTGGTCTGAGTTGCATGAAATTTATGTAAAAAATTTTGGAGTCATTTCACCTTTCCACCGTCTATAAGAAAGTTGGCTTGATGTTGTTTTGGTTAATTTATTTGATATTGAACCATGTACAGATTTGTGTTTTTCGACCTAAAGTCTAAATGAAAAGGAGTATGGTAGATATCAGTGGACTTCATTGCAATATTGTACAATAATATATTGCCCATAAATTTATAACAAATCAAAACTGAAAATGTTTTATTTGAAGGTTGCTTTTATATGTTGATTTCTATTTTATAGGACCTTTCTATTAATGTTTATCATAAGAGGCCATTCCCTTTGTTACTAGTTTTTGAAATTTAATATTTTAAGCAAAATTAATTGATTTTGAACAAATGATTATTTTGGTATAGGATCATTTACTTGGTTTTATTTGAAAGCTTTCTGTGTTCGATGGAAAAAAGATTGATTTGGAACAAAAAGTTGATATATAATAAATTCATAGTTTTTTGACATTAAGTGTTTACATGGGACAAAATAGGACAATTTGAATTGGATTTCAACTGAAAAGTACTAAAATCATTGTAGATAGGATTGATTATATATGTTATTTATCTTTATTTTCTATATGGTTTAAAAGTTAATATCTTTTGCATGTCAATTTCACTTGAAGTACACATTTTTTTCTTTTCAAATGGTTTTTGGTATATCTTGCTTCGTCTTTGGGAATGAGAAAATTGTTTACCCTAAATGAAATCAATGTGTGTTGTTAACAAGTTAGCAACTATTGCACTTGTTAGCAATTAATTCCCAATTAACCAATTGGTTTAAGCCACACACTTATGCTCTTCAGTTGCATTCAACTGTGAAAATATTTAATTGCATGTTAAAGTACTTTCACATACTGTCAGTGGTGAAATGCAATTGTATACTATTACCACAACATACAAATGTTAAAAGAGCACATACTTGCTGTATAATAAGACACTAAGTCCCCTACGCCCCATCACCACCCCACATATATCACCATATACAAACTATTCAGATGCTACTAACACTTCTTTGTTTATGTATCCTTGAACATTCTAGAAGAAGCAACATAAGGCGAAGAGGTACATACATATTGTCGTAGAAAACTGTCAATTGTCTTAAATGCGAATTAGTTCTGACGAGTGTGGTTAGTTCTTTATTATCTGTAATATATATGCAAAAATTAATGTACAAACATTTCCTAGTATTTTTTGCCTTGAGCAAATATGAAATATATTTGTGTAATGTTTCTAATCTTCTAAGCGAGAGGGAAATCATTTAGACTCGTTTAAATTTTGCTGAGGTCGGGCAACCCTGCAAGTGGAGTGAACATAATATAAACCGCAATTCAAATTTGATATTACATTAAATTTTTTCATACATGATAACCAAGAGGTCATGGTACTTTTTTATTTAGTCCACATTTATTTCAAATATTTTTTTGAAGAAATATTCAATCTAAAAAGAATTATCTGTATTTTCAAAGCTATAAATAAAATGAGGCAATTTGTATATTTAACATAATTATTTATTTAGGTCACGCTCACTGATTTTCGAATTGTAGAAGGTGTGATTTTATTGTATGTCTCTGTTTACAGATTGTATAAAGTTTAAATATATTGATTGTATTGGGTGCTAAAATAATATGAGGGCTTCCTTATCGTGTTGTATGTTGCTTAATAATATTGATTTGTTTGTATTGGAATTTGTGCATTGAAAACTGGGTCAGCCTTACGTTAATGGGAAAGATAAAGACTGCTGACATTCAGAGAATTTGAAACGAAATGTCAAATTGACATTTCATAAATTGTGCTGTGCATTTACATATATACAAAATGTATGACTATAACTTTTATTTGGCCAAATTAAAGACCATTCTATTTAATGTGTAATTTTTTTATTACAATGCAGCTTAGCCTAATATTAAGGTTGAGTTTTTTCATTGTTGTGTTTTTAATTTTTTTGCCAAGATGTTTTTCATTTGGTTATTAATTTTTATTACTGACATGAGTACTAGAAAATTATTACGTAAATTTAGAATGTCATTGAGAATATTAATATAGCAATTATTTCATGGGAGTACAAAGTAGGTTGGCAGAGAATGGTATTTTTATTTGTATCTTTAAGTATCTTCAATTAGCTTAGTATTTTGATTTCAAATCTATGATTTATATACATTGTGGCGCTACCATTGGCATATATCATTTGAAAGATATTTCAAATTCCATGATCACATCACAAAAACAATTTATTTTTATATATTGTATAGATTCATTATTTCTCGGAAAATATTGATTAATTATTATGAAATGCACATTAGTGGACAATACAGACGAATTTTATTCATGAATTTATAAAAAAAATATAATTTTAGTATTCATTACAAAGTTAGTGTACCCAGATTTTATCACACCTTCTACAGTTTGTTCTCGAGTGCGTTTAATATAGTGGGGAAATGTATGTAATAATTAATGCAAGCAATGCAAATTAATGTTAAAGAGTATGTACTGTTGTAGCGGAAGTTTATGTTACATGGAAAGCCTGGTTTGGCAAGTTGTACCATGATTTGGTACTTTATATGGATAAATATGTGCGTTTATTGTTGATCCGAGTTGAATATAAAGTGATATTTAGTTAGGTTTTTATTATAATTATTTTTTTTAAATAATTAAAATATTAAAATACATAATAAAGAAAATAAAAAATCTGAAAATAATAATGAAGTTGAAGTGTTTTATTCTGTAACATGAAATTGATGCAACGCAGGATATTTGATCTTGAACTATATACTTAAACCTTTACCCTCGACCATTTATGTACATATAGTCACTTTTGTGGTTAAGGGTTAAATCTGGAGTTGCTACGAATATTCAGTATTCGGTCTAATTCTAATATTCGGCCAAATACCAAATATTTGGTCGCTGTTCAGCAGAATACCGAATACCTACCATTTACTTGGAAAATAAGACTGTTAAATAAAAATTATTTTATAATTGGAGCATGTGTGTTAGGAAGAAACATCAATATTTTTCTTTTCATTAAATCAAGTGAAATGATCAATTAAACTAATTGATTTTGACAACTAAGAAAATGAATTCAAGTATTGTTTTGTTTCTTCTAATTAAAAATTATAACTAAAATTAAGGAGTGGCAGGTCGTGGTGCAGAAATATCAACTTTTGGCATTTCTAGGAAGAAACCTGTTTCTTCACTAAAAGGCCTTTCTGAATATACACTGTGCCCAGGAGCTGATAAATATTTGGCAGCCAGTTTAATCCAAGGTTGGCAAAATTTTGATTAATTTTCAGCTCACCAGTTTTTAGTTAAATTAATTTTCTTCAAAGGTTTCATGCTCAGGTATCTATCAAGGTCATTTGAAATGGTGCTCTTTGCAGTCGAAGTGCTTCTGCCATTGGTAAATTTTTCAGTGATATCTGGTCGTGGCACCCTCAGAACGACGTATGAGCGGTATGTTCAGGTTCCTCAGTTCTCTTTCATTTGAAATGTACAGATGAATGTACGCTTTTGTCATTGCTGGCGTCATAAGCTGAAACTAAGCCTAGCAGAATGTGCTGCCCAGCTCTTTCTCTTTACAGTTGGACAGAGAAGTTTAGTTTAAACCTGGAATCTTAACATTGTTACCAACATGTAGTTTTTACTGCCATCGGTTCTCAAAAGACTGTTTTAACCCTTGTTGTATGGTGACTGACATAGACTTCAATTGAGGTGCAAGATCAGAAGATACGCCCTTGTCTCTGTAGCGGTTGAGAGTAAAAACATAGGGAATGATTTTATATATGTAGGAGTAGTTAAGAGCTAGTGATTCTCTTAATGTCTTCAAAAGGCCTTATAACCGCAATACTTGGTCTACAAAATTCCACTATGCAGTAAGATTGGAGATGTTTAGCTATATCAGAAAGGTACAGACAAATAGTTTTTGTTCCATAAGTCTTTCTAGCATGTAAAAGGTAGACCTGTATCTTGGAATAATTTATACCTGGCTATCTCTAATTATTCCTGGATTCTTTCAGTTTTTCTTGTGCAGTGCCAGAATGGTTGAAGTGACTTACAATTGCAGTCTCTTTAACATTCGTCATAAACCAAACTTTTAACTATATTCACAGATTTCATTGTCAATCATGATTATCTTGGAAATCAAATAATGGTGTTTCTTAGCTTCAGGGATTGTTTCTTTAAAATCGGTTGCCGTATCTTCGTATACTGCTCATTGTGCTTGTCATTCAAATGATTCAATAATCCCAACGTCGTAACTTTTTACCTGTTCCTTCACGAGAAATGTTTGCTTGACATAATTTGTACGGCACATTATGTAAATTGTCAGTTTTTTTCAAAGACTTTTACAAGCTATACTGTTTTTGACTCACAATATGTTTAATTAATTAGATAAATTGTAATCAAGGATATAAGAGTTTGTTTAGATTTCGTAAATAAAGGAATAACGAAAACAAAAAAGATCAGTGTGTAATTACACTGACCTTAAAACGTGCATATAAAAAATGCTTTTGTGATATTGTATTTACGGCGGCGGGTTTGGCAGAGTGTGGAGAGTGAATCGCCCCAATCAGTGGACTGGGTTGAAAAGATAGTATTAATAGAGTATTAAAAGGTACTACATCGATAACGTGGTTGGCGCGCTTGTATGTATTCATGTGAAATTATGCCGAATATTCGGCCAAACCCCAAGCCGAATATTCGGTATTACACTATTTATTGCAACACTAGTTAAAACACTTGTTTACATTTCAATAAGGCTACTTGCTGTCAGCAAAGGTTTTGTTTCATAGACTGTAGCACTGAGGATAATTGCATCTTTATTTAATTCACATATAGTGTGTCCATATTACTTCAGCAGTGACACATTGTCGAAGTTTTTAACAAGTTTTGGAATAAAATTAAGCTTGTGAAAATTTATTTAAAGATTAAATTAAAATTAGGGTAATGTAGTCGCACAATGTGCTTATGTATCTGTCTATAGCATCTACGGAAAAAAAAATTGTTTAATTAGAAGTTGAATTTGGTTAGAATAATAACAGTTAAGAAAATTTACTTACGCTATAATAAGTTGGTTTATTCTAGTCAAAATATTAACTTGCAAGTATACAAATATTTTCCTTCAATTTGAAAGTCTCTAGAAACATATTTTTAGTGTACAGTAATACTTCAACTTATGTAAATTCAGTTGCATAATTTTTCATCATTTTGCCTCTGAACCATGACCAATCACACAAATTGGCTGCTATGCCTACGTTATAAATGTATGTGTTTTATTTTGGTTTTAACTTGCATTTTACTATCAAATTGGAGGTTGGCAAAGAAGCTGCTAACAAACTCGCACGATGAGAAGCTTACGTTTAACAACTCCATTGAAATGCATTAAAATGCTTTTGCAAAATTAAAAAACTAACCGAGTGTAAGTCAAAACATACTACAGTTAATTGGCTGTTATATGGAAATCTCACACCAGCAGGAAAGTCTCCGAAGTCGCCAAACAATTTCCTTGATTTTATAAACAATTTACTTGAATTTAGTAATTTGCTTAACATTTTAACTTATTTTTGTTTGATGATTAAATAGTATCTTTTTCATTCGTAGATTTGTTTTATTAAGTCTTTAATTACAACTATTACACACTCCTATAATTATTGTTTTCTTGATAACATACGTGTAACAAGTTTCGTTTGAATAGATACTTCAATTTGTGGCGTTTTTGACTTACGGTATGCCTCTTGGTTCCACCTATTAAATAATTGAGAGCATTACTATGTTTGAGAAATCTTAATTTTGTATTAAAAAAGCATTTTTAAACATAGCTTACTACTACTGTTTATTGTTTAGAACAATAATAAATTCATACTTTTTTCATGTTCCTATTAATACTATATGTTACTAGAAATGCTGAAATTCAAACAAAAGTGGGAAATATTTGGTACAGCAAGATTTTTTATTGGTATAGTGAGATTTTCAAAATAATGTAGAATGTTTTTTGATTTAGGCTCTTATTACAGAAAAATAATTTGTTTTCTAATAATAAAGTAGCTTTTATTAACATTTTCTCAACCGTATTTACATTTAAATGTTTCATTATCATAAACGTTACCAACATATAAACAAATTTAAGAAAAGCCCTGCCACTGAATTATCAGGATAATCAATTAATTTAATTCTACAAAGTAATACTCCTTATCCCTTCAGTATTCACGACCGCACAACATGGTTGGTGTGTCATGTGGTAGATTGCCTTAATGATACACATAATGTTGTGTTAACTCCTGTGTATTGTAAATTTATTAAAAACAAATTTGTGTAACACAAATTATGTAGGCATAAAAAATATCTTCAAAAGTAGAGTTTTGAAGCTATTGTTTATTAATTAATTCCCATCTCGCATGATACAGAAAAAAGTTTGATGATTTCATACTCAATTTACATATTTAAGCAGTAAGGGTCCATTGATAGATGATGTAGCGACATATATAGATGATGTAGCGATATATATAGATAAGAAAAGATTTATCACATTACAAAACATAAAATATTTTTATTGATATAATAAAAAATAATTTGGAACCAAATATTATATTATAATATGGTAAGTGTAGAATAAATTTTACCTATTAAACCTTACAAATTGATAATTATCACTTATAATTGTGAACTATGAATTGGTTGAGGTTATAAAATAAATTATCTTAATTGAAAAGTAATATAAATAGAAAGTTTTGATAGTTATAAATTGTTTTTAGCACCTTGATATTTCGAATGTACTGACTGGCGCTGCGACATTTTGAATATATATACCTTAACCAATTCTACTCCATACTAACAATAGTCTAGGAAGAATGTTAATGTTTTTATGAGTATTTTTATGTATTATAAAATCAAATTCTGAGATATACTTTGTGTAAGGTAATGAGATATTCTTTTAAAACTAAAAATTTATGAAGAATGGTTGATATGAAAAACATGCCCTTCAAATAAATTGTTCATATCAATCATTTCATTTCTCCATTGTGTTCTCATATTTATATGTATTTGGAGAGGGAACTAATTTGAAACCAAGATCAAATTGATTTCTTTTTTTTTCCTAAATGAAATTAATTCAGCATTTGAAATGGTTTTTTATTTAAAAATATAAGGTAGTGCCGGCTGAGAAGTCCCACCGTTTTGCAAGGCCTAAGTGCCAAAAAATAATATAATTATGTTTGAACCGCACCCGCCTCTAGTCATGTATGGAACGGACCAATGAAAAAGCAGGAATACGGTGTGAACTGATCACAGCCGTCACCTTGCCAGGGTTGTATGGTTTCACGCTGACCTCGGTCACGGACACTCATGTTGCTAATTTTCGCTTCCATAACATGTAAGTTTTACTTGTTAATTCTACAATTTTTAACTAAGTATCGGGTTTGTCTGTTTATTTGATCTCTTTAAGATTCACATACAATTTTAGTATATTTTGATTTAATTCAAATTCGTTTGGCTTGTTTTGTAAGGCATTTGTCATGTTGGAAGGCTCAACAAGATTATTGTTTGGGCCTTACAAGACTAGCTTGGGCCTTATAAGACTTGGATGGGCCTTATAACCCTACAACAGTCTGATAAGGACCTTTAGCTTTTTAGTAAATGATACGTTAAATTTTAAGAAACAGTTAAATCGTTTATCAATTGAATAATTAAATAAATCTCACAAGCAATAAATAAATCTTAAGAAATGTTTAAACTTGACATTTTTTTAGGTGAACAATTATGATTCAAAGATAATTTAAAAGAAGCTGTTTTAGCAGTATAAACAATATAGTTAACTCAATGTGTTGCAGCTGATAAATACAAAGTTCAAATTATATTTTTCTGTAACAGTAGATAAATAAAGATAATATTTTCAGTTAATGGTATGTTTATAATTTTTAGGCCTTTTAACCCACTGATGTTTAATGAGATCCAAAATATAAAAAATATTAATTTAAAATTCTTGACAAAAATCCTTTATTTCTTACATTAATTTCAATATTTTCATCGATAATAATAAAATTGTTACAATAAACTTGTAGAAATGTGTATATGTATAGCGGAAACGTGAAATTTTTCCATAAAATATGGATAATTTCAATTTCGTTCACTTTTAACAAAGTTAAAGGATACTAAAATGTTTATATTTATATATCTTTAAAATCTTTAGTGCTTATTTTTGCGATGTTTGACCCAACTGCTCGGGTCTTGTCAAACATGTCATGAAATCTTTAGTAAGGCCCAAAATAACCATTTTTAAAAACTTAATTTATTTGGAGTGAAAAATTAGCAAAATGTTCGTAGCTATCTCTTTTTTTGGATTGAGATGGTAAAACAAACTTATATTTTATTTTGTAAAAAAATGGGCCGTATCAGGCGCCAGTACAGTAAGTCTCTCAATAGACTTGCATTAATCATTACAAACATATAAAGTATAATTTTTTTTGTAAGAGCTTCTTGATATTATGCAGAATTTTAATTTCTATAACATGTTTCATCCTAAATTAGCCATTGAGCCACATTTTAAAGGCAATGCAATCCGTAATTTTTAATAATTCAAGTCTTGCAGTTCAAAATTAGAACAGGTAGAATGTAACATTGCATTAGATGTTGTCCTGTTTCTATTTCGAGGCATTGATGAACATTCTTATATAACAATATATATACAGATGTAGGAAGGTTACGTAGTCCTCATTACTGTTAATACCTATTACATAACTTGTGGAAGCGGGACATGTTTGGTGTAATTTGTGCATTTCTCTGCTTGTTAAAGAATACCCTAAATTCTTTCCGATTCCGAATTACATAAGACAGTCAATATATTTCTTTTAGCTATTTTATGTAGATAATAATGGAATAAAAAGTTAATATATTTTATAGCCAAGTAAAGTTTTCTTAGGCTATTTTTAAACACCATATAGACAATATTGAAACACTATATATAAAATCTTTTTGTATTTAAAATAGTTATTGTTTTCAAACAATAAATTATGCCTATATTTATAAAATAATGTTATAAATATAGGCACCATTTATGAATACCCGTAACAATAAACTCACTAGGTTGCAATTCATATTGGAATATTTTATGACATTTCTATCATGAAATATCAATTTAATTTTCATAATTAATTTAATATTTAATTATATTCTCTGCTTCAATAATAAAATTTTCTTTCAATAATAAAATTTTGAAGAACAAATGCTGACATGCTAGCTACTGTTATTTAATATTTTCTAACTGCAATTGGCGTGCCATGCAACAAATTTAATACGCATAATAGTATTATAACAAAGAAAAACTTACCATAGAGTGTTCATGTCAGTGTTATGAAAGTCGTTTTATCGATGAGTACACTCAAAAAGGCTAAATAAACGTTTTATCAACTTTCTCCGCGACTTGTGTAAGTATTTCCCGCGCGCGCCAAGAGTACAATAGATCGGGGCGCAAAGCCCGCGTCTTCTTGCAAGACTAACAACATTCAAAATAAAATGTGCATGATATGCATTGAGTTAGTTTTTTTTGGCATCCTTTTCGTGCGCATGTAGTCAAATGGAAATTATTGTCAAATACTGCAATAAGTACCGATAAAATTTTGTCGATACTTATTGCTTAATAAATTATAATGTCATATATTAAAATAATTTTGAATATATGTGTTATTGGTTTATTTAGATGTAAATTAGCTAAAAATTGAATTATAACGTCGATAAAATTTACAATAAAACACTTGAGCACTAAAATAACAAAATATATTTATATTATATTTACAAATTTACAATTTAATCGCTTATTAAATAAAACATTAAAGTTCAATTTTTAATAAAATGGTCGATAGGAAAATTTTTAAAAGACTGGCTCCAAATGTCTGTAAAGGCCGTACTGACTAGTTCGTTAATAAGAGGCCTAATCACAGCGAATCCTGGTTTCCATGTCGCATTTATTATACTGTCTAGAATGTTTTCTGAAAATTAAGATAAAATATATATGTATATATGAGGAAACAGGGAGAAAATCAATAATATATTAAACAGAAATACAGTAAATATGGATCTGTATTACAATTATAACATATTCATTTCATATTCGCTTTTTAAAAGTTTCTTCCTATACTCAAAACTTTCAAAAATGTTTGCTATTTGAAAATAGTCTAAGTGTTTCATTTAAGTTCCATTTTTCACCATGCAATTTGCTTCTCACTCGTGGGTTAAAATGTATTAATGTGTACCTTTCATTTACTTTTCTGGAAAATGTTACGTGAAAAAACCAATCCTAATTTTCTTATTACCTCTAAAGTGAAAATTTTCTTGGTCTCAAAATGGCATTCCACATTTTGAAATCTTTGACAGTTGATTTTATAGTAGGTACATATTAAATGAAAGACAGTTTATGCTTTTTAGAATTTAACAGATCTTCCATCTCGTGAAAGTGATCGCTAATAAGTTGTTTGGGAACGCCCTTATGAAATTAACGGTAATAATGACAGTGACATCGATAATAACAAAAAAACAGTATTTAAAAACGCATTAAGATTATTTTTTTAATCATCTTATAGAAAAATTATTTTTCATATAATTTTTAGCAGCAGTTATAGATCAGTAAATCAGTTTAAAATTTGGTTCTTGTTTAAATTTTAAACAAGAGAAGCATAAGAACATTTTTTCATGTTTTAAAATTTATGTTTTAAAATTTGCAAATTATACTTTTAATATATAGCTATTTTGATGAATATAATAATACTCTTATAACAACAGAAATTCTGTATTAGCATCATTATCTTTCTGTAATTCCTACAATATTAACTTTAAATAATTTTTTACCTAAAAACGAGCTGCCCCTTAATAAGTTACCAACATGAATATCCATGTCACCTATATGATCTACCTCTACTTTGACTACGACGCCACTGCCTTTCTTCCATATCCTCGTAGTTTGGGAATAATCCCTTAGTGTTAAGGTCCAGTTTCCTCCTCGTAAAATTCTTCCTCCCAGCATGTTACCTTTATATTCGTATGTGCCTTTGAGCCATTTTTCAGGAAAATATTGTGAATATATAATACGTTCATTCTTCCAATCGGTTCTGTGGGTACATAAATTATGAGTCTTAGATATAAATGAAAATAATATATTTCTAAATATAAAATAATAAGATTCTAATTAAAAATTATTTCATGCAAGAAAATCATATGCGAAAAAATTGGTTGCAAATGTTAAGAAGTCATTGAAGTTAAGGAATTTGAATTTTCAAAATAACGTGGAAATAATTCAATTTGTGTTATTTTGTCATCACGTACAATAATTCCTAATTAAAAATACAATTTTTTTTAATCGTTGCACAACGTTAATTCATAATAATTTTAATTGTCAAACCGAACACAAACCAGAAATGACGTAAACATTATTTTGTTGGTATTTCTGTCTGTGAGGGATATTATTAAAGTAAGTCAGCTTAGTACTTGGTTAAAGGATAAAAACTACATTATATATTTGTAAACTAACTTATATTTTGTGACTGTCGATTGTGTCCATCCACGTTCGCTGACATCATTAAGAAGAAGTTCGTAATTAAACGCCGGGCCACCTCGAGTTTGGCGCACTTGTCTGCAGAAATGGGGATCGAAAGGGGCCACACCCATTTCCGGTATACCTGTGATAAGAAACAAATTCATATTTTTATTCATAGACATTATAAAGAGTACTTTATTTTGTAACCATTGTTTTTTAATGAAAGTAATTTTATATGTAACCGAAGTACAGATTTTTTTAAAAATTGTTCAATGAACCAATAGAACGTACAAAACTCGGAAGAGCGTTGTCATAGTTGGATTTTTCCAAGACTATTCAACTTGGTTTCATTAATTTTACATTATATTATTTTGTCTTTAAATATTTATGACGTACAATTTGTTGTGTGGTATTTTTGGATACATTTTCTAATGTTTTGTGCATGTAAATATTTGAACACATTAAGCGAAATTATATCAATATAAACAATCTAGAGTAGATATTGAACCGTAATTTTATATAATAGAAGCTTAGTGATGTGGGATAAACTATACTTGTACTAATAAAAGTAGAAAATATATTTGCCTGTCCTAGAATTCTATGTGAAGTGGGAGATATTCCAGTCAATTTTATTTTAAGAGTATTTTTAAAACTTTTCAATTAATGCTTTTCGGATATACCACATGCGCTCCTTCGTCGCTTCCTTGGTTATGCGGAGAGACGCCCTGATACTGCAGTGGTGCCTAGTGGCCAATGGGGTGCTTCACCATTTTAAGTATTTTACCTCATAAGGATTCATTTTTCACTATTTCTAATAAAAATACTTAAGTTGAAAAATAACAAGACTTATTTGAAAAGAGTACTGGGTGTTTTTCTTTTGGCTTTTCTTTCAAATTTGTGAAATAATGATATTGATTTGATTTTAATTATTTATTTTTTCTTATGAAGGCTAGCTGTTAAAAAGGACTCTCTTGTGAAATGAAATAACCAGAGGATTTGGTATTTCTTTTGATAGCAGAATCAGTTTTACGATCCGAAATCATTAGGTTCTATTATGTAAATAAGGGAGACGTCAACGTAGTCGTGTGGAATGTATGGAAATTTGCCTATATAAAAACTGAAACAGTCGATTTGCATCGGGATATGCGAGCTATTATTTCCAGTACTTTGAAAAAAAAACCTTGTCCAGGACAAAAGTAGTCATGTTTGTGCTGTTCAAGTATGATGTGGTTTTTAACCTTATGCCAACGATCGCAAATGTAAAATACTTCTAAAGCGTATGCAACAAATATAAAATTCTTATATGTTTGGAGCATGAAATAAAATGTTGCTGAAAACTTTCAATTTAAATTTATTTTAAATTTCTCTGACTGCTAATTATTTCTTAAGATTATTTACGTATAAGAAATATATTGATTTTTGAACATTGTTTTTATTAATTCAAAAAAACATACATAAAAATCTCCAGTGTTGGCGCACTCCAAGTAGAAATAATACATGCGTAAATAAGAACAGTATTTTAGGGTTAATGTTGCTATATTCCGGCATAGGTATGTATAAATATGTAATGAAATGAGTAGAATTCTAGGCTTAATAATGCTGTATAGCATGCAGACATTCATAGAAAGATTTTATGTTTAAAAATCCCTAACTACCTATACGAAGAAGGTTCGCAATTAAAGATTATGAGCAATTTCTTTGAACCTAGTTACCTGAAAATGAGCTAGTTACTTTTAAATATCTAAGATGTATCGCCAGTGCCATAATTTCAATTTTCCCAGGACGTACCGGTTTTCGAGAATTTGTTGACTTGTCCATAGTAACATTTTATTTCTTATTACTTACTACATCGAATACAGCTCGACATTGTATTTCTTACGGGAACTCCTATGTCGAGTTGGAGTCGACATTATGTGACGCAGTTTATAAATCAGGTTAAAATATTAAATTAGATATTTCATTAGACTAGATTTTTATTCCCTAAAGAATGAATTTATTATATTCAAATTTCTATATTCAACTGTAATAATACCACCACAGTAGCTAATTTCTAACTCGCAGTTAAAATCATAGAAATGCCCAATTTTTGTACAAAAAGCGGTAATGTTTCTCTCCCCCATAACTTCACCTATTTATGTTTTGTAATAGTGTATTGAGTGTACGATTGTAGCATGAAGTTATGTTTATAATCGAAGACCATGCCTAAGAATGTGACGTGATCCTGTGTACCAATTCTGGATCTGCCTATTTTCACAGTCAGCTCCCTGGCTTGAAAAGGATAGCCTCAGGACTTTAGGGGGACGAATCTAAGCTTATTTGTGGTGACCCACTCAAATATCCTGGCGGGGGAGTCTTCTGCCCGGTTCTCAGTAACTGAGAACGTAATGGGAACGTGATGGGTATGTTGAACTTAGAATCGCTGAACGATTTTACATTACTCTTCGGGATAAACTTCAGTATCCTTATTTTTCAGATAGTAGTAGTAGATTTTTGAGGCAGCAACCGAAGACCGCTAGGACGTGGTTCTACCACTTTTATACTCTTATTAGTGTCAATATATGAGTTTAGTTTTTTGACGATATCAACTAGCTCTGAGTGACATTTTTCCCTATATGTAGGCTGGAAATGTTCCTGATTTACCGTTAGTCAACCGTATCGAGGTCAGTGTTATGGTAAAGGAAAAGTGTCGACAGAAGATATTCTAGGTTTTCGCACGTAACTATCAGATTTTCTGAATCAAAGGGCTTCCTCGAGGTCCGTACACTTCTGCATAGAGCACCCCGGGGATCGGAATTACTTATCCAGGTAACAAAAGAATGAAATTGGGAGCCATTATCTCGCTTAACCTCTCTGTTTTAGTTATCGGTGATAAGGCTACGCGGTGAGCCTCAACTAATACCTCATCTAGTATTCAGTGATTTTTAGCGCGTTGGTAGTCACTTTTATTTTCTGATGGTCCACTGCTGGCTTTCCAGGGTCAATCTTTCCAAGGAAATAGACTCATTACGGTTACGGAAATGGACTTCTTCCGGCTTTCAGGGAGTGGATTATGGCTAACGGGCGATGGCAGTGCGCTTACTGGCATAGTTGTCTCTTTCACAGGAGTCTTCCAACCAATACGATTTTCATTCAGGAGTATCCACATCGGACGCGATATCCGCCTCTTTGTCTCGGTCCTATTCTGCAGAATACGATGTTCAACGGGATTACTGCTGGTTGGAGTAACGAGCCGTAGAGAGATGGAAAATTGGTCGGTAGACTCCTTCGTGAGAATATTTAACTGGGCTACCAAGAAAAAACTCAGCTTTGCCTCTCAAAAGTCCGAAGCTGTCCCCTTCAAGGACAGACTGGCGAGAAAGCCGATGACGATGGGCGGCACGATGAAGCGCATAGGTTTTTATTAGAGACCATGTATCAATACATAAATAGAAGAGACTCACGTACTCCTTAGAACGTGGTATTTTTAGTCACCATGATTTGGTTCGGGGTGGACCGATCTAAGAGAAATTTAAAGCGTGCGTTCGTAAAAACCGTTCTAGAAAAAATGTAAAAGCTAAATGGCTTAATGAGCAAAGACAGTTTTTAATTTTGTTGTTATCAAGTTCTCGACGATAGGTATGGGATACTAGTGGGGACATTTGAAGGACTCTTCATATTTGTGCAGCATGAGTCGCGTAGTTAAAGGTCCCTGGAGAGGCCCTGAAAAAACCCGGCTTGTGGTTTGGGAAAAGTGACTTTCAGGGTCCCGTTCCACCAAGCGTGTTTTTTTCTACGGTAGGCTCAGATGAACCTTGCTCAATCTCCACTCGGCACTAATGTTCTTCATGGCCAGATCATTTGAACAAACCATGCAGTTCGATTTTCCAGCTGCGAACTTGAGACGAGAGTAATATCAATATTACTCTCTTCCAAGTGTCCTGAGAACTTTGGGGGCTATCGGCCAGATTAAATAGCAGGAGGTCGTTCTGACCCTCAAGGATTTACGCACGCAGATTCGGACGCCTCGAGAACTACATACAAAATAGTGCGTCCGTGTTATCACAGATAACATATAACTGCTCACATGCGCGGAGAAAGATGTTGAGGTGCTGGCAGAAATGTTCGGTGGTCATCGAGTACTGAAAATATGTTCTAAATGCAATAAGGTATAGTTGGCCGAGGGAAATCTGGACCGTTACGTGCTATTTATTTGTTAAGTGTTCTAAGAAAGGGACACCCAATCTTTTCGGGTTCAGAACGACTATGGCCTTGGGGCTGGGGTCCTTCTCCATAGGCAGTGGTGTAAACTTTTATCGGTCTCCAGTAATGTGCACGTGACCTTTTGGCCTACAACCTTCGAGTAAATTATTTTACTTCAATTTAAATTTTCGAACAAATAATTTGATAAACAATTAAAATATGAAAAAATTATATCTACTTTTTACCTATTTTAATTTGGGGTATTTTTACCAATTGTTATTTGCTCGTTGTTATCAGTACTTTAACTGTGACTTCGATTCGAATGATTAATTTATTCAAAATAAGTATGCGCTAATTTTGAAGGGTTGCCAGTTTATAAGTTTCGAATGCTTTTTATTTCATTGCACACTTGCAACAGTTTGTCTCAGATTTTTGTTATTGATTTTTAGAAGATACCTGGGTGGAAAAAGCAATTACTACTTAGTACAGTTTATTAACTTAATAATAAACAGCTATTTTCATTTTCATTGTTTCCATATGTGAATGATTTTTTTATTTATCAGCTTTCATCTTATAGGTCACATGCCGAGATTAAGAATTATTTATGACTAGATTAATTACGCGTTATATGACTTAATAGTGCATTCGTTTCAACCACAGAGAATGTGTTTTTTCTTCTCGGGTAATTATGGCGTTTTGAGAGCTTTTTCCCGCTTTTCTCAATGTTTTTCCAGAAATGTTTTGAAGACTGGAAATAATGCTAGCGTAAAAGTGATATATGCAATGGGAATTAATTTGGCTACATTAATGAATAAATTAAAAAAAACTACGTTCTGAACAGCAACTCAGTTTATATAAAGCGTTGAAGGCAGCGGAATATTGAGTAGGTCGCCTTTTTTGTATACGATTAACAACACGTTCATTGTAAAAATTTAGTGACGTAATGAAAAAAAATTGGCTCACGGTGTCATGTACGTCATGAGATCGAACGATCTGAGATATTAGTTATACAAAGTGAAAGAAAAATCAGAAGAGTGTCAAAACTGTCAGTAAGTATGTCAAAATTCAATTACCAATCTTAAAAAAAGGCCTCAGCTTGTTGAAGGCTCGTCGCATGCATGCGTCGAAGTCTTGTGAAGATCGTCTGCAGGGTTCCATGATTTTCTCTGAAATTAAATTAAATAAAAAAATGAATATTAATTGTGATGTACATCTATAACCTAATTGGCCTACAAATAGTCTTTTAGAATAAAGTTTTCTAACAATTTACATAATTAGATATATTATGTCGCTATCGGAAACAACAAAATACGATAGAAGGTTGCCCTTACGTAATAATTACAAACTGAGGAAGGGGATTATAAACTCTTTTACAAAACGGGCACTTATAGGAATAAACCATATCAGAGTTATTTTATTATTACTTAATGCATTTTATATGGCGATATGATGAGAATATTGTTATTTATTATTGAGATATCGTTTTTACCTACTTCAATCATTAAAAATGCGAATAAATAAAAAAAACGACGTAAAGTTCACAGACGAGCGTTTTCATACTGGTACATTAAAAAATAGCTAAAGTTTATTTTTTAATATTTTTTATTAATTTAACAATACATTTGAAAATTTAGTAACGAGTATAGCCTCCTCTAGCTAAAATCAATGCGCTTAATATTCCCATTCAGCGACGACCACATTTTTAAGGGTTTGAATGTTTTCTGGAGCCTGAATGGTTTTACGGCTCTGACGTGTCGTTTGAGATTATCCCATATGTGTTCTTTCGAATTGAGGTCGGGACTTCTAGCTAGCCAGTCTAACCGACGAATTCCGGCCTCCTGCATATACTCATCAACGTCTCTAGAGCGGTGGGCGCGAGCGTTGTCGTCCATAAAAATGGACTCGCCTCTAACAGCTGTTAATGCGGGTTAGGCATGAGGAATAAGAACCTCTGTTATGTACCTTTGCGTATTAAGTGTGCAAATTTTCAATAAAAACTAACTCGGTACGTTCAGCTGAGTTAATACCAGCCCAAAACATAACGGAGCCTCCACCGTAAGGGGTGATTTCCTCAAAGCACACTTCTGCGAAGCGTTCTACAGATCTTCGTAAGACTCGCCGACGTCGATCTTCACCACTAATCGATATATGAGCTTCATTGGAGAATAAAATACTATTCCAGACTTGTTGAGTCCTTGACGAAAAATTTTGAGCGAATCTCAATCTGGCAACTCGATGCTCACGGAGCAATGTAGGGCCCCGAGATGGGCGATAGCTACGTACATTGACGGCCTAAAGTCTCCTTCTGACTGTCCATAGGCTTACTCGTGTACCTCTGACGTCTTCGAGGTTGTGTTTGAGATTCACGTACGTAACTTGATGATTTCGTAGCGCTTGACTGACTATGAAGCGGTCGTCCCGTGGCTCAGTGCACCGTTTTCTTCCAGAACCTGGCTTTTTACTGACGGAGCCTGTTTCTTGGTATCGTTGCCAGGTTCTTTGGACGGTGGAACGACTCACATTATACTGCTGAGACACATAGCATTGGCTATAGCCTTCTTCAAGCAGTGCAATAATTTTACTAGCTCTAATCGTTTTTTCAACCATACTGAGAACAGCAAACAGAAGTGAGCTAATGCAGCGAACAGCAGAAATTTAATTAAAATTTATTCGTTAAAATAAAAAACGTAACAAATGAAAAAGAACTTTATAAGAGTTGGATTTCATTTACCGCCAAAAAATACGTTTTTGTCAGTGAAAGAGAATTTTCATTCAAAAAGACTAAATTTCAAATTTAGAACGTTCGTTTTTATGTACCAGAATACACTATACCTGCCAGTAACGATTACAATTAAAACAACCTCTTAATAAATAATATTTTGTTAATAATATGACAAAATCGAAACTGCCCGTTCTTTATGCAAAAGAGTATATATTAGGCTTTTTTATTTTATTGGGTAATGACTGTTTTTTAGAAAATATGGGAACGTTGTAGAAACTTCCATGTTTGAAAATATATAAAGGGCGCAATACGCTCTCACGGATTCAGTAGTAACTGAGACGCATGTGAGACATTATCTACTCTGCGAGTACCAATCTCGTCACTCTGCTATCAAACCATGTGTAACATATGCCAACGCGTAGCTTCTGAAACAATATCTGAAGCACTGCAAATCTATTGTTCCAGCGGATTTGCAGCGGCGATTATTCCTTGAGTGATTAACTACGCTTTGGTCGACCGGTGGAAGTAAATAGCGACAAGTTAAAATTTGTTAATTGAAGAAGATAGTCGATTAACGACATTTTGGCTAGGAACTAAGCTCGGTTGTTCTCAAAGAAACTATAGAGAATCATTTATATCCCTTGGAAAAAGCTTCAAATACGATGCGCGGGTACCACATGAACTTAGCCCGGATTAGCTTTACCACTGCGCTGAAATCTGTTCTCAACTTTTAACTTTTAGACAAACCTTTCTCTGGTTACATCATCTTATTTCCCCCACCCGCCATATTCCCTAGACCTTACACCCACTGATTTATTGGTTGTTTAGATCGCTCAGTAACGCGTTACGCGAAAAAAACTTTGTTGGTGAAGACCACTACGATAGGTCATAGACCGATTGTTTCATCAAAAGCCACCTGAATTTTACGCAGACGCTATCCACTCCCCGCCAATGGGTTGGAGACATGTAGGACAAAATGATGGTGATTATTATATCGACGATTAATTAATTTTAATTGGAAATGTAATAAAATAAAATAATACCATTAATCACGCTCGTTACTTATTAGCCAGCCCAATATTAAAAATGAGAAATGGCAAATTTTTGATCTCTTATTTAAGCAGTTCGTATTTGTTCTTTATATTTATACATATAGTTTGTTCGTTTAAAAGTACATAGCATTCAAATAAACTATTTTTAGGTATTGATATTATTTCTGATTACGTAAGTGTATTACCTAGAACCTATTTTTTCACGGGCGTAAGGAAAAAACACTTCGGTTTTATTTCTTGTAACTTTTTTACTATTTGATATTTATCTATTTTTATATTGCCAGATATAACAAATACCGCAGCCAAATTATAGTTACTTATATAATGGCACTTTTGAGATTAACCTGTTAACAAATTGGGTCAAAAAACGGACCGGAACGGAATTTGATGATTTGCCAAATCGTTGCTTGAGAGAGAAAATGGACGAACAAACAGAGGACGTTGCCACAAGAATGGGGCTCTGTTCGGCGAATGCATGTTGGAACATACGTAAAGTAGTGTTAATAGTTGTCCATATTTCTTGAAATCGTTGATACTAGTTAACCACAATAATTTAAATGGGAAGTTCTGATCAAATTCTAGGACTAAGATTTTTTTAGATTTCAAAAATTCCAGATTCTAGAATTTTATCAAGCTCAATATTGAAAAGTTAAAGGGGAACATTTCGAAGCTTAATTTGCCGCAAAGTGACTTAAAAATGAAGGGCGGTAAACGAAACCTCAATTCCACTCGACCATTCTTCGAGTGGGATATTAGATGCTGTTCCATTGAGTCGGATATTCAGTGTTATCATGCTCGATATACTTTTTTTGTATTTTTTTCTCTCCCATTTTCCATATTTTTTTCTATCTCACTTTACATATTAAAAAATATTTTTTAAAATATTTTGTTAAATATTTTGTTTAATATCATAAAAATTGGATCTACAAAAAATTGAAACAACTATTTCTGACCCTCGCTTAACGGATTTGGTAGTTAAAACGGGATAGTGGAGAAAAGGATAGAACAGACGGCAGATCGAATTACGTTTAGTTTCACAGACCTACGTGCTAATGGCTCTATTTCTGGGTACGATGTAACAGTTTTCTGTTAGGAAAGCAGTTAAAACGATTATTAGTGGTGATATGAAAAAAAAAATTAATTACTTCAACGAATATACGAAAAAAGGAAACCATTGTAGTTTCGATATGTCTTGTATTAATTTTATCACTAACATTTTAAACAAAAACTAAAAGTGAAAATCAGAAATATTTCAGGACAAGGACCTGGAATATTTCTGATTCGCACCCTTACTCTTTGTGCCCCGATTTTTCAAAACCCTACTACTGCTAGTCAACACCCGCCTTTGACATTTTTGCCAGTCGATACCGCGTTGACTTTTAGAGAGTTGAGGCATGGTTGAGTCCATCATTATTTTTGGTACAACTAACTTTAATATCTGGAAGAGCTGAGCGGTTGGTATGCTTCATCTATGCTTCATCATTCTCCGTACTGGCATCCTACCACCAAGTGATTGTCCTTTATGCTTGTCTGCATAAAGGGCAATCACTTGGTGGTAGGATGCCAGTACGGAGAAGATGGGCAACTAGATAGTTATGTCGCGACATGCCATTTACTAGTTTCGTGTTTTGTTGACTCTTTCCGAATTAATTTGGCTAGCTTCGCGTCTTGGTATTTTTTTCCGAATTGATTCCGCCATCTTCTTGTCTTGTCGGCTAACAGTATTATAAATTAAAAAATATATTTCCAATAAATCATTAAAAAACATTTCGGTAATAAATTATGTTATAAAAACAAAATTTCAAGTTCGCCTGGCGTCTCATGACTGCTCATATTTTTTTTTATCAAAACTAAATCATCTTTCAAAAATATCGATATAACATGTGATTCATATTATGAGTTCGATGTGGCGGATTAAAAATGGCCGACATTCATTTCTAACTTCTTGTAATTAAAATCTTATAAAACACACTATCAAAAATTTGGCAAAAATCTTATTTGTAACTTGAAATCTGTGAAAATGGTGTACTTACACACTTAACACTTTAATAATCTTGAAGAGAAGTAATATAGAGAGTAGGCAGAGCTCATCCGTCTGTGTGACAGAATGGATTGGGAACGATAAAGTACTCGTACATTTGGTTCCGCCGTCTCCATTACAACGTGTTCAGTCATGTATTCCATCCTGTTCTCCATTAGCGTGTCTCAACTTGCAACTTGTGGATCGTTCAAAGTCTATCAGAATCGCACCGGCTTTTTCGTCGTTCTTGTGGGACGTATCCGTTAAAGTATTAGCATTTCGTTAAAGAATTTCGAGTTGTTTTGGTATTCGATTCGCAACTTCAGAATAAAGAACTTTGTTTATAGAAGTTAAATGAAGAACTTGTTATTTTTAGTTATTTCGTAATGTTAAACCGTAATGGTAGATATTTGTTTTCGATCATTAATTTTGTTCATTGCTTGTTATCTTTAATTTTTTAAATTTATATTTATAATAATTTGCTTAACGTATTGGCATCAAATTGATTGACGTAACCAAAATGATTTAATTAGCATATAAACAAAGTTTTCTGATTGTTTGGACATAGCATTAGAATTAATAAATTGACTTATAATTGAATTTTCAAAATTTTACATAGTATTCTTCTCAGAAATTTGATGATGTAATTTTAAAATATTTTCTATTTACGTATATGATATTTTCGCGTATGCATTTACAGAAAATATTAAGTTTATTTTTATCATATTTTATCTTTTGTACGTATAACTGTTTATTTTTTATGTTTGTGGCGAGCCAGTGCGAGAGGATAAAAACGGCCAGTACTAAGTTAGTATAAAATAATTAAATTGAATGCAATCATTAAAATAAGGATTATCAGGTAAATAGTTTTATAAAAGACGGGTTAAACACAGATTGTTCAAGAAAATAAGAAATGGAGCTTGACATGGAAATTTATGTCAATTTACAATTAATTGTTTGAGAACAAACAAATACATACGATGAATTAAATAAATGTTTATTTTGAAATCGGAAGAATTTAAAATTCCAGCCAAGTGTCTATTTAAACAAGCAAAAACAAAGTCCCTTAATCGTGCAATATAATGCACTCAATAACGCAACATTCCCGAAATAAATTTAAACTAAACTAAGCGCTACTTTTATGATTTTTTCGGATTTTTTTTAACATACCAATTTGATATTAATATTACCGAAACGCAGTTTCAAAATAAAACAATAGCTTAATGAAACTTAATATCATTTCGAACTGGCTTTTGCCCGTCGGTTTTGCGCCTGGAAATTGTGAATATATTGAAAGAAATAATTAAGTATTTTGAAAGATATTGTTTTTTTTTCATAAAGAACTATATTAAAGATATTATTTTATTTAAATATATTTTGCGGATCGTCAGTTGATCTTATTGGTGATACTTTGCGAAAGGGTTTTCTGAAAGATTTGAAACTTTTCTTTTTTTGGGACTACTAGAATTTGATGTAATAAAGGTATTGAAGCGATTTTACGATAAAAATTTTGATTTTTTTTAAATTTCATGCTATTGTCTTTTTTTGTACTTTTATAATTTTCGTATTTTTTTTATTTAGTGTTTTTTCGATTATCTTGGAAACGGCTGAGTTTTTTCGCATTCAGCAAAAACATTTTACGGCCATATGCTGAGAGTAATTAGCTTTGTGGAAATATATAATATGGAAAAATTCTATTTACATATGTAGGTATATACCAGGGTTCGAAATTATCAACATAAATATGCCTCGTGATAACTGTCAGGAAAATTATCATGATAATTTTCAAACAAATATGTATCCATCGATCGTTATTTAACCAGTATTACTATCAACTTTTACATTAGAAGCAAGTAGTTTAGTAATAAATTATACACATCTAAGAACCAAGGTAATCTTTTATTTATTGTGGTCAACATTTCTCAGTTGAAAACTTATAAAACAAAAATGCACAAAAATCAAGCTACATATTAACTAATGAAATTAATGAGCGGAATATCATTCTCATCTTTTTCTGCGGATTGTCTGAATCTGTAGATTTCGAAACGAAAATGAAACTTAAACCTGATATCATATTCAAATGAAGAATGACTGACAGTTACACAGTTACGAGACACGACTATTACTAAAAATTATTGTTAAAAAATTGAAGAGTCAATTATCAAGATAATTATCAAAGATAATTATCGCTTCGATCCCTGATATATACACAAACATACATACATACCTATCACATAGTACCTTACTCAATAATGATGAGTATACTGTATTAATTTTGACATAAATTAATTAATATGTCCATCTAAAATGTCTAAAATAGACGGACGGACGGAAACGCAGTGAAAATGACGGAATATGGGTTGGTAGTTTGACTAGGGACCCAAAAAACCTTCGATGATATGGAAGGAACCCCCCGATTTATGACAGCACTTTGAGTTGTACACATGAAAATTCGTTGGTTAGTAAAGCGTCTCTACGAAAAAAGTAAGAAGTGACGTGTCAACAAATTTGAACTCTATATGGCATTATCCGAAGGGCGATAATTCGTCGAATACACGAAAGGACGGTGAAATATTTTTTCTTAATTCGTCTCTACTTGTTGGTACGCGAAGACAGACGAACTATTAAAAGTGTACATCCTAGTTATGCCCTCTCTTTCTCGCCTCACGAGCGAGAGGACACCGTGTCGTGACGGTTAGGACAGGAAGTTTCGTTTGACAAGTTTCTTACTGATATAAGTGCAAAAACATTAATCTGCCGATTGTTTTATCTATATTTCTTGATTAAATAATAGTATTAAAATTGGTATATTTTAGCATTTAAATAAATGCTTATATTATCTATAATGTCATAAGAGGATTGTGATTGACAATTTATTGAGAAAAAAATAAAATTACCCATTTTTACTTTGGGCAACGTAAAGAGTAAAAGAAGTAAATAAATAATCGTTTAAAATTGCGTGTTTATATATATGTGTGTGTGTGTGCATGTGCGTGTGCGTGCGTGCGTGCGTGTGTGTGTGTGTGTGTGTGTATGCGTATGTATGTAAGTATGTATCCGTTTGGCGTCTAATGTGCTTAAATTAAGGGTCTGATCTGTATGAAATTTGGTATTTAGCAGGTATTTATAAACATATGGAATTTTTCGTAACTTCAAAATTCGGGAAACTGTATGGGGGAAAACAGTTAAAAATTTATTTTTTAAGAAACGTGTTCAAAGAATTTTTTCAAATATTCCATATTGAAAATTCTCCGTGAAAAATCGGTTTAGGGTAATTTATATACATACTTTATATCAAAGTGTTACCGTTACATGAAAAACTATGTGTGGCGACGCCATTACGTTTAATTTGTTTCAAAATAAATGAAGATTTTATTATTTTTAGATTATTAACGAAATAAGTTATTAAATTCATTGCGTTGTAATATGAAATTAATATAACTTGATTGTAACGTTAATACGTGGTATGGCAATACCTTTTTTACACAAATCAGTTCAAGCCACTTTAACGTGTTACAACGTTGAACATGTCACCAGAATTTCTGTTTAAAATATAAACAAATTCGGCATTTGCAACAAAATGTCTATACAAGTTACAAATTGAATATTTATTTCGATTTATGAAATTTTATGTCTTTAGATATTAGAATGATATAACCACATAATATATAACCACATAATTGAAAAAAGGCACAAAAAATTAGGCTTTAATAAGAAAAGAAAAGAAAAATAATTTCTTTTCTGATCTTATAATTTTTTTCAATTTTAAGTATATTATTTTCTGCTCTTTCCCCATTTTCGATTCATTGCCTTTTTGCAGGCACAAGTTAGTCTGTGCATCAAATTGAATAAAACAAATTAGGGAACTACATCAGACTTCTCAACCGTTTCTGAAAGAAATCGTTGTCAAAATTGGAAACAAAAAAATTACATTTTTTCCCGGAAACACGCTTCAAATACTCTCAGTTTAATCCAAAGAATCTCTTTTATGAATAATTGGCACGTTACTTATTATATCTGTATACAGACATATTTCGAGCTAACATTAATTATATTTGATATAAAATTTGTTACATAAAACTTTGGAAATTAAGAATGGTGGCTTAAGGCCATGTGTTTATTAAGGCCATGGCTAGTGTTCTTACAGTAACAGTCATCATTATCATCAGTAGCTCGACAGCCCAGGGTGGGGCAAGGCTTTCCTTTGAAGCGATGTCCATGCAGCCCTCTGTGTGACAACAGGTTTCCAGTTACGAACCTTCAGCTGAATTAATTCTGAATGAAAATTTTTGAAAACTTCCCCATCGCATCTTCCCATCTCATCTTAGGTCTTCTTCTTCTTCTTTCTCCTTGCGGTTTAGTCAAAAAAATTATTTTGAGAGGGTTTAAATCGTCCATTCTAACAACACGGGCAACCCAATTTAGTCTATTAATTTTAATAAATTGTACGAAGTCTGGATGTTCGTAAAATTAATATATTTCTAAGTGTATCTCCTTCTCCAAACATAATTTTTCGTTTATGCCAACAAGAATTGATCTTAAAACTGTTCGTTGAAAAACACTCAAATGGGCCTCATTTGATTGTGTCAATGTCCGTGTACTGTAATAGTATAAATAGCAATTAAGAGCAATGCCTTAATACTTAATGGCCTCCGGAAAATTGAGTTCTGTTCGAAATACAAAAGCCAAAGATATTCCCATCAAGCTAAAGAAAAGAATTAATGATTTCTTAAACATTAAATAATTAATAATTGTATACTTAATTAGATTTCGAGTTGTATCTCTAACAGACACGGCGAGGGCAGCGGCGAACTGCAGGCGGTGTTTTGCCAGTCGCAGCGCAGAATTGTCGTTACCGGCTGCAATTCGAAGTTCGCCTTTTTTATTCATCCTTTTATAGAGCGTGTGGTTTGTTTATCTTTACTAGTAGGCAGAAACAGTGGAACTGGCAAGTTTTTTTTCAACGCCTATTTGATGTTTCTAAAGCTTCTTTCGTATTTGTTTTTTATTTAATTTTTCTAATGTTCCTTTGTGACGCGAGAATAAATCAGTTTATGCCTCTTTAAATTTATAAAATAAAATATTAAAATATCCAATTTTTAAGATCTTACGGATTAAACTTGTTTATTGCGTTGTTTTGTGTCGTTCACTTGTTTTGCTGGCGGTTCGGTTGTCTGAACGGGAAATAGTTTACATCACATTTATAGTTATCTAAATACGGAACTCATCTGATTTATTATCATATTTTATTTCATGATTTTTATATTAATTTCACCATATCTTATATGGCTCAGTTTCAATATTCTCGCTACTAGATGGACATAATAAAAATGACTTTACAAGGTCCTTCGTAGTCTCCAACTAATCCATCACAAACCTCATGTTATTAATCTTCGACATAGTCTTTCCTTAACTCATTTCTTGATATTAGGGTTAACAGACGTCCCGTATTTCCCCGTATTTTTAATCATATGTCAAGTGTCCTGCCGGGACCGTAACAAAACAGTAAACGCATGTCTCCTGAGCCTTCCCGAAATAAACGCAATTATCATTAAAATATAAATAATAATAATAATAACATAAATTACATTATTCAGCATAAAACATTCACGGCCTGTATACGATTGCAAAATTCTGTGTTTATTACACGTTTTCATTTTCTGTTCTTTGTAGAAGAAAACAAATCCTACTTCATATAAATCTATCATTTAGGTTAATTTGTATACTTTTCAAGTTTTTAGGTCTATAGTTAATAAAGAAACTCTTATTTCGAATTCACATACTCGCTGGAGCCTCTCGGCAAGCATTCGACGGAAACCTCGGGCACGAATACTCTTACGATCATCTGTTCACATGCTCGGCGATATGAAAGATATTGAAATTAATGCGGCATAAATGTTGTGATGAATAAAATAATGTAATAATTATATAATGTATATAATGATGATATAAATCTTTAGTAAAATAAAAATGAGGAAAACAAAATTTTCAATGATAGCTAGTCACTGCAACAGAATGAAGTTGCTGTGATAATTACATAGTACCTAATCAGTATGTTAAATATTAATTAATATTAATATTTTTAAATATTGTTTTTTTACTGCAGACCTACAAATATATCGGTCAATATGTTGTCTTCTTTGTTACGGTATCAATGCATTCTGTTGTCATGCGAATTTTCTTTTAAAATTTTCATCTAAGGGTCCAAACGGAATCCTATTGTTGTCACTATGTTCTCTTTCCATTCTTCCATCTTTTAGAGGCCTTTAGTTTCTATATAAATAAATTATTTTTAAAATTTACTCGTATTGCATATTTCTTTGATCCAAATTTATAAATAGTTTTAAAATGGTATGTAGTTTCATTCTAAGAGGTTCCTTCTTAAATCTGTAAAAAGAGTGTCGGAAAAATGCGTGTATTGTCATTTTCATTGTGTATTGAGTGTCGGAAAAATGTGTGTTTCTTTAGTTTTCTATTGTAAACTATTCATATAGTTTTAGGTATACGTTCATTAAACGCAATGTGGCTATCGCATTGATTTCAACGTTTTATATTCATCTGTCCGGGCCCAAAACCCGACATCGCGGTGAGCATCCAAGATGAAACTGCGAAGTGAGCGTCCAAGATGAAACGAATGCGCTGTTCACAGAGTTGTAATCGTCCAGACTTAGCGAGTATATGAACGTGTAATTAAAATTTCGTCCATGCATCTTTTGCAGCCTCACAGTTTCTGCAGTTTTAGATCTACGTGTATGAATTTTTGTAAATAGATTAAGGTCTACACGTCACACGGGGTCTAGACGTTCCTCTTTGGCGGGACAGCCCCGATTTTTAACAATTTGTCCCGGGTCCCGTCGGATTTTGGAAAGAATGCATACGTTTGGGAACGACGGAAGAACAGGAAGGGAATATACGGTTTTCGACGGTCATGCGGCTATTTCGCCAGGATATGAATTTTATATTATTTTTGTTAATTTTATCTTAAACTTTAATAATAACAAATAATTGTTGAGAACTGATTATCGAGAATTGCTTATGAAAGTTCGCATTGTTGATCAGTTGTCAAAATTCGACCATCATTGTTTGGAATTAATGAATAATGACATTTTTTGGCACATGACCCTCTCGACTCACTCTACTCTAATGAGTAGTTCATTACACTATTGATGTAAGCTAATAACATTATTTTTCGAAGAACTCTCAGTTTACTGCATCGAATTAATGAACAGACTTTAGTTAAACTAGTGATGTCAAGTAATCCGCCATTCAGATAATTTAGGTAAGTAATTTATTTATTTATTTCATAAATACATAAATTTTCTTGAATTTAGAAGACAGTACTCGTATTGCTTATATCTTATAGTGGCGGTAAAAAGTCTAGGGCCGGCCTTGAAAATGACAAGATTTACGTTACGGAAAATTCAGAGAAAAACGATACAAGTTAGTACAATACTAATATTTAGAAAGAAATATAGGATTGAAATTAAAATTATTTTAAAAATATTTTTAATTTATAACAATCAAATTAATTTAATTTATAAACAATAAAATATGTTCATGTAATTATGTACCTACTTACTGTATGTTTAAGCAATGTCTAAATAATAATTGAAAATATATTTATACAATTTAAAATACAATTTTAATAAATAAATAAATACAATTTTAATAAATAAATAAATACAATTTTAAATAATTTTTTTTTAGATTTTTAACGTAATGGGTAAGAAAAGAGGATTCAAATTCAACGTTGATCTAAAAAGTGAATTTCCTTTTAAAAAAACCAAAAGCCATTACGTGGTAAAATGTGGGAAATGTAATGGTGAATTTTCTATTTCGCACGACGGGAAGAATGATATTTCAAAGCACTTGGAGACACAGAAACGTGAAAGATATTTAAATACTGCCTGCATCTTCCTCTAAAATACGGGATTTTTAAAAAAAAAATTTATTGTGTGGAATAAAATAATTTAGCATTAGCAAAAGGACTTATGTCTTTTCATGCTATTAATCACAATCATTCCTTTTAATCCATGGACCGTACATCACAAGGTGTCAAAAAGTTATTCAACAAAAATGTTTCCCGTGCTAGAACAAAATCCGAGGCAATTGTGTGTAATATGCTTTCCCCATATGCATTTTCAGAATTAAACAAAAATCTAGAATCTTATCCGTAATAGTATAGGCCAGCTAGAAGAACAAGGTGCAATAAATCGTGCAGACATCGTGAATCAAGTTGAACAGTTCTATAATAACTGCACAGATTATTTAGAAGAGTGAGTTCGATCATATTACTCAAAATTTCCCATATGGTAATATTTCCAAAAATGGACTTTTTAATGAGGTAATACAAAAATATATTGATAAGGAAAAGGTTAAATCTTAGGCGTCAGCAAAAATCACAATAGAGAACAAATGGTTAGAAATATTTCATAATTTTGATACAAACCATGTTCTATACAATAATTCACTAAAAATTGTGGAATACGCGCTGTTCTTACCAGGAACTAACGCTGCTACTGAACGTGTTTTTTCTATGGTAAATAAAGTGTGGAAATCAGGAAAATCACAATCAAGTGTTGAGACTTTGAAAGCTCTTTATGTGTCAAACATAATTTAACATATTCTTGTGATAAATATCTAAACCTTGTAAACAACGACAGCAATCTATTAAAAAAAATCACTCAAGTGGAGAAATGTGTCAAAGAATAAAATAATACTATACATAATTTTTTTTAATGTATTATATTTGTAATTTGTATAGATGCCTCAGATAAAGATCTCAATTAACATGTGGCATAATATTTTGGGGAAGGGACACCTTCTTACATATGTTAAATGGAGATAATTTTTTTTCGCGGATTCCTTTAGCAGAGAATCATTGCCCAGCTATTTTAAGATGAATTTGAAATTCCATTTACTATTGTTTATTTTTATGTGAAACATTTAATGCTGCGTCTGGATAGGAGATAACACGTTCCGATGGCACGCAGTGACGTGCCGTTCGGCCAGCTACGCGTCTTGTCGACACTTTCCGACTTAACGCTTACCTCTCTACTACGCATACGCTACTTCACGCGTGTGTTAGTGTATCGGCATTGTTTTTTATTTACCAACGTTTACAACTTTACTCGTTATATTGGTGTTTACAAACTCCGTTATCGAACGTACAGCGTCCTAAAATTATTTCAATATAAACTTATAAACAAATTTAGATGTTTCACATCTGCCAGTGTCCCATAACAGCTCACATTTCTTTTTAAGCTATGTTTGTTGAATATTAAGCTTCAAAATCACGTGTAATGTCGTACCCTTCCTCTAATTTTTCAAGTACGGATTTGAAAAATCTGAAGAAAATTCTAGGTTTTTCAAAATAATTTCGTATAATTTACGTCAAGAATAGAAATAGATAATGATGAGGGTAATAACTGAGTCCTATTTTATGCCTGTACTGACAGACATTTAGCCAGTTTTTTTAACAATCTTATTGTTGCGTTTCTGACCGTATTCTTTTTAGTGTTCCGTAGTTGAAAAGTAGAAAACGGAACAGTTCTAAGATCGTTCCCTGTTCATCTGATACAGCATGATGACGCGCATATCCTTCAATAGCTAACTCTGAAAAATATTTGCAAAGAAGTTTTTGAGGTGGCAAATGAACCACTTGGTTTTTTTTCAATTTCATATGCCATATGGTGTTATTCGAACGAATATAGTGTTATATGGATTACAACACTATTTTTGAAATTTTACATAAGATGGTTGAAATTTTGCGTAAGCTAGTTGAAATTTTACCCAAATACAGATATTGCTAAAATGTCCACAAAAACATGTTCTCTCCCATTTCCTATATAGTGAAATTTAGATGTATTTTTCTTTCAGTTATAAACATATATACTGTTTCTTCAGAAGTTTCATTCAGAGTTTATCTGTTGAAATCAAGTTCTGTGATTAATTTAATAGATGGTCTTGAAAGTTTAAATGCGATTGGTTTTTATATATGCAGAACATTGTTTACACAATATGTTTTAACATAAAGTATATTAAGTCATTCTTATGAAAACAGACATATTTCTTATTTACACATGAGTTTGCAATAAGAGCATATATATTCAGATAATTCTCTAAATCAAACTGAATGGAAAATGTCAAAGAACTATATGAAAATTTTCAACCGTTTCTGAAAACAATTGATGTCAAAGCTGTGATTCCAACAAAAAATGTATATTTTTTATACAAACAAAAGATATTTAGTTTGATCTACAGAATCACCTTGAATGAGTAATGGTGGGACACGTTCTTTGTTACATTGTACATTTTCCAGTATTTGAAAAGCTGACATTTTATCTTTGTTGAAACCCATTACAGGCAGTTTATATCTTCGTTTATTATATTATCCATTGTTATTCGTTTATTTATTGTATGCGGATCTAGGTTATGCAAAACGTATTAAGAAGTTTTTGGTATGGATATATGTTACCTCAAAATTAATAGAACGAATATAATACAGGTATATAATTTAATTTTTTGTTGTTAGTAGGAGGTCATATACAAAAAAAATATAAAAGACATTTCCATTCTCTGGCCCTACAAATTATTTCATATTATGCTGAGGTTTTGTTGATACATCAACAGTAGTCAGCAGCGGATTACTCTTAGGCTACTTTGTATCCCGTTTTATATCAAGGAGCAGCTGCAAAAGAGGTTAGAATGATAATAGACGAAGAAAAATGCCAATATTTCACAAAAATATTGTTGGACTACGTGGCATAGCAAGTTGAAGTTTGCACAGTGGAGATCACTTAATAGAAAAAATAGAACAGGCAACCATCATTCTAAATTTAGGGCACGTAAAAGGAGACGTCTTTTTGTATAAATTAATATTATAAGTGTTTGAAGTTCTTGGTGAAAGTATCATTTGTTTTCCTAATACGTAAATACCAGAGACAAACTTTTGAAATGGTTGCGATTGATTAGAGGTTACAGTGCTGTTCCCATGTGTAATTTATGTCCAGGCCGGGAACTCTAGAAAACCAGTAAATTTTACTCCCATAAAATATTGAAACTGAAACATAGTTTATAGAGAAGCACCTACCGATTAAAAAAACATTGAAACATAAAAAAAAACTATAAAAAATGTGAAAGTGAACACAAAAATATAAAAAAAATAATAGAAATAGGGTAAGAAAAAATTAAAAAAGAAATAGGAAAAAGGCAAGAAAAATGTAATGTACCTATTACTTTATTTTCGTTGTACACACGGACGAAATCGCGGGCTAAAGCAAATATATTACAATTTGTAGTTTCAGTTTTAATAATAATTATGTGTTTATTATGATTTGTATGTTCCTTAGAATATAGAGCAAACCAGAAAGCGCATACGCACAAATCTCCAAAAATTGGTGGAGGGAGTACCGCACTCCGCCTACTAGCGCCCTCCCCCAAAGCGCACGGTGTTACCAGCCGAATAAATTTACCCACCAACTTCAGGAAATCGACACATATAAATATATTTGCTTGCGGCGGTACGATTCACATTTGCATCAATTAATATGGTCATGGCTTGGCTTATATGAAGTATTATTAAGGCCGTCATGTTAAATTTCTAAAATGTTTATTCTGACCACAACCAATGGCCCAAGTATTTAGATTAAAATTATTTAAAAACTTTGTCACATTTTACTATTTTATTCACCACTTAACACTTTTAATACAAAAAGAAAAACAATTATCTTAGTGTCTTAAAGTAAAAAAAGAAGTGAAAAAAAAATCAATTATGATGTTTTAATTTGGGTAATCAATTTTTTAAGAGGTGACAACACCAATAAAAATGGCGCGCTTCTCTTAATAATAACTACTTCGATATTTTAAAATTGCATAGTTAATTGAAAATGAAATTAAGTAATAGTTTTTACGTATGAAAAGTAATCCCCATTTGCTTCTTTTGCAGTGCAGTGATATTTTTGCAGGTGGGAATAGCACAAGCCGACATTTTCAGCTGTATTGTCACGTAACCTTTCACAGCTGTGTCTTAAATTGCACTGACAGCCGTGTTTTGATACTACACATTTTATGCTTAGTTTTTTGGACACACTATTGCGCGTGTTCTCGCCTTCCGGAGTACTCATTATTCTAAGGTAAGTTCATTGATAATTTCGTCGTAGTGATATTACAGAGTGTGAAGTTATTGTTTGGGTGTGGTTGATTTTTCATTATATTATATAATTTATCTTATATAAAGCAATTAAATATAAACCATATTAATATAATAACAAAAGCATAACGTGTAATACCTTATGTTTTCGGTTATATAAAAAAATTAAGTTTATTTTTTAACAAACGAGCAATACTTTATGGCATTATTTTGTCTCGCCACTGCTGGGGAATCAAGAAAGTGTTTCGAATTTTTTTTCTGTTCCCAGTACGCTTCACCTACGGTAATTTTTTACAGTTACCAAAGTTAAAATAAATGTTTTACAATAGTATACGAGATGAACAAGTTATATTTGAATTCTCATCATTACTACCATGCACGACCCTTCGTACTTATTCGTGCAGTGTTCATTTAATATTTGTTGTAATTTTATAATTTATTTAGAGTAAATTTTAGTTTTTATTGCGTTATAACGATTTTACATAATTGCAAATTTCAACGACTGTATAAATGACTATCAGTCGACTGTAGAAATTGCTACAGGAATGGCAGATTTATGGGAAAACAAACAACATTCAAGTGCCGTGGAATGCGTCGTAACGAACTTATTGACTCATATATAAAAAAACCACTTCATAAGACCACTGTTGTCTCAAAGCCAAATACACTATTGAATTCGCTACACGGATGACGGATTTATGAGAAATAGATCTTTAAGTTCCATAGGAACGTGTTGCTTAGAGCTAAAGGACTCACCTATAAAAGCTGTTTTATTGAGAGGAAGCGGGCAGATACAAACAAGTAGCAGACACAGACGGATCTATATAGTATTAAATTGTCTTGTATTATTAATTGTAATTAATAAATAGACTAATTTAAAAAAAATAGTTTTCTCGTCTCGACGAATTTCCTAACTCGCGCCTATGGCTTCAGCTTTGCCCGCAGTACAATCGTCGCGGTTAGAAACGTTTCGGGGACTTTCATCCATTTTACTTGCCATATATTGTTATGTTTAATATAAGCTAATTTTTTAATTATCATTAGTGTCAAAAAATCGAGACTTTTGGTGTCCGGCGACATCAAAAGTCTCGATTAAGGTTTATGCCTTGCGATTTTACGACTCTTGACGTGCCGAAAATCGATTTTTTGCGGTACGGTTCAATAAAATATTTCTTGTCTTATACGCAAAATACTTAAAATTTAGCTGAGTTTTGGTGATATCTTTTGTGCACGTATTCCATAATTTGTGGAAATTAGTTTCACATTATTCACATAATAGACGAAGTATTGCTCACTGTTTATGCTTTTTTGGTATGAACATCTATGTATGTTTGCAGCGCCAATCATTGAAAGTAAGTATATTATAAATTTTTGTCGTTAATTTAAATAAAGATTTTACCATCTCTTCCGAGCATACTATTAATATATGTGTGTAATAAAATAGAATAACACGATACGGCAATCTAGGGCATTCCAATTACGCAGCCAGAAAAAAATATTAGTTTCATTGTCTGAACCCTTACCCCATTATGATGTAATTTGCCAAGAAGTATTTTGTAGTTAACTGTCGCAAGCATTGGGGAGACTTCAAAAAACAATCTCTCTAAATATCTCGTTTTCCAATAGTGTACATTAGGATCATGGAGGTAAGAATATGTAAGTACTTCTATGATTATGACCCACTAACATTGAGTAGATTTTGATTAGTGAAAACCAAAGGTTGTCGTTTTATTACTACATTGTCTTTCCACATCAACTCGTTTCATTGATTCACGAAGCTTCATTGCGTACTTTTTTATATGTGGTGAGGGCACTAGCGTATTTTAACCATAGGTTTATTTTCCATAGATCAATTCAGTTTCAAAATTCCGCGTCACCAAAATCGTATTATTTGTGTAAGTAAATTTATTATGGTATAACTTTAGTCGTGCTCAGTAATATAGACAAGGATATCGATAAATTTTATAAATTTTGACAGATTCTATTTTTTATCTAGTAAAAGGCAATGATCATTGTCTATGGAGTAGGCTTGCCTTTTTCGCGGCCAGGGGAGTAAGCGAAATGTTTGGAGGATGGGCAGCAGAGTCCACTTGAGTAAATTTTTATCAACTGCAATCGCCAATCCGCCTGCCAAGAATGGTTATTATGGCAAATCCTCTTTCAAAGTATTGAAAGAGAGGCTTTGACCCAGGAGTAAGCTATTTGAGGTGATGAAAAATGTCAAAAATTATATGAATTGTACCACTATAAATATTTACAATTATTTTATTGATGTACGCAAAAGTAAATAATACAAAGGCTTTAATATTTTTCTCGTTATTTATTGATAAAATATTACAAACAAAGATCATCTTCGTTGTGTTCATCAGCTTCATTATCCACTTTTTCTATTTTTATCTTATTGTCTAGAATAACGGCTGGTGGGGTAAGATTATTTTGATGTTGACCACATCTACGATTAAAGAAATGTACTCGTAGGTTTGTTACTCGTAGGACCACATCTCATATATAAAATGATGGACATTATATGGGAACAATAGCCGAGTGTTTGCGTTTCTGTCACACAGCTGTAGTAATGCCCAACAGTACAGACAGTAAGTAGTAATATATGTGTATCTACTTTGAGCTTGCTGTGACGAGAATTTTCTCCGTAGAAGCCACGGATTAGTGACAAGGATATCATGCCGTATTAGTTTTCTTAAATTACTTCTATTATATATAAACCACTTAGTTTGATGTCTTCGCCATAATAACTTAATGCTTGTTTAAGTTGGCAGGTAACCAAGGTGTAAATAATTAACTGATATTTGACCGTCGACTTGTTTCCTGTGGAATTTCGTTTACTTATCCGTGATCCCAAAGGCATTGAGAACTGCTGCTGCATTTTTAATTTCATCAAACAAATGACCCAAAACTCCATTATTTGCCGTGTTTCTAAGTATTTTGAATCGATTTTTAAAGCCCACTTTAATTGTCTCTAAAATTTGCAACGACACATGGTCACTTTTCGAGACTCATTTGTCTCTACAGTAGTCATTTGTGTGTTGCCTTTTCAGGTTATTGTAATCGGGATTTGCTCCATAGCGTCTCAATGCCCTCCATTTATATACAAACATAGTTTTGCTTAAAGGACCACTAGTCAAAGGAGTCACTAGGACCACTAGTAAAGGAACTATTTCTTAGAAGTTTTTTTAATATGATGGCATCTGATGTCGTTGCATTGTAGGGGCCAAAAATATCAATAATGTGTCCATCTAGTCAAACCATAAAGTACGGTTTTTACAATTGTCATTTATGGAGGCTGCATGATAATTACTACACCTTTGCAAATACATGTAGGTGCCGCCGTGGATTTTCATGACTCTGTTTTCATTGTCTTCACCAAGTAAAGGGTTAGGTGTAAGTAAAGTTCTTGATATGACTTCCTATCTTGATATATGGTCTTAACCCACATATCTAGGTATAAACTCTCTCATCAGTTTATTCTCAAGCTCATCATTTTTCTTTCGAAAGTTGGTCTAAACATATTAAATATTTTGCACAGTCGTTTTTTAAGCTCTCCTCTATTCACTTTTAACAAAATCGTGGCTAAAGTAGTTACTGGTTTATTTCTGTTATTCTGAGAAATAAATGGTGCAAATTCAAGAATTTCACAAAACTGTGCTTTAGGAAATTCAATATAATAATAGAATAAATGGTTGTTTTTGGAATTTAGTCTTTCAACGTTAAAAAAGATTCTGTCTGTTTGTGCAGTTTAGGCTGTATTGGGAAGAGATACACGGTCTTCTCTCCATATTGACTGCCACCAATTAAAACGACACTTATCCAAACACAACGCAAAATTCGAGTCCAAAATCCCATGTGAGTCAATGTAAATTAATGTTAACGAAGTTCCTAAAATATTAGTTTAATTATAGTAAAAAGTCACAGAATTGTAGATAACACAGAATATCACGACAACCCTCGTCCCCATACCGCCCGGGCAACATTCGATCTCCTGAACCAATTCGGATGGGACATCGTCACCCATCACCCCTACAGTCCGGACTTGAATTCCTGATATGGGATATTAACAGACCCCTCCAAAAAGACCAGTCCGGACTTATTACCTAGTGATTATCTGTTTCCTGGGTTGAAGTCACACCTGGGTGAAACGAATTTCCAGACGGACGACGAGTTGAATGACAAGGTCGAACGATTCCTGTGCGACGCGGCGGGAGAGTTCTACAAGGGTGCAAGAAAAATGCCACAGCGCCTGCAAATCTGCATCGATCGCAACGCTGATTATGTCGAAAAGTAGCTGAAGGACCAATCTTTCCATCAATTCACAATTGATTGCTAATAAACATGCTTTTCTATGTGAAAAAGAATTAGAGACCTTATTTTACGGACAATTTATGTACTTACATCTTTATTTAGGTAGGTAATAGATTGTTTTTCATTATAATATATTAAAACTTTTTAACGAATGAGACATAAATGGTATAATATAACAAATATAATAAAAATATAAAATTAGTTTTTATTGATATTTTCGTATTTTTCAATAAATGTAATGATCAAACGGTCGCTTTTAGTAGACAGTGCCCATACAATGTTTTATTCCTTTTAACATCCAAACTTAGGAAATTTATGTGTTATTAATGATCGGGAGAAAACAAATAGGTAAGCTTTTTGCTTTGTCTTTTGTCTATACAACTAAAGCAAAGTAATTTTCAATTGGAGTTGTTGCTGGAATGTAATATTTCAATTTTATTCAGATTTGATTGAAACATGTGATTAAAAACATAGAGATGCGGGAACGCGGGGGAATAATGAATCTAATTAATAATAGTACATAACATTTTCATTTGTATTTTGAAGGACTTATTCACTGATAATCCCCTTAATGGGGTATGTGAAAAAATCTATATCAAGTTCCCACATACAGGAGGATTCCTCAAAAATGACTCCATGTTTGAATTGACTAAATGCATAAAGCTGTAAAATGTAATGTCAACATATTCAAAAATGACACAACCACTAAGCTGTGATATATGTATAGAAAAAGGTTGAACAGACCTGACGAAATGATACGATTCCTAGTTTACTACTGAACTCTAAAAAGAACAGTATTTAAATTTCTAGTAGTATACAGTTTCATTCAACAATACTAAGTCTAATTAATTTCATCGCTAAAATTATTGATAGCATGATTTAACACTAGCGTAAACTTCAAATAATATTATTACACAAAAACTCTGTAAATACATGTTATTTTAATGTGTACCTTTGTTTTTCTAAATTGTCATATATGAAAAAAGTCATTTCTATGCGGGTTTGTGTAAATTAATACAAAAAGTATGGTGTCAGTTCTACACAATTTATCTATAAAATGTGCATTTGTCTTGATTATCAAGAACAAAACAAGTAACCATTATTCTAAACACATTTATTTTAAGAAGATAACAACGAATAGATTAAAAATCGTAAAAGAACAGCGAATGAAAGTGTTCAATCAGTTTTTATTGCTTTATTTCTTCCTAACTTATAATCTCTTCTCTATCTCTTTCTAATATCGCAACTAAGCATCATCCCATTCTTAATGTTGTGTTACATCAACTTTTTAAATTGAGTCGTATAGTAAGCCGTTAGCGACTTATTGACTTATTATTGTTTGTTACCGTGGTATATTTAACTTCTCCTTGATTTAATATTTTTGAATGTATCCGTCTCAAATAAGTTCCTGATAATAAGTATTTGTGTTACCCAACAAACCGTGCTGTTGTTGCCCAACAAACCATGGTATTAGATAACAAAATCCCGACATCGTCTTTAAATATTAGACATAATATATCATTCTTCACTAGTACTCATCTCTCAACAGTACCAAAACATGGAAAAAATATTTAAAAACGTCTACTATTCTGTAAACGTATAATGTGGAAATAATATCCATCTGCTCTATGCATTTAATTTTTTTAAAGAGCTAGCAAACTAGCTACACCCACAGCTGTGGATTATTTACACGTACTGACTCAGTGTAATTTTGGAATTCCCGTAACCTAATTCGAAATTAGGCCAAACATTAAATTGTTATATTAATGTTAGTATATTATATAATGTTCCAAATTTTTAGTATTAAACTGGAACGATTTATATAGAAATATAGTTTTAGAAAGGTGGCTATTTTGGCACTGACTTTTCATTAATCTAAATGAGCCTCCTGAAATTTGACATTTACAAAAAAAAATGAACATTTTCCCGCTTTTACGGCTAAAATTGGTTAACAATTCAAAATTTGTACGCAACTGTATAACAATAGAGAGGATTCATTAAATTGTTTATAAATAAATATTATAAAAGGCAATCCTACAAAAATATAAAGAAATAAATAATCATAATTGCTTTACTTCAAGAAATATTTAACTGACAAATTTATTTACACAGTTTTTTTGACCCCTAAAATTTCTATATGAATTTTTTCGAGTGATTGCTACTGATACCAAATTTCAAATTTCTACGCAAAGAAAACGGCTGCGACAGACAGACCGATAAGCACATGAGTTACCTCAGTAGGTTTCCATTTTCTTTTTGAGGTAAGAAAGTCTAAAAATGATCTAATTTTGAGTTTTTGAATTTAATAGTAGAGACATCTCCTTGTCTCATTTTCTTCCATAGAGTACAATGAGATATATTAAGAATGACGTCACAACTCAGTATTGCTATCTTTGTCTAAACGTTAAGTTTAAATCTTCAGATTCTGTACATTATTAAGATTTCTCAAAGGTTTTTTTTTCACTCGTCGTCAGTTTGCATTTTGAAATTATGATTTATGAGACAAAAAATCGTCAAATACCCTTTTACAACTACACTATTTGATTTATATGATAGTTGCTATGTTTCTCTTATAGAAGAACGGACAGTGTATGATAATTCATCAAATTAAATGTAATTATCAACACTACCACTTTAAATGAAAACGAGTAATATTTTTAATAGTTCCACTCTATATGGGATTGATCTATGTGGAAATGAAAATAAAATAGAAAATTAAAAAAATTGCCTGTACGAATATAAGCGTATAAAGACAGATTTAGAACATCCATACTTATGTTTTATAGTCGCGTTGAATAATATTTATTATAAATGAGTTCCGATATACAATAGATGGTGCTGCCACAAAGTTAAAACGCGCTAACGTTTAGTACAAAAAAAGGTTAATATGGGACTTATCTAATTATTTACAATCTTGTTATTAATATCGATTTATTTGTAAGTATTATTTATGGTCATACGTTATATGATCATGTACCATAAGTTAGTAATTTGTACTTCGTAGGTATCTTGCTAGTTTAGTAAAGGGTCCTGCCAAGTTAATTCATGTGAAAGGTAATCTAATAAGTAATTGAAAGAAAAATATTATTCGGTGGAATGAAGTCAATTTGGGACGAGAATTGAACTTTTTGATAATTAAAGAGAACTTGGCCTTCCTTTAGACAGCCATTATGAATTAGTGTTTACGAAGTTACAAGTAATCATTTACATATAGTTAATACTAAAAATATGTTTTTACTCTGAATAGAACTTGCACATTATGTTCTCTCTGTCATTACGCACTTATTTTTAACGAAACTGCTTTTAATTTGCTTCGTGTCATGCTTTTGTCATAGGAAACTGATATATAAATATCATATGAACGATTGAAATTAGGTATTCGATTATCACTTTCGCACAAGTAGTATTACTCAACGGTCTTACACCAAATATGTGTTGCTAGAATGGTATTCGCGCCATACACGTGCTGTTATTTTTGTTGCATAATGCGAGTGTATGTTGCTCCGTTGATGTTCCACGTACGGGTCGTTGGTGCCGGTGAACAAATTGGGGTTACGTTAATTAACGGTATGGCGTACGCACTTTTAAAGTGTATCATTGATTATACCGCAGTTTTATTAAATCTTGCACATGTCAATGACTTGTATAATTTAAGAGAAGATATTTTTTTTTAAATTGTATCGTGTGTTTACGGTTCGATTTGATTTATTTTATGAGTTTGAGTATTTGCGGTTATCACTTGCGTAATATAAATTCTTTCGTCACCGTGATGGGTTGGGTTGATCACAAGGCGTATGGACTTTGATGGGTCAGCATTTAACGGGGATCCGGTTCGATTCCTGGCCGCTCATCGAGCGGGCCTGAACTGGTGTTCTGGTTGGCTATAAGAAATTGTTTTCGTAACGATAACTCCGCCATATGAATTAATGATATTCATTAAAAATTATTTGATAGTTGCAATGTTTCTCTTAATATAATGCCTTGTCCTTTTGTTGTACGTATAGCAGAAATTCATAAATGATATAATGACTTAATAATAAATAAATAATATAAAGCCTTTTGTTGTATATATAGCAAGCCATATTACATTTAAAATATTCTTTTAGTTAATTTTAGTTTCTATATGGCAGACCGTATTACTTTTGTTGTATATATAGCAGACCGTATTACATTTAAAATATTATTTTAGTTAATTTTAGTTTATATATGGCAGACCGTATTACTTTTGTTGTATATATAGCAGACCGTATTACATTTGAAGTATTCTTTTAGTTAATTTTAGTTTATATATAGCAGACGGTATTACATTTGAAATATTATTTTAGTTAATTTTAGTTTATATATGGCAGACCGTATTACTTTTGTTGTATATATAGCAGACCGTATTACATTTAAAATATTATTTTAGTTAATTTTAGTTTATATATGGCAGACCGTATTAATTTTGTTGTATATATAGCAGACCGTATTACATTTGAAGTATTCTTTTAGTTAATTTTAGTTTATATATAGCAGACGGTATTACATTTGAAATATTATTTTAGTTAATTTTAGTTTATATATGGCAGACCGTATTACTTTTGTTGTATATATAGCAGACCGTATTACATTTGAAATATTCTTTTAGTTAATTTTAGTTTATATATAGCAGACCGTATTACTTTTGTTGTATATATAGCAGACTGTATTAAATTTGAAAAATTATTTTAGTTAATTTTAGTTTATATATAGCAGACCGTGTTACTTTTGTTGTATATATAGCAGACCATATTATGTTTGAAATATTCTTTCAAGTGTAAAATTATGTCATCATTACGCTTAAAATTTCTTATCTTCTGATTTTTAGTGTATTGAAATTTGTTGAAAGTTAATCAATTATGAGTTTTAAATAGAAAAAAGAAAATTATCTAACGTTTAATCGGCATTTGGGCAAGAAACTATTTAATCATTTATACACGGTTTCTCAGATATCCACGGTTTTGTACCTTTATTTATTTGTCACAGAATAGTAATAATATTTACTTTGTTCGCGTGTAATTGGGAAAAAAATTGATTTTTGTTCTTTTTTATTTTATATGTTGCTCCTTGATATATACTATTATTATAGCAAAATCTATCAAAATATGTCCAGTAGCTCAAATTAACATACAGGTAAAAAGACAAAAATTCTAAGAAAACTTTTTCTGGCTGCTATTACCATTCTGTATGCTAAATCAATCAGTATTTTAAAAATATTTCCAATGTATGGAAATTATCATATACATTAAAGTACATAATGTTATAATTTCTACACAGGTGTTATAATTTTATTATGTGTATAGATCATTGCTATTATAATTACCTGCGCCGCTAACAATGTCCTATGGTTGATTACGCATGTGTTGCAGGAACTAGTCGGCAAAGGATTACCATGTGACGTACACGGTTTGTCTTTTTGCTTATTTATCAGTGAATAATATTTTCTATTTCGTTTCTCTTCACAAACTGGCGTCTGTATTTTAATATAAAATTAGAAATCCACGATTTTATTTCATACGCTTGTGTCGGCGAGCTTATAATGACAGTACTCACAAATTACGTTGTAAACTTCGACCTAATAACGAGGCAGCCGCTACCTTTCGCTAAGTGTTGGTCCCAGGTGTTACCAGAATATAACTGACACTATTATATAGAGAAAATTAAAAAAAAATAAGCTCCTTAAAAGTTTTATCAAAATCAATCAGACAAAAGAACAATCTTGTATTTTTATGAAAAGTTAGGCTATATTTCATTATAGATTGTAAATGTAATTTTTACGGAATTCTTTGAGATAGCGAGATAAAACAAAGTGCAGATTGTGTCTTGTTATATATTAGGATCGTTGAAAAAAGTAACATAAACCTCGACAAGAGGGAAAAATCAGTTCATTTTGACAATAGAACCATTGTCAATGTTTGCTAACAGTATATTTTTAATTAATTTAGGCAATGGTTACACGTTAAAGAGCGCAAGAGCCATTTTTGATTATTTGTAATCGTTTCTAATTTTATTGTGAATTTTCAATTTTCAAAAAAAATTCAATTTTTTCGTTACTTTTACTTCCAATTAACAATTCTCTATTTTTTTAAATATAAAATATGCGCATTTATGAATATAGTTTTTTTGTTTCGTATTATGGTTGTAATTCTATTTGTTTCTCTTTCCTGATTGTCAATTATAGAATTATTTGGTTTTTTACATTCTATGAAATACCATCTTTTTCAAAACGTCTGTTTTATCCCTGTAACGTCTGGGCCCATTTTTGCTGGTCTCGTTTATTATTTTGATTTTAGAAAACGACTTGTTTACATGTAAATACCTTAAAACAAATTAAATACATTAGAATTATTTCAGTAGTTTTTATTCCGATTGTAGTAGTTTGGCGGCAAAGATTTATTCAACGCAAATCTTTCCCGCTAAACTCCAAATATATTTCAAACATTTGTAAGATTTTAACATATTCATTTCCTTCCAGTTGGAATTATACCGCACGTAGTTCCTCACATAATTAAAACATATTAAACTTACATTGCATTATAACTGTTTTAATAAATTTTTTTATGGGGAACGTGCTAGGACGTATTATTGAGGAGTAGATATAGAATTTTATTTTTGGAGAGAGAGAGGTGTATAATATTAACTTTGTAGAGAGTGGGGTGGGACGAGTGAGAGGGGAGTGCTGGATGGAGCGGTGGGCGGGAAGGTAGGGTTAGGAAGGGTTAGGAAGGGAGGGAGGTGAGTGGTGGGATTTTGGTTTACCTGGTGTGGAAAAAGGGAGTTGTGAGAGTAGAGGTAGAGGAGGGCGGGTTGGTAGTAATTTTGATATACTTTGGAATCTAATATCTTGCGAAGGAGGCACGTATGAAACGAGTTACTCGATATATTCGATTGCATTTCAAAAGATCTTTTTACTAACATCTCTCTCAATGAGTTCTCATAAATTAAAAGAAATATCGTTTCTGTAATTAAGTCTTCGTATAAAATGTCCGTATATCTTCTAAAATGAATGAACGGTCGTCGGTGAGGTATATATCATGACGAAGTTATAAGGTTAATGTTTTTGTTATTTGGCTATGAAATTCCCAAAATAAAATAAAAAAACGGTTAGGGACATTTACAAGAAGTTGTGAAATATCAAATTTCATCTAGATCAGTCTATTGGCCTAGGCTCTAGATTGCCGTATGGACACAGACGCATATGCGTACCTTTTTAATTTCGTATTTTTTACTCTTTTATTAAAACACCATTAATAACGGTCAAAAACTCGAATTCGTATATATTTTGAAAATTACAATACTTTCTTTACTCCACGTGTTACTGGCAAGAAAAAGCTGGGAAGTATGAGTTATTTTATACCTAATGTTTTTTTCCTAAGTAATCATTTTATGGAAAAAGGCTTAATATATAATTCTGAAACCATATAATTCTGAGCCACGAACGTAAAATGCGTTTATAGTTATATTCGTTAAAATCAAAATAAATATTATAGTTATTTTCGTTAAAATCAAAATAAATATTTTTTTCTCTATACCAATTAGCATGTCATTTTCAATACTCTTGAGGTGTGTTTGATTTGTAATTAAATTAAATTATGTTTTCCTCTGAGACAAAGTGGAAATAATGATTAAGTATCTAAATTGTTTATTAACTACCTATTATAATAGCAATTTAGTGTATTTCCGAGAGAGATGGCAGAAGGGGATGACGGCCAATTAATATTTTTATTGTTATACTGTAAAATTGGTTACGTTATTTTGATAATTCACTTTGTGACTAATATGGGTTCAGCTGTGCTTCACGATAACGAATCTGTCAAGTACGAATAGAACTCGATTACGAGAGTTCCTTACACGTTTAGGCACTTATAAAAATTTAAGGGAACCTAGTATTTTTATTACAATATTTATAAATATTAATTTTTCACAACGTAATTATATTCTTTAAAACATAACGTATATTTCATAAATTATAATATTTAGGATAATCGCCATAGTTATCCTGTAGTCTTTTAGTCAGATCTTTACCAAGCCTGTTTTTTCTTGGTTTTTGGTTCGCTACTTTAGGAAATTAGGAGAGTGGAAGAACGTTACATTATAGCATATTTTTTAGAATATCTTTTTAAATTAAATTAAATTGTGAAAATATTAATTATTTAATATTTTGTATTCATCATAACCATCCCTTTTCTGTTTTGGTATATACCCGACAAGACATAAATTAAGTACTTTCTTTACCCTATTTTGAACTGTTATATGAGTATTTTAAAACAAAAGTTGGCTAGTGCAAAATATGTGGGTCAGTAACGTGTCTTAGGAGCACACTATATTCGTACAAAATAATCTGTGCAGACGGACAGACAGAAACGTGAGTGATCTTATAAGGGTTTCATTTTATCGTTTTTGTTTTAAAGCCGTAGAATTGTATTCCACCAAGATATTTTCACAACTACGTGTGTGTTTTCCAATTTTCACCACAGTTTTAATGCTATTTTTTAAATGTTAGTTACGTTGCATTAACATAATCTTAAAATTGTATTACAGTTCTTTCTTCCTATAATTTCCTTTATATGGCTATCTCTCTCGGATAGTCGGGAGAGATTACAAAAAGAAGAAACATATCTTTTCAAATAAAGGTAAAGGAAAGAACAGAGTTTAGGGTCGCTATACATATGATTACGGTCATCTCTCGTTTTTATTTAATGTTTTAATTTTGTTCTTTTTTAATGAAATATTATGTCATTTTGCTAATTTTCAAAGATCAATAAATAAAAATTTAATTAACAATTGAAAGGTCTATTTCATAGTAATTGATACGAAATCAGTTCGAACAAAATAAAAAACAAACTACGGCTATCATCTGACCGACATGTGATGGAAACCTACCTGCCGGTCAGTTCATCGAAGAGTTTCTGTAACGTTTACATTACTATATTTATTTAAATGAATGTTGAAATTTCAAACCAAAATCACAAATGGTATTGCGGTTATTTTTACAATTTAAAAAACAATTTTCCTGGACTAATATTCTGAAATATTATGAAATTTTACCATTTTACCCGCAGGAACTAGGAAAATTAAAAAAACTATTTTTTCAAAGATATAGATATAGATTTCAAGTAGATCAGTTTTGTAGTTATGAGGAAAATAATATTTTGAATGTAATTTGCTAGACCTGATTTTTAAAATGTCTTGTAATGAGGTGCTGCTTAATTATTGTACGGCATTTTAGTTCAGCCGTTTTGAATAGAATGCCGTGCTGTAATTGATCAATGAATTTGATGCGTTATGCGGAACATATTCCACTATTTTCAAAAATTAAGTGAATTGCAGCGTATTCACATTTTCGGCATAATTACAGAATTTATGTTCATTTTCATACTCATGGAAACGATATTGTATATAATAACAATATGTTAAATAACAACAAAAATTCTCCATAACGAGAAACATTTAAGGTCAACTGTCACGCGCCAGCTGGTGTCAAAATCTGACCTTGAACGCCGTCTCACGAATTGTAACCGAATCTTGGAAGAAGCGTTAGCTAGGATGACCAGTCACTCCAGGTTTTTTAAAAATTAAACGGATGCTTCTAATTGTTTCCAGTCTGCGAAATGAAGAAAAACGTTTTTGTTTAAATTTCAGCTTTTAAAATAACTTTTAAATTTTAGTCAGTGATTGAGAAGTATTCCTGTATATTATATACATTTAAAATTTCATCGAAATCTGTTGAGCCGCTTAAGCTTAAAAGAAAGACAAACAAATATAATAAGAAAATTGATTTAATAAGACAAAAGAATAAATAGAAAAATTCTCTTTTATTATGTTCATAGGGATAATCTACATATTTAGTTATGACATAATTTCTGTAAATTTTACGTGATATAATATTGCCTAATAATAACCTTTAGTTTGTACAGAGCCTGAAGTGAACACACGTGTAATTAAATTAGTCATAAATAAATCATTCCCAATAAAGAAGTTTCACTTCTAACTTGGGCATTTACACACACATATATTGTATTACGTAATACTATACGGAAATAGTAAAAAATATTATTAAAATGGAAAAACTTATGTTTAACCAAAATTTATAAAGTGTTTTATGATACATGGGTTTAGATTTCCAGTGCTTGCCTCATTCTTCACGATTTTTGACTCTATAATATTGTTTTTATAACACAGATTTGAAAGTAATAAATATAACAAGATGCAATGTGAGAAGATCAGATTTGATGGAGCAGAAATTAAAAATGTTGAGTCAACGAAACTACGAAACATCGGCCAAGTGCAAGCAGAATCAGATTTTTATATATTCTGTGGTTATTATGTTTTTAATAAACTGCTATTTGCTGTGTATGTCGATTTTTTTAAAGTTCATCACATGCGTACTAGATTTTTGGTTATTTTGTTTTTTTTTGTTATTTTACGAGATATAAGGTGGGACGTCGATTTTGGTGGACTTATGTTCTTTGGTGGGTTAATTTAACCATATTTACTGATATTTAATATTGGAAGCCAAAAGAAACCGATTAAAAAAACACTCATTCTTTATAACGAATAAAATGTTTTGAGTCTTCAGCCTTTTGTTAACTATAGTATAGCTAACTGTATTATATGAGTGTCACCTTCGTATATCAAGCTCTATTTGACAAAAAACCTGTCAAGGACGAGTGGATTTCGCACTACGAGGATTCCGTACACATTTACAAACATTTAGTGGTACATAATATTCCTATTAAACTATTTGCAAAATTTTAATTTTTCAGAACGAAAATGTATTTTTATAAGAAAATATTGATAAATATAACTTTCACAGGTGCAAGTTAAACAAAATAAATTTTGTGTGAGTTAGTTTTTCTTACTTTATCATTTTGTCTGATAACTTGCCAAGTTTCATGCCTCAGGGACTCGACAACCGACGACAAACGACTCTCACAACGGGAAGTAGCTTATAAGTTTTGGTTTTTATTTATTTGCGAGTGGCAAAAAATGCGGTATAAATGACTGTGTTTTTAGGGTTCGTCTTGATTGCATTGACTTAGAAGCTAGATGTTCTCAAAGCTCCAAGGGACCGTAAGTTTTTATTTTAAGTATTTGATATTCATTTCAACTTGATACCTCCTCGGTCATTAAAATCCAGTGCGGTAGAATATAGGTAGCGTCATGGAGCACTACGCCATCTCTAACTAGACGCGTTTTATTTATGTACAGACGCTTAACTATATCAGATAGGTTGTTACGTCACACGGTGAATGTTGACCGTGCGAACGGCGGCGCGGCGGACGAGAGAAAGGCGGACAGAATTTCGCGAAATCTAGACTTGGATATTTTTTTTGACCGTCGCGATTAATACACTCCAATTGGAGTTATGAATTAACCGCACGCGCAATTTTATAATCGACACTCTCGTAATTATATAATTGATATTTATTTACTACTCAAAGCCTACGCTTTTTATCTGATAACTTACCGAATACTGTTACTATATTTTTTAAATATCAGTGAGTATTTAGAATTATATCATAACATTGATGTATTTATAATTTTTAGGTTTCTTCCGTACCTCAAAAGAAAAACGGAATCCTTATTAGGTCACTCAGGTGTCTTTCTGTCACAGCCATTTTTCTCAGAAACCACTTGATGTAGAAACTTAAAATTTGGCATAGCATTAAGACATATTAACCACATATCTCAACAGCGAAAATTGAAAAAAAATTCACATGGAAATTTTAGTTGAACAAGATAAGTACGCGATGAAATTGTTTTATTCCATATATATAATGTGGGATGTCGTTTGAAAGGTCTAGTTATAAGGGTAGAAAAATGGAAACATATTTTTTTTTATAATTTTAGGTAGTATTTAGAGTAAACAATAAGCAGAAAATATTTTCCCTTCACACCCATATTTCTAAAAGTATTTAACCTAAAATTATGAAAAAATTGTGTGTTTAGTAAACTACAAAGGGTCTGAAGAGCAGTGTAGCAATGATTTTGGATGTCATAATTTTTAAAATATGCATCTTGTTTTTACGCCTGTGAGACGTATAGTAAGCAATGTATATATATATATATATATATACACATATATATATATATATATATATATATATATATATATATATATGTATATATATACATTGTGAAAAATTATAGTTGTAAAAGGTTTAATAGCAATATTACGTATATTTAAATATTTTTAAGATTCTCAGTGTGTACAGAAACCTCGTAATGCGAGTTCTACTGCTACTCGACAGGTATTTCATTGTATGAATTTGTTCAAGTGCCTGATAGCGAACATTTCTCTTTAGCTACCATAGTGTCATCAGATGTTTTTGAAGGAAATGAACGGACAAAGCCAAGAGATAAATACAGAAAATGGTAGTCAGATTTTAATTTTGAGTTCATTTCAAAAAGGTATAAAATAAAATATTAATTGATAAACACATTTTAGTTAAGTTAGACCCTTTTTGTGACTCACGGTTTGGCACAAAAAGAGCCTATCTGTTTACACGAGACTCTCTAAAATCACATTGCTCATAGTGTTCAAAAGATTCTGAAATAAATGGACATGGAAGTTTTTAGAATACGTCGGTAACGATGAGAAACGATTTAAGTAAAGTGAGACAAACTTGAATAATTTTTAAAACTTTTTTTTTCATTAAAAATAATTCTATTTATAATAAGGAATAATGAAATATAGAACAATATATTATTCAGTAAATAGTTTATTTTTCATTAGTCTAGCTGGAACGGTATCTAAATATAATTATTTTCAAAAATATCCGCTTTGGCGTATAAATGGTTAATTATATCAAGGACTCACAGAGGTCAGAAGTTAAAAATGTATAGATGGTAATCTTATTACACATTAATGTCATCATACAAGTTACCTTCAAACACCTCTCTCGGGGCAATCGACCCTAACTTTTCCTGTTAGACCCTTTACAAAATTTCACTTGACGAATATCGGGTGTTCACGTATCAAATTGACAAACTAGATCTACTCATGGTGTGAGCCAAAGAATGAGTCAGGACGGAATTAGGCAGCGAATCGTCATCGTTGCTTACTTCCCTCGTGTGACAGGAAGCTTCACGTATACACACATGGCAATATGCATGTGTACATATACATACATATACAGATATATGTTTGTTATGCATCAGATATAGAGTAATATGACATTTGTTCAATAATTAAATGAATAAGGACTACTTCTTTTATATATGCAAGTTATTATCGCCTGTGGCCCACATACATATGCAGAATGCCCCGTCGTCAGCGGTCCAGCTGAAGGTTAGGGGTAGACGACCTCTTGAGCTGTCAATCTAAAGCAAAATAGGGTTATGCGGAAGTGCATGGTTTAGACATTATTCATTATTTTAAAAATATATAGATATATCGTGCCTTTACTTATATTAATCGATTTTGCATCGAGATTACGTAACGGGTAGCTGTAAAATTTGGCGAAATCATAGCTTATTAGTGTAGCTATAAAACAGAGTCTTATTTTATGACCAAAATAGAAAAAATAAGAAATTTTAATATTTTCTCATATAATGTCGAATTAGAAAAAAATTGTGTTCAACTTTCCAAGGCCCACCTTATAAAAAAGAGTAGCGAAGATGACATGCAAATTATCTTAAAAACTACTGTGAGTAATGATTTATAAATTGAGCAATTAAAAAAAATCTACATGGAATATTAATCTACATGAAGATAATTATGATTTTTTTTAAACACTGTTCCTACCATTCTAGCCAGGTTGTCCCAGGGCCCCTCCTGGTACCCTTAACATCACCCCTCAAACAAAAGAGAAGACATTCGAAGATCTCCTAACAGTCTTCTGTATCTACAATCAAAAAGCTGTCGCACATCAACATGCTCACTGCATTAGAACAAAACATGATTCGCGTTGTAAAGTTTTTAAATCACACTTTTTGAGTGATATAATTTCTCTTTGAGTGAAAATATTTTCTTTCGAAAGTGTATCAAAAGCATCCTTATAAAAATGTTTGTAAAGTTTTTAATGATTTAGAATTGGGTAAAAAATATTTTCTTTGTAAAGTGTACCAAAAATATCTTTATAAAAATGTTTCTAAAGTTTTTAAATCATACTCTTTTTGGAAACTCTCGATATGCGTCGGGTTAACAATTTCCTCATTTCGCAATAGATGTCGCTGTGAAGATTAAACAAACGTAGTTTTTAAATGTGAGAACGTTTTTTGTGTTAATAATTTCCTACTGCAATTTACAATAAAAAGTTTATACAGATATCTTGAATTTTTGGTGTGATTATATGACCTTACATAATTTTTGTAAATATCAGAATGAATTAAATAGTGCCACCTATTCGTGAACTATTAAAGTGTTACGAAATGTTGAAATTCTGATGCAAACGCAATTAAATATTGTGAGTGTATTAGCTATTAACACAGTAACTAATTGAACAATAGTGTGCGAAAATTATTAAATTTTGCACACGCATAGACCAAATTACAGGTTAACATACCTACAGCTTAGAAAAATTAATTATTTTGTACATTTTTTCAAGAATAACTAAAGATTATTTTCTTCTTTTCGATAGACGGCGCTATTAAGTGTATATATTGTTCAATTTGTTATTAAATGCAATTTGTACTTCGTGAAAATGGAATATTAACTAAAGTAAAGCTTCACACAAACTGGGCGGTGGCGGTACCACGGCTCGTACCCGAGGTAATGTAAATACAGCAGCGGTGGTGGTGGCGTTTACTACAATCATTTAAAACTAGACGTGACTAGGTGTCTGAACTTCGCTAAAGGGGAAGCATATTTTTTTAAACTCGTTTTTGTATATATTTTTTAATAATTATTTGTTTTTCATAAATTTTGTATTGTTTTTATTATTCATAATCTCTTCTAACATAGTTTTATGCAATACATGATGTATTACTTGGTGCTTTGGTTGACTGAATGAGATTGCAGCTATAGCAATAAGTCATCCTTATGAGTTTGTATATTAAAGACTATAAATTAAGAGATGACGCGTTACTTTGTTTTCACGAAAAATCTACGGCGCGGATCCAAATGCGCCTTTCGGTGTTTTGTTTATTATGTTTTTTAGTATCAATAAGTGTTTGGGAATAAAAATACACATTTGTGTCATGTTGCGAATGACACCAGGATCTCGAATACATCAATTCTAGTTTGCAAGAAGTAGCCAAGAATATACATGCCAATTTTCGCAATGTTAATTTTTGAACATGCATGCTTACTCCGGGGAGTAAGATGTTGCCATGTCAAAAAATTAACAGCCTTTGCTCTATGGTACAAAGGCAAAAGTATCACTACGATAATTTAGTTAAACGTCATTAAAGAGAATTAGACGTGATATAAAGATTTGTGGGATAATGGTTATGTATTTACGTAATCGTTATTACATTATCGTGTTTATAACATTATCGAGTTTATTGATTTAAGGAATTACACTAGAATAATAATATATTGTAATTTTTAATTACAGATACTTATTTAATTATTACTGTTTATTAATAAAATTTGAATTCACACTACAAGGGTTCCAAGTACACTTAGATAAAATAAAAGTTCAAATATTTAATAATATTCCTATTAAACTATTTATAAATATTAATATTAGTACTGACCATGTAAATAAATAATGTTATATTGAATATATTTGGCGTTAATTTTGTAGAAATTCATTATTCGCAATTAAATGAAACTACGCGATGTAGTATTATTTCTACTATCTTTAATTTCTTTACCACGACCTAGGTTTCGTTGTATTACAACATCTTTGCTAATATCCCACCTGAAGATGTTGTAATACAACGAAACCTAGGTCGTGGTAAAGAAATTAAAGATAGTAGAAATAATACTACATCGCGTAGTTTCATTTAATTGGAAATAATGTTATATTTTCTTAAATCTCATTTTCTTTCTAATATATATTTTACAATAAAAATAAAACATATTTACTAAAAAGTATGATATGTAAAACTATCTTTCTAATCATCTTATAAATATTAAGTAACCTTATAGACACAATATTATTTTCATAGCTTTGTGTTCCGTATGTTCGAAAATTATTCTGGAAAAATATTTCTTCGTGTATATTTTTCAGAGTATTTCTAGAGGTAAGTTGATTAAAAATTGTGAAATAATCATTTTTGAATTATTTACGAGTAATTTGAAAGGTTACCGCATACAAAAAGAATTAAAAATACTGAAATTACCCCCCCCCCTCCCCTAGTCTCTGTATATGGAGACTTTAGAGTAATATACTTAATATTGTCTAGTGTATCTTTCACTGGCGTGTAAATTTCGTGAATTTCTCAGAAAATTACGACATTTGTAATCGCCGCAGTTACCGGTATGTTTATTTTCATTGTTTTGACTAGCATTTTCCACGATAGTGTGGAGGAGTGGGGCAGTAGGCAAGATTTTAGGGAAAATTTTCAGCAACGTCTTTACAAATAATTTGTTTTAAATTCTTACTAAATGAAACTTATAAGATTTCACCGACATATAACATTAATTAATACCATCTATGATATATATATATATATATATATATATATATATATATATATATATATATATATAAATAGACTGATAGATGGCACAAAGTTAATGTTACATGTCGATGAAACGGTATGGAATTATGCATCAGCGTTATATTTATCAATACAAAACAAATTTAATTTTGAGTATATATTGTGAAGTTTGTATCTTAGAAATAATGGCAGGAAAATAAAGATTTTTAATGAAATTTCTCTCAACTAAATGAAACTACGTGATGTAGTATTATTTATACTTTATTTAAATTCTTTACCACGACCAAGGTTTCGTTGTATTACAACATCTTCAGGTGGGCTATTTGTGAAGATGTTATCATACAACGAAACCTAAGCCGTGGTAAATAATTTAAATAAAATAGAAATAATATTAGATCACATAGTTAGGTACTAGGTTGAAGGTGCTCGTAGATGTCTATTCTTCATTCGGTCTTCCTGGTCTGAATTTCCTCCTTAGCAATGTCTCTCCATTTCTGCCGGTTCGCTGCGCTGCGAGAGCACTCAGTCACGGTAGTTTGCGTCACTGATTTAATTTGGTCCGTCCATCTGGTATGTGATCGGTCTCTAGATCTCTTGCCCTCTACATGGCCCTGCACCACCAGTCTTTCGATCGAGTGCTTGTTCCGGGATATGTGGCCAATCAATTTTAGTATTCGCAGTTGCACAGCCGATGAAAGTCGCTCCTTGACCTTGAGTTCCTTCAGGATAGAGTTGTTAGTGCGGAACGCCTCCAACATCACATCTCCAAGGCTTCGACTTTTCGGCGATCCTGTAAGGACAGGATCAAGTTTCAGTTCCATAGAGAAAGACTGGGGATCATTCATGAGATCATTTCATGAGTCGGAGCTTAATATTTTTGGTTATCCTTATGGAGCTTTCCAACCGCAGGTCGTGTAATAGCGTATCTTCGCTTGATTTATTGTTCCACTTTTTTGATTCCTTGTTCTTATTTATCCGCCTACCTCAAATAGACATGCCTTTATTCCAGTCGCAAGAACATTTCGCATAATGTATTACAGTGTATACGTTGAATAGCAGTAGTGACAGAATACACCCTTGCCGGACGCCAGCTTCCGTCTGAAAGTTTTCCGAGTCGACTTCATCCACTGGAACAGCTGCTGTACTTTCTACATACAATCTCTGCATGGGGTATTTAGATGCTGAGGTGTTCCCATATCCCTTAATACTAACCAAAGTTTGTTCCATTTAACCGAAATCGACAAAGCAAATGTAGAGTGGGGTGTTAAATTCTCTGACTCTCTCTATGATCTGGCGCAATACTAAGATTTGTTCTCGTGTACCTTTTCATTTCACGAAACTAGCTTGCTCTATTGATATTTGACGAGACAGGTACGACTGGAGTCTGCTATTAAGGATGTGAAGTAGTACCCTGCTAGCATGCGAAATAAGAGAAATCAGTCGGTAGTTATTGCATTTCTTTGTTGACCTTTTCTTAAGTAGCGGTATGAATAAGGAATGTAATCAGTCTTTTGGCCAACACCACACCTTGCAGCAGATCTTATGTAGGCTATGAATCCCTGAATAGCCTAGCAAAGATCTTTGCAAATAGCCCACCTGAAGATGTTGTAATACAAAGAAACCTAGGTCGTGGTAAAGAACTTAAAGAAAGTAGAAATAATACTACATCACGTAGTTTCATTCAATTGTGGATGTATGGAGATCTAAATATAGTCTAGGTGTTGCATAAAAGCATTTTAAAAATTCATGAAAACATTGTATGTTTAGTTTCTCCAAAAACTGAATTTCATATTCGATTGTAACACAACTTCTTTACTAGTACTGCTCTGATATTGACAATCACTTAATCGAAAGTTGTTACTTCTGTCATTTTCAATCAGTCTTTATATTTCTTGTACGGTAACTACTGTTTGCTTTTTATAATAAATATGTATAATCATGTCTTTGTCTATAAAACAGTATACCGAGGCATCTGTGCCCCAAGTTGCTTCTATGTACGCCGAAAGGAATCATATTAAACTGATGCGTTTTCATCGATATATGCCAATGATTACTTAATATAATTGGTTATTGATGTCATAAGTAAAGAAAGTATGTCAATGGGCTATTGCATAGCGTTTGGCAACACCGCGTTGTTGGTTCGTTACTCGCAATATTGACTAATATTATATGGGTGATTATGGGAGAAAGTCGTACCTGTTCTTGACCCGAGCGAATCTAATCTTGATATTACTTCTCCGTTACTGTGATGTGTTGTGGTTATTATTATTAACAACGTTTTTTATAAGGTTTACATACGCATGACGATACTTACGTGGAAAGCTATGCGCTTTGAGTTAAATTTCTTGATCGCAAATTATTAATATATAATTATTTTAGGTCTACAATATTCGTTGTAAACTCTATTTAAAATAATGATAATTATTATTTATATTATATGATGTGAATTTTATTTACACTGTCTGTTTATTAAATACGAAAAATATGTATAATAAATCTACAAAAAAATAATGTTATTTCAAGGTTTTGGTTAAAAATTTGTTAAGTTATCAAAATAATAAACAGCGCCTTCTATGATCTGGGGTTCAAATTACAACATTATTTTCAATGAATACATAGGCAACATTTTAGAAATACTTACCCGAATTAATTGATAGATGACGTTAGTATAGCATTACATGTTGGAGATATTAAATTATCTTTCAGCGTTTCATCTACTAATGAAAAACGTGTTTAATTAAAAAAATAAGGCGGTGCGTTGAAAAGAGTTGCGGCTCAATTGTTGGCCCTATAAAATTCTGATCAACTTTCAAATATACGAAGAATATATATATGAATATATATACATGAATATATACGAAGACTACCTCTATTATATTCCTAAACTTCATGCGCATTCAAATAACTCTAGTCGTTATGAATAGATTTTCTTGTGATAGAGCACAAGGGTTTTGTTCTATCGTTTTTAGTAACTTAAAATGAGATTAAATTCCTTTGTTGTGATGGTAGTTTTATTTAAATGTTTTACTATATGATCATTATTTACTCGTACATATGTAATTCATTAATCGGAGCAAAAGTAAATGTACGTAAAGCAACACAGATATATTTAAAACAGTTTATAACTGATTTATAGAAAAGTCATAATAGTATCGCCAAACATAATAGTATTTATTTATTCAATGTCTAGAATTTATTCAAGGCCAAGGTTACGTAAATTATCGACTCAAATAATGTGCATCTAAATGCGCTAACTTGCCGAACTCTAGATCAGAATGACTATAATTTGTGAAACATATCTTTAATGTTTACGATCTAACTAGATCACTTGTTAAATATTATAGATTTCTTTTGCCATAGAACGCGACAATTTATAAAGTTTATTCGCCGGACCAAGAAATATGTTCACCTGTTACTATATCTGCGTTATACGCACACGTTTTCCTTGATTTTCTAAATATGTCTTTATAGATAGGGGGATACGAGCATGTCTAATCAAGCACTTATTTTCCTTGATTATACATGCTCGAATCCCCCTATTTATTAAAATGCTTGCATAATTCACACGCGTTTCCTTTTCTTTCCAATTTTGACATGTTCGGATTTCTCTATTTATTAAAATGCTTGTATAATTCACACATGTTTCCTTTGCTATTCTGTTTGGACATGTTCAGAACACACTTTTTATTGTATTGCTTACATTATCCGAATACGTTTTCCTTGCTTTTCATTTTGGACATGTTCGGATTTTTCTGTTTCTTAAAATGCTTGCATAATAAACACACGTTTCCTTTACTGTTCAGTTTAGACATGTTCGGATCACCCTTTTTATTGCAGTGCTTACATTATCCGAATACGTTTCCCTTGCTTTTCACTTTGGACATGTTCGTATTCCCCTATTTATATAAATACTTGCTTATGCCGCCCTTATTTCACTAGCTCCCCATTTCGGACATGTTCGGGTATGACTATCTGCTACCGATTTATTTGGCTTTATACTTTTACAAAAGTATTAATCGATTACATTCACAACTTATCTGTGTTAGAATTGGTACCTTTTTAATGATTTTATTTAGTTTTATAGCTTTCTAACTGGCTAGTAATCAAATACTGTAATCAAATTTACAATCACCTCCCCTTAACAGACTGAGTTGAAATTTCGCACACATGTATAATTATAATTACGATCCAATATTATGGTGACTGAAAAAACAATATTATGATAGAAGGTGGTTAAGGAAACTTTTAAATGTAAGGTAGCAGAACTCTTGCGTTTGGACTTATTTATTTGCACGCGAAGAAGACTTTAGTTCTGGTTAGATGTCGTATATCTCTCCTCTTCACCCTAGTGAAAGTTGGTAGCGTGCTAAGGAACGCATGACACTAGGGTGGTCAAACATTGACCTTTCAATGCGTGAATTGACGGCGAATTCTAGGTATAAAGGTTCAACTTATTTCATAGCTCAGCAACCCGTGCAATAACGGAATAAAAACAGGATTAGAAGGAGGTATCGTGTTTGGTAATAAGTAAAGTAAGGAAATTTTCAAGGCGAAGTCCAAAGCTATGCGCACCTAAGGTTGAGAGTCTAGACCTAAAATAATTCGGGCTAGGAGATTACTTCTGTACACAGAAGACAGAGAAAGTGTAGATTGTTCTAGCAGTAAATCTCTAACCGATTAGGCTGCGTCCTGTAAGCAGAAAAATGTTCTAATTTCTTCAGGTCGCGAATACACAAATTTTTGAAGTCGTTCTAATTTATTTAATTATAAGTCCTAATTATAGTCAAACGAGGGCAGCGAGAAGTGAATTTTAATTTTTCTTAATGTTTTCTGAAAATTTTACGAGTAATGTCATATGTTGAGGTTACCAACTAATATTTAGACCAAGATTTTTGGTAATAATTGATTTTCGGTAAGACTACAGAGTCGTTTAATAACGACTGTGGTAAATCAGATATAGAAATTTTTGAAAAAATCTTTTTTTATTACTGTTGTTATTGCCCGAGACTTGCAGGGGTTGATTGATAGATCCATTTTGTAGGCTCATTGGAAATCAGGCAAGATCTGCATTGATTGCATTGGTAGCGGTTGAAAGAGTACAAGATCTGAATGCTTATAAATATGTAAAGCATATGTATACAGGTGAGGTTAAGAGAGATTTCTGACAACAGTATCTATAAAAATGAAAAAAAAACTAGCAGTGAAGAACTCCATCCTGAGGGACACCAGCCACAAAATCACTCTGTTTGGACACGTATTAGAATTTTCACCTATTATCTACGGCTAGTAAGGATTTAAAGCAATCTAAAGGGATGTTTGAGACCCTGAGTGATTTTAAATGAGCAGGAAGAATGTTGAAATCAACACAATTAAACTCATTACTAAAGTGGAGTAGCATAAGGATTCTTAATTGAATATTATTTAAAGTAATTATTATCTAAAGTCTCATTGAAAAGGGTTAGAACCGAGCATGAACCATGTGCAGGTATGGAAATAGACTTGAAATCTTAAGGTTGGGTGGGGTATACAACTTTTGGAAGAGGACTCAACTTTTGGCATTAATTTTTCTATTCAGATAGGGACGTAGCTGTTTCCAGTGAAGTGTTAAAATATCAACGATAGTTATAGGTTTAAGACCATCAACATTCCGTCATATCCGGGTGGCCTTGATTTAAATGCAGAAGATGTGCTTTGATTTCAGTTTTACATGTATATGTAATTGAAAATTGGGTATCCTTGATGACAGAAGCTTTAATACTATTAATTTCTTTAGCGAAGGGGCAACACCAAACCTCACGATAATTCGTTCCTCAGACCTTCTTATCACTTTTCTCTGTTTTCTGTTGTTTTTAAATTTTTTAAGTGAAACTTCTTTAGGCGCGTATATATATATATATATATATATATATATATATATATATATAAATATACATATATACATATATATATATATATATATATATATATATATATATATATAGTTTAACTTATTCTATTCTATTTTATAAATTTGAATACTAATAATGATTTTGGTTTGAAAGTGTACACCAGCGAGGTGGCCCCTTAGAAGGTTTTGAGGATGTTTTGGGTTTTGAAGATGAACAATGTAATTCCTTGACGGATAGGAGTAAATCAACCGTGATTCAAGATATTTGCTATTGGTAGCTGTAACTTGGCAAAATAATTACACCATCGATCACATAATATTTATAACAACCGCCAAAGAACTTTTACTTCAATGAAGCGTAAAAGTTATCTGCTCTCATTTCATTTTTTTATTTTTTATTTTTTCAACAATTATTATGTTATTTAATATACCATAAGAAAATGAGAGATGTGCACTTTTGGGTTTATCAACGATTCTTCAATTTCACAAAAATTAAAAGAATATTAGTAATATTTTGGAATTATATATTTTATAGTTTTCATTTTAATACCCATATTGTATTTTATACAAAATGTTTCCTTTCACATCGAATTGAAAATTTATTTTTCATTTTTAACACGGTTTGCGGTTAAAGACAGGTGACTTTTTGGGGTACTGAACCACAAAATGAATTTCAATAAATAAAACCAAAGTTTCTCCTTATATATTATTTTATCATTTAAATAGCTTTCTCGTATCACGCTGAACGTTGTCTCGCTTCAGTTTAGTTACGCGCGCAAAAATCAGAGCGTAACTTTGTTTAGTAAGCGGACTCGTGTAACAGTAATTTTATTATGAATGGAGAATTTGAAGGTAGATCACCTTCGAAGAGTGTAAGGCCTTAATGTGTCCATCCTGCAAATAATAAACCGGTACCTAAGATGTCGGTACTAGTTAAATATGCACATAAATAATTCATTCATAATTTTAAAACAATTAGTTATTTATTTAAAGGTCTCGTCAAAACATCGGAAAAGTAACGAGGATATCAACTATTTAATCAAGATATTGTAGTAGTTCGCGAATTACTCAAAAATATCTGCCATCTATTGATTGATCTCAAGGATCGATCTGGAATGGCGTGTACGATTGGTCAAAAAAATGAATATTTATTCTTTGTCCAGGAACAAAATATGGTAAATACCTCCTGAGTTGAATTGAGAAGATATGAAAATAAACTAAATACAACACAGAAGAATTGTAGATGTAATTAATGAACAATTTTATTACATGTATCTGCTTAAAGGGAATTCTCATTAAAACGAAACTTGTTAAGTAAGAGTAAAAAAACTCACTACGAGGGTTCGGAAACGTTGCATATAAATATTTATGGGTACATAGAATATCTATTACACTATTTATAAACTGTTATATTATTTCTATAATCTAAATATATTTCCCAATAAATCTTTAACAGGCGTAAAAATATCGTGAATTACTCAAATATTATGAGGTTTAGAATCATTGATATAGATGTCCAGTAAATTTTATATAAGTCTAGTAATGCTGACTTTTCATAATTTTAGTTGTAGCAGTTTTATAGATTTGGGGGGAGAGACACTTTTTACATGATTTTTATTATATTTACACAACTATTCTAATATATAGTCGTCGCCGTGTTGTGTTGCGTTGATTACAAGGCATACGGCTTTTCATAGCGCGGCGCACCGTGGGGACCCGGGCTCGATTCACGGCTGTTCGTCTAGCAGAGCTTAACTGGTGTTCCAGTTATCCATAAGAGATTTCTCTCGTAGCAATAAGTTCGTCATATGTTTCAATTGGGTATATTAAAGTACTTAAATAAATATTCAACATAAAATTTAAAAAAAAAATAGTTTTCGAATCATTACAATCTTTCTATTGATAAGCGATATATGAAGTTAAAAAATTCCTTTATTTAATTTGCCCCTTCCAAAATTTATATATAAATATTTTTGAGCAGTGTTAATTTCCGAAATGTATGCGAGTTAATACGTTTTATCACTGTATCAAATTTGTCAAAGAATGGCGTGTAGTTTTCCAAAAGTGTCTACAGAATTTTCTTATGTAAAATTGTAGAAACAAATACTTTTAGAATCTTTTTGACTTTTCCTTTCAATTTATTCTCCGCACAATATATATGATACTTAGAAAATAAATCGGGTATAATGTTGACCCGTAAAAATGTTTATATAACATTTTCGAGTATTGAAATAAACAAATTAGACAAAGGAACAAGACCAATTTTAATTAATTACAAATTTTTCAAGTTGTTTATTCATTATTTTACCTTTTTTATAGTTTATCCTTGTTCTTTCATTGAGTCATAAAATTTATATTAATATATTAATAATTTAAGCAAAATAAGTCACTGAGTCGGCGATGAAACATTACATTATTGTCGAGAAAAGGTTTAAGAAATAACACCAATAGTTTATGAAATATCAAAATCATTTGGCACACATTTAAAGCGTGTTGTATATCATAAAAATATCGTGGCGATTCAATACTCGAGCCTTGGCATGGTTATGCAAACGGTGTATAGAACACCGACAGTATATCTACAGTCAACCCGGAGTGGCATCAGTGATATATAGCAAGCCGATACTTACGTAAGTTTGCGACAAATAACAGTCGCGTTGAAGTATTTGATGTCATAATCGTCGAGTCGATGATAAATAAATATGCTTAACCTTATCAAATATTTAACTTTCAATTGCTGTATAAGTTAGGAATTACAAATACAAGTATTTATAGTGTGTGAAACGTAAATCCGGGTCACGTTTACAAGTTTTTTGTTCCAAAATGACGAGAAACACTTCATTATTTACAGACTTCAAAAGAGGAGGAGGTCCTTAATTCGACGCGTATGTATTTTGCGTTGCTGATTTTTATTATCCTTTTTTGTGTCAAGGGAAATGATTGCGAATAGGTGCTGTAGGTGTGTGGTCAGGACTAGACTATGGACTATTGAGACATTTTAAGGAATTCCTCGACGGGAGCATAAATGGTGGCCATGATCTGATGAGGGTAGTGGGAGAACTCGAGTTTGGATTCATTTGATTTGGCTTGACGAGTTCTTTGGTCTCAAATGTTGACCAGACTTTGCATGGGTAAAAATGTTTTAGACAACGTAAACATAACGTTAGACAAACTTGTAAAATATTCGAATTGTGTTGACGTTTATTATGGAAGAATTTTTGGAATATTTTGGAAGTGCGCATGGTGCGCCTAAAAAGTAGTTCACTTGGTCGATGCCGAAGGGAGCCGAGTTCACTCGATTCAGCGTCACCGGCCCTAGCATGACGGCACAGTTCCGTTAACTGTTCAGAAAAAGGGCGCAGCGTATGGTGCACCTAATGAAGTTTCCATTTCATAAACATAAAAATTAATAAATAAAAAGTGCTACGTATACAGAGGGGGTATACTTAAAGCCATTTTCAGTTTGAAAGAAAATTTAATTGAACGTACCTACATAATACGTAGACAATCTATCGACTCCACTTTATTTTTTCCTTAATATAGTGACATTTACGTTTTAATTAATAATTAAACCAATTCTGTACAGACCACGTAAAAGTGAAACAGGCAAGCAATGTCTCGTAAAAAATATTAACGCATATTATATAATACACAGAGCATATAACTGTGGTATAATATATGTGATACCATTAATGGGTTCGTATTATTAATACGAACGCTGGCAACACTACGAAGATAGGCAATAATACAGGCCTTCAAAATAATTAGTTCACCTCATTTAATTCATTATACTGTGACCATAAATTACATGACCTGTGAAACCGAGAATGTTTTGAAGCAGTAGTCTGAAATTAGTTTCCGGATATAATATGTCTATATTAAATATTTTGTTTTACTTATACAAGTTTAAAGAGATAATCATTAATTAAATAAAAGTTTATAGGGAATTATTTGTCAATAGCTAAAAAAGAATCCCCTGGAAATATATTAGCGCCGCGATGTCATAACTCAGTTGGTCGTGTTTTTTTATACATATTAGAATCCATTGTATGACAGTTTGCTATTATACAGTCGCATAAATAAGGTATATCAATGTTTTATATCAGTTTTTTTTACAAACAATAACATAAAGATGTACTTACCATAAACTTTTTATTTAAAAGTAATAGTTGTTTAGATTAAGATTAATTTAATTTCCTCCCTCTTTATTTTCAAAATTGTACGAACTTGTACCACAAAATTTGCAACGTCTTGAGGTCTAGGTAAATATTTTTACCTAAAAAACTTTCATAAATATTTTATTATTTTAGTTTCTTTTATGTTAAAAATATATATTGTTTACCATATGTTTTGTTGAACAAATTGAAAATTGAATGGAACAGAATCGAAAAGCGGATTTGCTGACTTATTTTGCGAATATAACTAGAACTTAGTCGGTTTCTGAATGTTTGTTCGTATTTGTTTGCCAATTTTTAATTCTTAATGTACAAATGCAAACTAAGAACAAAATGAGGTCATATATTGGGCGTAAAATTGAATACCACATTCTTTTCGATATTCTGAAGAATACAGTGCAAACAATTTTTTGAAATTGTACATAAGCAAAAAATCTGACCGTTTGGAAAACTAAAAAATAAATCTTTGGATTAAGTACGTAATTGGTAACTGATTAATAGAATAGACGTAATATACGTTTCGTTCTAAATATTGAAACGTTTTTCATTTTATAGAAAAACATTTTGTATTTTTTTTATAACATTAAATTATTAAACGATATTTTATAATATGAGAATGTAATGTTGAAAATATTGTAATAATTTTTCAAAAATATTCAACTTTCAATTTTAATAAACTTCGGAACCACCACGAATTTTGAAAAAACAGATTTTTACTGTTTTTCTTCAGGACATTGAAGGTACCTTTTCGAGGCTTTGTTCTATTAACTTTGCACCTGTATACACATTTTACGATTATCATATCGCACATAATTTCATTACACACAAAGCGTTCTTTTCCATCTGCTCCAAGATCTTGAGATTTTATATAGAAAGCAAAACGAGAATATTCTTCGTAAAGTTTAAAGAAATCAGTGTCTTCATTTTAATTGTTAATATGAAAGCTTTTACGTGAATCTACGTCTGTTGTTTATATTTTTTATCATGTAAATAATACTTAATTGACAACAGCTATGTTCATTTTGTGGAATTACTTAATAATACAAATGTTGTTAGACTACGGTTTCCAAAGTTTTAATGTCTGACAGCCTTGGAATATGTGAAAAACTATATTGCATTACAGTCTTCAGACAATCGTAGTTTTGTTAGTACAATCGTAGCGATATCTATTCAACGATATATCTTGCTATGCTTGAAGTATGTACTGAAACCAATTTTAGACTTTTTTAATCTTTTATTTACCAAAGAAACGGTAACTGAGTATAGGGAGGGTAGAGTCATTATCTTGAGGACGATCTCTTACAGCTACGATGCAGGACGATCTCAAAAGTATTAAAAATACAAATAAAGTGCCATATTTGGTGTGGAGTATTATAAGGTCAAAACTGTGAAGTTTGGTAAATATGTACGTTTGAAAGAATTAATTATAAGTCTCAATAAAATTATAGTTAAAAATACGCTTTTGTAGCAATATGAACTAAAGAATAAAAAAGAATCTATAAATATAAACATGTTGGTCAAGAGCCAAAAAAGGATGACTGATAATAAAAAAAATTACTTTTATGTAAAAAAAAGTGAGGGGTGCTCTCGAATTATATTTTTAAATAACTCTACCTTTACAAATAGTTAGTGATAAAAAACATTTTGTATTTTTATACTGTGACCATGTTTCCCAGTATTATCCCAGGGTATAAGACGCTAAGACTCATGTCCACGGATAATGTTCCGAAATTCTTGTCTTTCTCTTTTCTTTCTCTATTCTTCAATATATCTCTTAAAAATACTTATCGTGTATGCTGCTACGCATCGTTCTTAATTCTTATTGACTTTGCTTTCTGTTTCACACCTTGTCTTTATTCCTCTTCGCTATCGAAATTAATTTTATAACTTTGTGAATTTTGTTACTTTAATAGGTTTATATGAAAAATATACGTTAGTCTTCAAATATACGTTATTTTGTTTCACTGGACAAGATTGCCCATGTAGTCTTAAAAAAACAATTTAAAAAATCATGAATTTAGTGAAAATTGTTAATTGTATTTAATTGATAAGGTTTTAATGTGGAATTTTTGATAAATTTTAATTGATTTTAAAAAGAAGGAGGGCTTAAATTACACACGTACATGTTTATTAGGTTTCCATTATCACACTGCGGATTCTTGTAATTTCATCATGTTCGTCCGTAAATCTGTCACAGCACCAGTTTCCTTTATTTGTATACCTGCCACTATGAATTTTTTCAGGTATAGGTTAGTTTCTTCATATAGAGATCTTACTCAATATACAATAAAGTTATAATACAATTGTTATAATTATGGATGCATTTAATCACGTTATTTATATCCATGATAATAATCATTTGATTATTATGAAATTATTATTACCATAGACTTAATTTACCGTTACCGCACCATTACTCATTCCGCCGTTACTGGATAATTCTTTTGATTAATTTCCAAAGAATTGAACATTGAGAATTTTTGGACCCTTTGTTTTTATTCATAAGTCTGTTTGCGAAATATAATATTACGTTACGAAGTGATTGGCGTTCACGTCTATAATTTTAAAACAGAATGCAAAAATAAATTGAAAAGAAGTGATCAGTGACCACTTAATGAACGCGTTCATTTAATATAATTTCGGGTATGTTTATAGTTTATTTTGTGAAACGACTTCGAAACACTACTTTTTCGAGCTTTGACACGTACTTGACGGATTATTTATCTATTTATTTCTAATTTTAATTTACATGTTACCACATACATACGGTTAGTACACTTAATAATGCAAATATTCTATTTACTCTGTTTGAGTCAACCACAGTAGAAAATACGAAATTTTTTAGTTTTATAAAACGCTGCTAAAATATCTTAGTGGAATTAAAGATAACATATTTTAAAATTAATGCACTTTAAAATAAAAGCGAAAAAAATTAAATAGAAAATAACTTAAGAAAAAAAATGAATGAAGAAAAAGAGGAAAAAAGAAACAGGATGGAGTTAAGAAGTAGGGGCGGTAGGGGCGAGCAAAATTCGAGAGATAGGACTTTATCTAATCACCTTTAAAGACATTTGCAGAGGATGAATTCCTATGGTCATAATGGCGGATATGAAAAAAATGCAGCACAGCGTATTAGTTTTACAGTTTTTTAGTTTATTCAATTTTCAATATATTTGTCTGATCAATAGTATTGTATAGAAAACATTTATATCCAGACGATGAGATTTGAATGGATACACTGGTTGATGTGTTTCATATAGGGATTTATGTGCTGTCCCATATCACAGTATTACTTCGCATCACCGGTCACAGTATTACCTTATCATTCATACCATTCCTCATTACCAGCCACTGTTTCAGCAAGATAGTGGGGTTACGTAAAAAATGATAAAATGCATCATTATTAGATAAGTATGATCATACACGTATGGTATATTTTGAATTAAAATTATATGTACAAAGAAAATATATTTGTTTTTGGAGGCATTTGTTTTTTTTACTTTTGTAAGCAGAAAGTAACAAAAATGCAAAAAGTGGAATTGGTGTTGAAGACTTCATTTTTTAAGAGTTATATTCTCAATTCCCAATCAATCAAACGTTATTAAATAACAGTGTCTAATAAAAAATAACAGCATTTAATAATAAAAATATTTTAATAAAAAATAATGAAACTTTGCGAGAAATAAATATGTACATACCGATAGCGAGCGAAGTTTCATTGGCAGCTTTAACGGAATTTGGGCACCAATTCGGTACGGTGCCCAAAATGAATATCAGAATAAACCAATTCATGTCCGTAAATCCTTACACTTGACGACTGTTTTTAAATTTCACTATAAACATACATGCACAAGAAAGACGATGCAAAACACCAGATAGCCAATATTACGAAAATACACAACAAAATTTCCATTTTAATGTTATTAAACTTAAAATATTAGTTCTATGATTTTTTAGTTTAATTTTAATTAAAGGAAAAACACAGCTATTTAATAAGTACTCATCGAACGCTTATTTAAAAGAAATCTAAATATCATTTGAAGAGCGGCAAAATTAAATTTGGAACGCATCGATTACGCGCGTACGATATGTCAAAACGTAGTGGACGCGTACGGTCGGCCCGCGCAGCCTCGGCCGCCGACGCCGCGGGGAGGGATGAAGGAAACAGAGACGCGAAAGTACAACAGCACAGGTTGGCAAGAGCGAATGGCTTACGTTCTTTGCTCACCTACATCGGTGTTGTAAGGCTGGTTTCATATTAAAGAGTTTGAAATAGACAAATGTTTTCTAACTGGAATTGTTAGCTTGACACTTAATTGACACTATTTTTTTCCCTTTAACCTTAAAAATGAAATAAGAAAGTATACTTTCTTTTGTTAATAATTGAACATGTATAGTACTTGATATACAAATATTAGTGTCGTAACTATACAAAAACTCTCTTAATTAGGGGTAACATATTTTTCGTAAATATTTTCAGTAAATTGTAAATATCATATACAAAAATCAGAAAAAAAATTAGATTTCTTCCATTTTAGGCAAAATCAATTATTTTCTTCATACGAAACATGCTTCCTCTAAAATGTTTAGATAAATATTTCTTGTGTCTTTACTATTGTTAAATATGCGAGTCAATAGATTCCATTAATGTACCAAATTTCAATTTTATACGTAGAAACATTTTTGAGAAAAACGACTGTGATATACAATATAGGGGTACGTGAGTAATCATTTAAGTGTTCAATTTTTTGTTCAACCTTTTGAGATGCGTAACCTTAAAGTATACTTTAAAGTATAATTTCTTGTGATAATAATAGAACGCGTATAATATTTTCAAATTAAAGTTTTCAATCCGATTGAACCGAATTGAAAGTATTTAAATAATGAAAATATGAATTTTGGCTTAATTATAAAATATTTAATTACAAAATTAATACATGCTTAAAATATAAAATATATATGACGGAGAAAGAAATAATAATAAAAATCTTTAAAATAAATGAAATTAACTAAATTGTTAGTAATAATAAGAAAAATAAAAGTTATGATGCATATATTATAGTCGATAATAACTGTTTTTTAAAAAAAAAGATAGCCGTGCCAACGTTGGATCATTGCTACCGTGAATACTAGTATTATAGAATTTATCTTACCAGAATTGGACACTAGCCTTATTCGCACCTTAGCTGTGTACTCTTGCAGCTTTATTGCTGGCAACGCTTCGCAGAGCAACTGTTGCATAAGCGGCGCCGATGGCCAGCGCCCAACAAAACGAATATGTCATTTCGTTGCTGCAGTGCGAAGAGGATTGTGGTTCGCGGTTATGCAATGACGCAACCTCGATTTGGAACGAAAATTCTACTCCTTTGTCTTGTGTTTATTGCCATTTTGTTGCACTTGGGTTGGAGGTTGTTGCTGATTAATTTCTGAATTAATGTTGTTTTTAAAGAGAAGTTTTAAGTTTGATAAAAAAAAATGGTCAAGTATTTTATACATAAAAAATGGTAAGATGTTACAAATGATAACAATTAATAACTTAATTCTAGATGCAGTCTTACGTAGCTTCGGCCTTGGATTATTACTACCATCATATTATTACGTTCTACGACAACAATTTCCTGTAAATGTTGAAAAAAAAACTGGCACAAACTAAGTAGTGATTTTCGAAATATATCCTCGATTTTCGTTTCCAGAAGTTGTCTAAAAATATTATTCTCGTTATGATTCCTGCCATCAGGGAAGATGTAGATATCTTCCTCTCTCATCTTTTTCTATCCTTGTTAATACATAAATTATTAGTTAATTTAAATACGTTGTAAAATTTTCCTTTTTTCATATTTCTCACAGACAGTCTTTCACAAAGCTAAGTTCTCACTATGCAGTGTTTTGTTTAACTTTGAGATATTAATAGTAAATCACAAAAATAAGTAAATAAATATATAAATTAAAAAAATATTGCAATAGATCGTGAATCATTAAAAAAACTCCATCGCTTTCTCTAGGCTGTCAAAAAGCAGGGTAGCGTCTTTCGCTTGGCTCAAGCGACTCGCTTTACAAAGACTAATAATCCAGCTCACATCAGCTGAAATGATCTATAATCTGAATATATTAATCTATGAGGGTCTTAACCATACATTTTGAGACATAAAAATCTTATAATTTTTTTGGGATATCTTTAATATGAGTATATTTTCATAATGAGATTAGGTGACTTAAGTTAATTTCAAGTTACAAATTAACAAGAACATCAATCATTGTCATAATACAAGGAACAGTCAATGTCATTAATGAAATTAGAATTTATAAATTGAGAATTTAATACGACCTTTGGCAAATGTCTATAATATAAAAGTGGAACGTAAGCCCTATATGCTCGCCAAGGTCTCGCATAGATAATTGAGTTAACACCGGAAATTATTATTGATTATGGTGGTTTATAACTATATAGGAAATAACCACGAATAATTGTGGAATGCGTGAAAGAATATATTGCTTACACTCCATTGATTAACTGAATAATATAATTTGGAACAGTTCGCAGTCGTGATTACTACCCTTGAGCAGTTTCAGATTATCTTATTTAATGTAGAATATTAAAGCAGATAAAAAAATTACTTTTCGTATTCGTTTAGCATAAAATTTTCAAGAGCTCGCTAATAAATATATTTTCAAGAGTATGCTAATAAACATATGCGCAGTATGGATTGCAACTCTGCAAAATAGTAGAATAATCAAGCATTATAGTTTCATGTCAAAGAAATTAAATTTAATTGATATAACACTGTAATTCATGATTATCTTTTTATTTGCGACAATGTTTGCCGTACGTTAAATGTAAATTTAAGAATTTTTTCGAGGATTAGGACATTTGCCTGATATGCAGGTGTAATGATCTATGAACTGATCTAACAAGGAGACAGTATGGTATTACAAATTCAAACAAATCAATTTTATTCTTTTATTCCTTTCTTTATAGAGTTAAGTTCAATATTATAGGAATTTTTAATGGAATGGTCCATACATGAAATCAACTTCGTAAATATGGTAAATACGAGAAAAATATTTTACCATGTGGGCATATCATTAGCGCTCTAAAAGTGGTCCACAAAAATTGAGTGACATGTCTCAATTTCAATTTCATATGTGATTTCGTGGACTCTCCAACTTTTTCATTATAACGCGTGGCACTATTTGGGCCCACATTTTGTTCCTTTTATATGGGTATTAGGATGGAGCGATAATGTATGATTATTTTTAAAAGGCATAGCGATATAAAGTTGCCTTTCAATGAGTAAATCAAACGTGCAAAATATTACTTACTTGTCTTGATGTTTCGAAGTGCCCCAACACAATTGAAAATCAGAAAAAATGTGTCTATTTTTTTCATTATGGCATCAAACTCTCTGATACGTTATAAACTTTAGTTTATGTTTAATAAATATATTTTTATGAAGTTTTAGGTCCACTATAAAGTGAAATACATAATAATAAGTTAGAAATCCAAAAACTGAAATTGTATTTTTTGTTACTTATTATTTTATTTATTAAAGAATTTTCATATAAATATAATGGAACAAGATAAAAGTAATTATGGTAAGCTAGGAAATTATTCAGAAATAATATAATTACTGTAGTAATTAAATATTAAATTGTCTTTTTTTATCAAATGTAGGCATTTGTTGACGCGATAGTAGTTTTGTCCTAGTGAAACCGTTTCGTTTATTTTCTCCACAAACTGCACTTGAAGCTTCTGAAACCAACTTGATGCAGCGCTTTACGGCTTGGGTGTGGTATGGAAAATAATTAATATTCTGACATGTGCCGGGACCTCTTTTGACAATGGCTTTTAGGACTTCATCGGATATATTTAAAGTCAGAGGTCTTATTTAAAGTCTTCCTCGTCGAAATTGAATGCAGCAGGTACTTCAAACGTTCGAAATCCTGGAGCATTCTCTGCTCTTGCTTTTAAAATTTGTTGTTATGCTAGATCCCATATGATTTCTCTGTCATCTCCAAGCATAGCAATAAGATGATTTTCTGGGTGACCAAAATATCCATTTCGTTGGATTACCTTGTCAATGATCTTCTTCAAATTGGCGTTCAAATAGCGACTCAGATTAATTGTTTGCCACAGATGCTTAGCTCCGTTTATACATGAGGGATTAAATTTTATTTTAAACCACATTGGACCATAAATTCACATCACGTACATGGCTAATATTACTAATTTCTCATCGGGGTCCGTTTTAGTAGCATCAAATCTTAGAAGCTGATTTGCTGTTGCAAGCCATCTAGAATGGTTGAGGGGTGCAGGTTAAATATTAGCTAAATCGGAAGAAAAAACACCAGTGTTGATAGAGGTCATTATATTGTAAAGATATTTTTGGTCGGTACTCAAATCATTCCTAGTAATTTCAGGTAATATTGTAGCAATGACGGTGAATTCGACTATTGGCATTGTTTCACATTTTTGTAATTCAGATCCAATGGCACCTGAAAAGTATTTAGGCCCTGTAGTTTTTCCATCCAAATGTAATAACAGATGTCGCAGTGGTAATTCATTAGAATACAACTGGCAGGTAAACCACTATAATGGTTTATTAAGTTCTTCTTCCATCAAATAAATAACACCACCTGTATTCACTACTATTCCATCGCAACCAACTACAGCTAATTTTTAAGCTTTCACTCAGTTTCACCGATTTGGATTTCAAGTGGGTTAGTGAAATATATTTAATACCTTTAGCAGATCCCAACTCACACGTGACGTGCCCGAATTAGTACCTTCTTGGCTCCGATAAAATCTCATAATGGTCTTCTAGTACTCTTTTTCTGTAAAATTTTCCTTTTCTCTGAATACTAACCAAGGTTTTATCCTTTATGGCATTAAAATATATACCGGGCAAGATTTTCTTGCGATCTGTATCCTGTAAAGCTGCTTTGACTTTAGTTCTTTCACGGCGCAACTTTGAAAGATCGATGGATCATTTGGTTGGACACAGCTTGGATCGTTTGATGAAATAATGCCAACATCTTTTAATACAGAAGAAGCTATAATGGCAGCGGCTCTGTCAGAGACTCCAGTACGATCGCAGGCACGGGCTAATGATGGTAAAGTTAACCTTTTTTTTTGTGGCGGTACAACTATTTGTTCTGGCGTTTCAAGGTAAGGACGCTATCATTTGAACTGTTGCTTTCGATTGTCAAGTCATCGAGTAATGAACGAGAACAACACGGTTTATCAAAATTAATTATCTCTCCGTTACGCAACAAACTTTTTTCCTTTGTTTCTTGTTTCTTCTTATTTCTTATAGTTGCAACCACATCTACACCGCCTATTATCATTTCTCTTGTTGTTCTTTCACCGAGCAAAGATGTATTTCTTCCTTGGGAACACGACTATCTTTTGAACAAGCACAATTTGAGATAAGTTTACATTTGCAACTGCGAATATCATATAATTTATGGGACTCTGTTATAAAGCTATCAATCTTTTCTTGGTAATTATTGTTTATTTCAAGGCCTTGATAAGGTTTCATTAAGCTTATATATTTGTCATGGTAGGAACGAATAAGTTGTAGTATTCTCTTAAGACTGACAGTGGGCAGCGACGTTTTTTGCCAAATTTCTAAAACTATCTTTCGGATATGTCATGAAATGTCGGCTTTTCTGTTATTTTGTCAAGCTTTAATTCATATTTAATGAATAGATAATTTTTCATAACGTCATTATAAATTGGTAATTGAGATACCGGTAACTTTTCTGGTAAACCAAACATAGGACAGGTCGTCGTTTGTCATGTTTTGACTTGACACATTTTACTGTAATAAAGAGAAATAGTATTACAATAATTACTTAAACTGTGAACAGGAAATTGAAGACACTACTTACATGAGTCTTATTTCTTGATCTAAGCCGTAAAATTCAAAGCGTCTCACAAGTTTAATAGTACGCGCGCGAGTTGACTTACTGTGGTCCGAACAACGTTTGAAGAGAGTTATGAAATCACCACTCCCGCGCCCCACCACCCCCACATCTCAACATGCACGTTCCGAGATTAACGTTTTCTATCTTATACTAACAGGGCAATACTCAGAATTCATTTAGCGTTCATAAGATACTTGTGATTTTTTGACTAAAAATTTAATGATGTTGGGGGCATCTCTAAATATATTATATACCAACTGAAATGTTGTGGGTATATTTGTTAGTTAAAAGAATAATTTTTTGCAGGTATTCCCAAGTGATTGTAAAATAAAAAAAAATCGCTCCACCCTAATGGTTATAACGTGTCAGTTGAGTATAACAACATTGTGATCCGTACAGCTTTTTAACTTACGAAGGGAATTTCCACCCACATGTTTATGCGCGTGCACGTGTAGTGTTTAGAATCCACACACGCATTTCGAAATTTTGACAATTCGAAATGATTTCTCCGATATCACTGTCCGGAATTGAAAAGTTAAATATCGTAATTCAGAAATCTGAATGTAATTTCGTATTGTATAAGAAATTAAGTTTTAATAAATGAAATGTTTCATTTTAGGCTTTAATATCTTATTTCAATAATTATTTTCTTTCAAATTACAGTAATATTATTTTTACCTGAAAATGATCAGCCATATAAAGGTAAAATTTAAGTAAACACGGTATAATATCATATATATATTTAAACGCTATCGCATATCGAGGTCATATAGTCGGCGATAGTATCTCAGGCGGCGTCAGAACGGCGTGAATTAATTAACTGATCGTGATTAAAATATTATTTGTTAAAAATTTAAATTATTGCCAAATCTTCGTATCAAATTTAATGATTAATTATTCTTAACTTAGTAACATTTTTCTTTCTTAGTTGGATTTAATTCTTAAATTTATGAAGTATTGCTTTGTGATTTTTTGTCATTTTTTTGCGTAAGTACTTAATGAGAAAAGTAATCAGGTATCGTTGATTTCATTTAGTGATTACTAAATATTTAACTGTGTTCCTATTTATTTTAATAAAAATTAGACTACTTGATGTGAAAATTTACTTTTATTTGGAAAAAAATGTCAATACCGAAACGGTTTCTGGATTTAAGAATTGAGATGAGATTGAGATATAGAATTCCAGCACCGAATTAAAAAATCATCCGATATTGCATGCTCTAGTGATGTTCTCGTAAATCATATAAAAAATTATAAGTGCACTTAGAATACTTATCAGAGAAATCAATGGGAAATATTAGAATCTGAAAATCCGGAAACCCGGAATTCATGTCCCAAACACCACACGTACACATGCGTAAACATGTCGGTGAGAATTACTTTGGTAATTAAAAAAATCTGTACGTATTACAATGTCATCTTAGAATATAGAGTAATCCAGAAGACGCATACACACAAATCTCTTCGCGGTCACGGTGAAGCCAAAAATCGGGGGGGCACCGCACTTAGCCTACTAGCGCCCTCCCCCAACGCGCACGGTGTTACCAGCAGAATAAATTTACCCACCAACTTCAGGAAATCGACACATATAAATATATATTTGCTTACGGCAGTACGATTCACATTTCCATTAATTTATATGGTCATGGCTTGGCAATGGGTTGGCATGGCTTGGTCATGGCTTGGTAAAATGATTATTTTGACCACAACCAATGGCCAAAGTATTTAGATTAAAATTATTTCCAAGCTTTGTCACATTTTACCATTTTATTCATCACTTAACACTTTTAATACAAAAAGAAAAGAATTATCTTAGTGTCTTAAAGTAAAAAGATATGCGAAAAAGCCCCTAACAAAAGTTTGAAGATATTCGATCTCATACTAAAGAAATTCAAAATAGGATGAAATAATTATTTATATTAATTAGCATTCAATGTCGTGATAAAATTTCTTCATATTTTAAACACAGACAGCGGAAATGAATGAATGTAAAATGTGTTTCTTGACGTAATTCTACATATAGTGATTATATACGCAATACGTAAAATATTCTAAAATCGAACATGATAATGGAAATTCAAACGTTACACCAAATTCTCCAACGACATTTTACAAAT